>JBBPBS010000478.1:0-40873 GCA_037974835.1 Cicer judaicum | reverse complement strand
AGGGTTTCTAACAAATCTTGTGCATCCAATAGGTGTGTTTGTGTCATTGGATGAACTTTTAGGTAATTTTCGACCTTCCTAGGCTTGTTCTTGTCCAATTAGGGTTTCTAACCAATCTTGTGCATCAAATAGGTGTGTTTGTGTCATTGGATGAACAATTAGGTCATTTTCGTACTCCCTAGGCTTATTCTTGTCCAATTAGGGTTTCTAAAAAATCTTGTGCATCCAATACGTGTGTTTGTGTCATTGGATGAACTTTTAGGTCATTGTCGACCTCCCTAGGCTTATTCTTGTCCAATTAGGGTTTCTAACCAATCTTGTGCATCCAATAGGTGCGTTTGTGTCATTGGATGAACAATTAGGTCATTTTCGTCCTGCCTAGTCTTATTCTTGTCCAATTAGGGTTTCTTACAATTCTTGTGCATCCAATAAGTGTGTTTGTGTCATTGGAAGAACTTCTAGGTCATTTTCGACCTCGCTAGGCTTATTCTTGTCCAATTAGGGTTTCTAACCAATCTTGTACATCCAATAGGTGTGTTTGTGTCATTGGATGAACAATTAGGTCATTTTCGTCCTCCCAAGGCTTATTCTTGTCCAATTAGGGTTTCTAACAAATCTTGTGCATCCAATAGGTGTGTTTGTGTTATTGGATGAAAAATTAGGTACTTTTCGACCTTCCTAGGCTTATTCTTGTCCAATTAGGGTTTCTAACAAATCTTGTGCGTCCAATAGGTGCGTTTGTGTCATTGGATGAACAATTAGGTTATTTTCCTCCTCCCTAGGTTTATTCTTGTCTAATAAGGGTTTCTAACAAATCTTGTGCATCCAATAGGTGTGTTTGTGTAATTGGATGAACAATTAGGTCATTTTCGTCCTCCATAGGCTTATTCTTGTCCAATTAGGGTTTCTAACCAATCTTGTGCATCCAATAGGTGCGTTTGTGTCATTGGATGAACAATTAGGTCACTTTCGTCCTGCCTGGCTTATTCTTGTCCAATTAGGGTTTCTAACAATTCTTGTGCATCCAATAGGTGTGTTTGTCTCATTGGATCAACATTCAGGTCATTTTCGTCCTCCCTAGGATTATTCTTGTCCAATAAGGGTTTCTAACGAATCTTGTGCATCCAATAGTTGTGTTTGTGTCATTGGATGACTTTTTAGGTACTTTTCGACCTCCCTTGGCTTAGTCTTGTCCAATTAGGGTTTCTAACCAATCTTGTGCATCCATTAGGTGCGTTTGTGTCATTGGATGACCAATTAGGTCATTTTTGTTCTCCCTAGGCTTATTCTTGTCCGATTAGGTTTTCTAACAAATCTTGTGCATCCAATAGGTGTGTTTGTGTCATTGGACAAACAATTAGGTAATTTTTGTCCTCCCTAGGCTTATTCTTGTCCAATTAGGGTTTCTAACAAATCTTGTGCGTCCAATAGGTGTGTTTGTGTCATTGGATGAACAATTAGGTTATTTTCCTCCTCCCTAGGCTTATTCATGTCTAATTAGGGTTTCTAACAATTCTTGTGCATCCAATAGGTGTGTTTGTGTCATTGGAAGAACTTTTAGGTCTTTTTCGACCTCCCTAGGCTTATTCTTGTCCAATTAGGGTTTCTAACCAATCTTGTGCATCCAATACTTGTGTTTGTGTCATTGGATGAACAATTAGGTCATTTTCGTCATCCCTAGGCTTATTCTTGTCCAATTAGGGTTTCTAACCAATCTTGTGCATCCAATACTTGTGTTTGTGTCATTGGATGAACAATTAGGTCATTTTCGTCCTCCCTAGGCTTATTCTTGTCCAATTAGGGTTTCTAACCAATCTTGTGCATCCAGCACTTGTCTTTGAGTTATTGGATGAACATTTAGGTCATTTTCGATCTCCGAAGGCTTATTCTTGTCCAATTATGGTTTCTAACAAATCTTGTGCATACAATAGGTGTGTTTGTGTCATTGGAAGAACTTCTAGGTGATTTTCGACCTCCCTAGGCTTATTCTTGTCCAATTAGGGTTTCTAACCAATCTTGTGCATCCAATAGGTGTGTTTGTGTCATTGGATGAACAATTAGGTCATTTTCGTCCTCCCTAGGCTTATTCTTGTCCAATTAGGGTTTCTAACAAATCTTGTGCATCCAATAGGTGTGTTTGTGTTATTGGATGAAAAATTAGGTACTTTTCGACCTTCCTAGGCTTATTCTTGTCCAATTAGGGTTTCTAACCAATCTTTTGCATCCAATAGGTGTGTTTGTGTCATTGGATGAACAATTAGGTTATTTTCCTCCTCCCCTGGGTTTATTCTTGTCTAATAAGGGTTTCTAACAAATCTTGTGCATCCAATAGGTGTGTTTGTGTCATTGGATGAACAATTAGGTTATTTTCCTCCTCCCCTGGGTTTATTCTTGTCTAATAAGGGTTTCTAACAAATGTTGTGCATCCAATAGCTGCGTTTGTGTCATTGGATGAACAATTAGCTCATTCTCGTCCTCCGTAGGCTTATTCTTGTCCAATTAGGGTTTCTAACATATCTTGTGCATCCAATAGGTGTGTTTGTGTCATTGGATGAACTTTTAGGTAATTTTCGACCTCCCTATGCTTGTTCTTGTCCAATTAGGGTTTCTAACCAATCTTGTGCATCAAATAGGTGTGTTTGTGTCATTGGATGAACATTTAGGTCATTTTCGATCTCCGAAGGCTTATTCTTGTCCAATTATGGTTTCTAACAAATCTTGTGCATCCAATAGGTGTGTTTGTGTCATTGGAAGAACATCTAGGTCATTTTCGACCTTGCTAGGCTTATTCTTGTCCAATTAGGGTTTCTAACCAATCTTGTACATCCAATAGGTGTGTTTGTGTCAGTGGATGAACAATTAGGTCATTTTCGTCCTCCCTAGGCTTATTCTTGTCCAATTAGGGTTTCTAACAAATCTTGTGCATCCAATAGGTGTGTTTGTGTTATTGGATGAAAAATTAGGTACTTTTCGACCTTCCTAGGCTTATTCTTGTCCAATTAGGGTTTCTAACCAATCTTGTGCATCCAATAGGTGTGTTTGTGTCATTGGATGAACAATTAGGTTATTTTCCTCCTCCATTGGGTTTATTCTTGTCTAATAAGGGTTTCTAACAAATCTTGTGCATCCAATAGGTGCATTTGTGTCATTGGATGAACAATTAGCTCATTCTCGTCCTCCGTAGGCTTATTCTTGTCCAATTAGGGTTTCTAACAAATCTTTTGCATCCAATAGGTGTGTTTGTGTCATTGGATGAACTTTTAGGTAACTTTCGACCTCCCTAGGCTTGTTCTTGTCCAATTAGGGTTTCTAACCAATCTTGTGCATCAAATAGGTGTGTTTGTGTCATTGGATGAACAATTAGGTTATTTTCGTACTCCCTAGGCTTATTCTTGTCCAATTAGGGTTTCTAAAAAATCTTGTGCATCCAATACGTGTGTTTGTGCCATTGGATGAACTTTTAGGTCATTGTCGACCTCCCTAGGCTTATTCTTGTCTAATTAGGGTTTCTAACCAATCTTGTGCATCCAATACTTGTGTTTGTGTCATTGGATGAACAATTAGGTCATTTTCGTCCTCCCTAGGCTTATTCTTGTCCAATTAGGGTTTCTAACCAATCTTGTGCATCCAGCACTTGTCTTTGAGTTATTGGATGAACATTTAAGTCATTTTCGATCTCCGAAGGCTTATTCTTGTCCAATTACGGTTTCTAACAAATCTTGTGCATCCAATAGGTGTGTTTGTGTCATTGGAAGAACTTCTAGGTCATTTTCGACCTCGCTAGGCTTATTCTTGTCCAATTAGGGTTTCTAACCAATCTTGTACATCCAATAGGTGTGTTTGTGTCATTGGATGAACAATTAGGTCATTTTCGACCTCCCTAGGCTTATTCTTGTCCAATTAGGGTTTCTAACAAATCTTGTGCATCCAATAGGTGTGTTTGTGTTATTGGATGAAAAATTAGGTACTTTTCGACCTTCCTAGGCTTATTCTTGTCCATTTAGGGTTTCTAACCAATCTTGTGCATCCAATAGGTGTGTTTGTGTCATTGGATGAACAATTAGGTTATTTTCCTCTTCCCTTGGGTTTATTCTTGTCTAATAAGGGTTTCTAACAAATCTTGTGCATCCAATAGGTGCATTTGTGTCATTGGATGAACAATTAGCTCATTCTCGTCCTCCGTAGGCTTATTCTTGTCCAATTAGGGTTTCTAACAAATCTTGTGCATCCAATAGGTGTGTTTGTGTCATTGGATGAACTTTTAGGTAATTTTCGACCTCCCTAGGCTTGTTCTTGTCCAATTAGGGTTTCTAACCAATCTTGTGCATCAAATAGGTGTGTTTGTGTCATTGGATGAACAATTAGGTCATTTTCGTACTCCCTAGGCTTATTCTTGTCCAATTAGGGTTTCTAAAAAATCTTGTGCATCCAATACGTGTGTTTGTGCCATTGGATGAACTTTTAGGTCATTGTCGACCTCCCTAGGCTTATTCTTGTCCAATTAGGGTTTCTAACCAATCTTGTGCATCCAATACTTGTGTTTGTGTCATTGGATGAACAATTAGGTCATTTTCGTCCTCCCTAGGCTTATTCTTGTCCAATTAGGGTTTCTAACAAATCTTGTGCATCCAATAGGTGTGTTTGTGTCATTGGATGAACTTTTAGGTAATTTTCGACCTCCCTAGGCTTGTTCTTGTCCAATTAGGGTTTCTAACCAATCTTGTGCATCCAATAGGTGCGTTTGTGTCATTGGATGAACAATTAGGTTATTTTCCTCCTCCCCTGGGTTTATTCTTGTCTAATAAGGGTTTCTAACAAATCTTGTGCATCCAATAGGTGCGTTTGTGTCATTGGATGAACAATTACCCCATTCTCGTCCTCCGTAGGCTTATTCTTGTCCAATTAGGGTTTCTAACAAATCTTGTGCATCCAATAGGTGTGTTTGTGTCATTGGATGAACTTTTAGGTAATTTTCGACCTCCCTAGGCTTGTTCTTGTCCAATTAGGGTTTCTAACCAATCTTGTGCATCAAATAGGTGTGTTTGTGTCATTGGATGAACAATAAAGTCATTTTCGATCTCCGAAGGCTTATTCTTGTCCAATTATGGGTTCTAACAAATCTTGTGCATCCAATAGGTGTGTTTGTGTCATTGGAAGAACTTCTAGGTCATTTTCGACCTCGCTAGGCTTATTCTTGTCCAATTAGCGTTTCTAACCAATCTTGTACATCCAATAGGTGTGTTTGTGTCATTGGATGAACAATTAGGTCATTTTCGTCCTCCCTAGGCTTATTCTTGTCCAATTAGGGTTTCTAACCAATCTTGTGCATCCAGCACTTGTCTTTGAGTTATTGGATGAACATTTAGGTCATTTTCGATCTCCGAAGGCTTATTCTTGACCAATTATGGTTTCTAGCAAATCTTGTGCATCCAATAGGTGTGTTTGTGTCATTGGAAGAACTTCTAGGTCATTTTCGACCTCGCTAGGCTTATTCTTGTCCAATTAGGGTTTCTAACCAATCTTGTGCATCCAATAGGTGTGTTTGTGTCATTGGATGAACAATTAGGTCATTTTCGTCCTCCCTAGGCTTATTCTTGTCCAATTAGGATTTCTAACAAATCTTGTGCATCCAATAGGTGTGTTTGTGTTATTGGATGAAAAATTAGGTACTTTTCGACCTTCCTAGGCTTATTCTTGTCCAATTAGGGTTTCTAACCAATCTTGTGCATCCAATAGGTGTGTTTGTGTCATTGGATGAACAATTAGGTTATTTTCCCCCTCCCCTGGGTTTATTCTTGTCTAATAAGGGTTTCTAACAAATCTTGTGCATCCAATAGGTGCGTTTGTGTCATTGGATGAACAATTAGCTCATTCTCGTCCTCCGTAGGCTTATTCTTGTCCAATTAGGGTTTCTAACAAATCTTGTGCATCCAATAGGTGTGTTTGTGTCATTGGATGAACTTTTAGGTAATTTTCGACCTCCCTAGGCTTGTTCTTGTCCAATTAGGGTTTCTAACCAATCTTGTGCATCAAATAGGTGTGTTTGTGTCATTGGATGAACATTTAGGTTATTTTCGATCTTCGAAGGCTTATTCTTGTCCAATTATGGTTTCTAACAAATCTTGTGCATCCAAAAGGTGTGTTTGTGTCATTGGAAGAACTTCTAGGTCATTTTCGACCTCGCTAGGCTTATTCTTGTCCAATTAGGGTTTCTAACCAATCTTGTACATCCAATAGGTGTGTTTCTGTCATTGGATGAACAATTAGGTCATTTTCGTCCTCCCTAGGCTTATTCTTGTCCAATTAGGGTTTCTAACAAATCTTGTGCATCCAATAGGTGTGTTTGTGTTATTGGATGAAAAATTAGGTACTTTTCGACCTTCCTAGGCTTATTCTTGTCCAATTAGGGTTTCTAACCAATCTTGTGCATCCAATAGGTGTGTTTGTGTCATTGGATGAACAATTAGGTTATTTTCCTCCTCCCCTGGGTTTATTCTTGTCTAATAAGGGTTTCTAACAAATCTTGTGCATCCAATAGGTGCGTTTGTGTCATTGGATGAACAATTAGCTCATTCTCGTCCTCCGTAGGCTTTTTCTTGTCCAATTAGGGTTTCTAACAAATCTTGTGCATCCAATAGGTGTGTTTGTGTCATTGGATGAACTTTTAGGTAATTTTCGACCTCCCTAGGCTTGTTCTTGTCCAATTAGGGTTTCTAACCAATCTTGTGCATCAAATAGGTGTGTTTGTGTCATTGGATGAACAATTATGTCATTTTCGTACTCCCTAGGCTTATTCTTGTCCAATTAGGGTTTCTAAAAAATCTTGTGCATCCAATACGTGTGTTTGTGCCATTGGATGAACTTTTAGGTCATTGTCGACCTCCCTAGGCTTATTCTTGTCCAATTAGGGTTTCTAACCAATCTTGTGCATCCAATACTTGTGTTTGTGTCATTGGATGAACAATTAGGTCATTTTCGTCCTCCCTAGGCTTATTCTTGTCCAATTAGGGTTTCTAACCAATCTTGTGCATCCAGCACTTGTCTTTGAGTTATTGGATGAACATTTAGGTCATTTTCGATCTCCGAAGGCTTATTCTTGTCCAATTATGGTTTCTAACAAATCTTGTGCATCCAATAGGTGTGTTTGTGTCATTGGAAGAACTTCTAGGTCATTTTCGACCTCGCTAGGCTTATTCTTGTCCAATTAGGGTTTCTAACCAATCTTGTACATCCAATAGGTGTGTTTGTGTCATTGGATGAACAATTAGGTCATTTTCGTCCTCCCTAGGCTTATTCTTCTCCAATTAGGATTTCTAACAAATCTTGTGCATCCAATAGGTGTGTTTGTGTTATTGGATGAAAAATTAGGTACTTTTCGACCTTCCTAGGCTTATTCTTGTCCAATTAGGGTTTCTAACCAATCTTGTGCATCCAATAGGTGTGTTTGTGTCATTGGATGAACAATTAGGTTATTTTCCCCCTCCCCTGGGTTTATTCTTGTCTAATAAGGGTTTCTAACAAATCTTGTGCATCCAATAGGTGGGTTTGTTTCATTGGATGAACAATTAGCTCATTCTCGTCCTCCGTAGGCTTATTCTTGTGCAATTAGGGTTTCTAACAAATCTTGTGCATCCAATAGGTGTGTTTGTGTCATTGGATGAACTTTTAGGTAATTTTCGACCTCCCTAGGCTTGTTCTTGTCCAATTAGGGTTTCTAACCAATCTTGTACATCCAATAGGTGTGTTTGTGTCATTGGATGAACAATTAGCTCATTCTCGTCCTCCGTAGGCTTATTCTTTTCCAATTAGGGTTTCTAACAAATCTTGTGCATCCAATAGTTGTGTTTGTGTCATTGGATGAACTTTTAGGTAATTTTCGACCTCCCTAGGCTTGTTCTTGTCCAATTAGGGTTTCTAACCAATCTTGTGCATCAAATAGGTGTGTTTGATTCATTGGATGAACAATTAGGTCATTTTCATACTCCCTAGGCTTATCCTTGTCCAATTAGGGTTTCTAAAAAATCTTGTGCATCCAATACGTGTGTTTGTGCCATTGGATGAACTTTTAGGTCCTTGTTGACCTCCCTAGGGTTATTCTTGTCCAATTAGGGTTTCTAACCAATCTTGTGCATCCAATACTTGTGTTTGTGTCATTGGATGAACAATTAGGTCATTTTCGTCCTCCCTAGGCTTATTCTTGTCCAATTAGGGTTTCTAACCAATCTTGTGCATCCAGCACTTGTCTTTGAGTTATTGGATGAACAATTAGGTCATTTTCGATCTCCGAAGGCTTATTCTTGTCCAATTATGGTTTCTAACAAATCTTGTGCATCCAATAGGTGTGTTTGTGTCATTGGAAGAACTTCTAGGTCATTTTCGACCTCGCTAGGCTTATTCTTGTCCAATTAGGGTTTCTAACCAATCTTGTACATCCAATAGGTGTGTTTGTGTCATTGGATGAACAATTAGGTCATTTTCGTCCTCCCTAGGCCCATTCTTGTCCAATTAGGGTTTCTAACAAATCTTGTGCATCCAATAGGTGTTTTTGTGTTATTGGATGAAAAATTAGGTACTTTTCGACCTTCCTAGGCTTATTCTTGTCCAATTAGGGTTTCTAACCAATCTTGTGCATCCAATAGGTGTGTTTGTTTCATTGGATGAACAATTAGGTTATTTTCCCCCTCCCCTGGGTTTATTCTTGTCTAATAAGGGTTTCTAACAAATCTTGTGCATCCAATAGGTGCGTTTGTGTCATTGGATGAACAATTAGCTCATTCTCGTCCTCCGTAGGCTTATTCTTGTCCAATTAGGGTTTCTAACAAATCTTGTGCATCCAATAGGTGTGTTTGTGTCATTGGATGAACTTTTAGGTAATTTTCGACCTCCCTAGGCTTGTTCTTGTCCAATTAGGGTTTCTAACCAATCTTGTGCATCAAATAGGTGTGTTTGTGTCATTGGATGAACAATAAAGTCATTTTCGATCTCCGAAGGCTTATTCTTGTCCAATTATGGGTTCTAACAAATCTTGTGCATCCAATAGGTGTGTTTGTGTCATTGGAAGAACTTCTAGGTCATTTTCGACCTCGCTAGGCTTATTCTTGTCCAATTAGCGTTTCTAACCAATCTTGTACATCCAATAGGTGTGTTTGTGTCATTGGATGAACAATTAGGTCATTTTCGTCCTCCCTAGGCTTATTCTTGTCCAATTAGGGTTTCTAACAAATCTTGTGCATCCAATAGGTGTTTTTGTGTTATTGGATGAAAAATTAGGTACTTTTCGACCTTCCTAGGCTTATTCTTGTCCAATTAGGGTTTCTAACCAATCTTGTGCATCCAATAGGTGTGTTTGTGTCATTGGATGAACAATTAGGTTATTTTCCCCCTCCCCTGGGTTTATTCTTGTCTAATAAGGGTTTCTAACAAATCTTGTGCATCCAATAGGTGCGTTTGTGTCATTGGATGAACAATTAGCTTATTCTCGTCCTCCGTAGGCTTATTCTTGTCCAATTAGGGTTTCTAACAAATCTTGTGCATCCAATAGGTGTGTTTGTGTCATTGGATGAACTTTTAGGTAATTTTCGACCTCCCTAGGCTTGTTCTTGTCCAATTAGGGTTTCTAACCAATCTTGTGCATCAAATAGGTGTGTTTGTGTCATTGGATGAACAATAAAGTCATTTTCGATCTCCGAAGGCTTATTCTTGTCCAATTATGGGTTCTAACAAATCTTGTGCATCCAATAGGTGTGTTTGTGTCATTGGAAGAACTTCTAGGTCATTTTCGACCTCGCTAGGCTTATTCTTGTCCAATTAGCGTTTCTAACCAATCTTGTACATCCAATAGGTGTGTTTGTGTCATTGGATGAACAATTAGGTCATTTTCGTCCTCCCTAGGCTTATTCTTGTCCAATTAGGGTTTCTAACCAATCTTGTGCATCCAGCACTTGTCTTTGAGTTATTGGATGAACATTTAGGTCATTTTCGATCTCCGAAGGCTTATTCTTGACCAATTATGGTTTCTAGCAAATCTTGTGCATCCAATAGGTGTGTTTGTGTCATTGGAAGAACTTCTAGGTCATTTTCGACCTCGCTAGGCTTATTCTTGTCCAATTAGGGTTTCTAACCAATCTTGTACATCCAATAGGTGTGTTTGTGTCATTGGATGAACAATTAGGTCATTTTCGTCCTCCCTAGGCTTATTCTTGTCCAATTAGGGTTTCTAACAAATCTTGTGCATCCAATAGGTGTGTTTGTGTTAATGGATGACAAATTAGGTACTTTTCGACCTTCCTAGGCTTATTCTTGTCCAATTAGGGTTTCTAACCAATCTTGTGCATCCAATAGGTGTGTTTGTGTCATTGGATGAACATTTAGGTCATTTTCGATCTCCGAAGCCTTATTCTTGTCCAATTATGGTTTCTAACAAATCTTGTGCATCCAATAGGTGTGTTTGTGTCATTGGAAGAACTTCTAGGTCATTTTCGACCTCGCTAGGCTTATTCTTGTCCAATTAGGGTTTCTAACCAATCTTGTACATCCAATAGGTGTGTTTGTGTCATTGGATGAACAATTAGGTCATTTTCGTCCTCCCTAGGCTTATTCTTGTGCAATTAGGGTTTCTAACAAATCTTGTGCATCCAATAGGTGTGTTTGTGTTATTGGATGAAAAATTAGGTACTTTTCGACCTTCCTAGGCTTATTCTTGTCCAATTAGGGTTTCTAACCAATCTTGTGCATCCAATAGGTGTGTTTGTGTCATTGGATGAACAATTAGGTTATTTTCCCCCTCCCCTGGGTTTATTCTTGTCTAATAAGGGTTTCTAACAAATCTTGTGCATCCAATAGGTGCGTTTGTGTCATTGGATGAACAATTAGCTCATTCTCGTCCTCCGTAGGCTTATTCTTGTCCAATTAGGGTTTCTAACAAATCTTGTGCATCCAATAGGTGTGTTTGTGTCATTGGATGAACTTTTAGGTAATTTTCGACCTCCCTAGGCTTGTTCTTGTCCAATTAGGGTTTCTAACCAATCTTGTGCATCAAATAGGTGTGTTTGATTCATTGGATGAACAATTAGGTCATTTTCGTACTCCCTAGGCTTATCCTTGTCCAATTAGGGTTTCTAAAAAATCTTGTGCATCCAATAGGTGTGTTTGTGTTATTGGATGAAAAATTAGGTACTTTTCGACCTTCCTAGGCTTATTCTTGTCCAATTAGGGTTTCTAACCAATCTTGTGCATCCAATAGGTGTGTTTGTGTCATTGGATGAACAATTAGGTTATTTTCCTCCTCCCCTGGGTTTATTCTTGTCTAATAAGGGTTTCTAACAAATCTTGTGCATCCAATAGGTGCGTTTGTGTCATTGGATGAACAATTAGCTCATTCTCGTCCTCCGTAGGCTTTTTCTTGTCCAATTAGGGTTTCTAACAAATCTTGTGCATCCAATAGGTGTGTTTGTGTCATTGGATGAACTTTTAGGTCATTGTCGACCTCCCTAGGCTTATTCTTGTCCAATTAGGGTTTCTAACCAATCTTGTGCATCCAATAGGTGCGTTTGTGTCATTGGATGAACAATTAGGTCATTTTCGTCCTGCCTAGTCTTATTCTTGTCCAATTATGGTTTCTAGCAAATCTTGTGCATCCAATAGGTGTGTTTGTGTCATTGGAAGAACTTCTAGGTCATTTTCGACCTCGCTAGGCTTATTCTTGTCCAATTAGGGTTTCTAACCAATCTTGTACATCCAATAGGTGTGTTTGTGTCATTGGATGAACAATTAGGTCATTTTCGTCCTCCCTAGGCTTATTCTTGTCCAATTAGGATTTCTAACAAATCTTGTGCATCCAATAGGTGTGTTTGTGTTATTGGATGAAAAATTAGGTACTTTTCGACCTTCCTAGGCTTATTCTTGTCCAATTAGGGTTTCTAACCAATCTTGTGCATCCAATAGGTGTGTTTGTGTCATTGGATGAACAATTAGGTTATTTTCCCCCTCCCCTGGGTTTATTCTTGTCTAATAAGGGTTTCTAATAAATCTTGTGCATCCAATAGGTGGGTTTGTTTCATTGGATGAACAATTAGCTCATTCTCGTCCTCCGTAGGCTTATTCTTGTCCAATTAGGGTTTCTAACAAATCTTGTGCATCCAATAGGTGTGTTTGTGTCATTGGATGAACTTTTAGGTAATTTTCGACCTCCCTAGGCTTGTTCTTGTCCAATTAGGGTTTCTAACCAATCTTGTACATCCAATAGGTGTGTTTGTGTCATTGGATGAACAATTAGGTCATTTTCGTCCTCCCTAGGCTTATTCTTGTCCAATTAGGGTTTCTAACAAATCTTGTGCATCCAATAGGTGTGTTTGTGTTATTGGATGAAAAATTAGGTACTTTTCGACCTTCCTAGGCTTATTCTTGTCCAATTAGGGTTTCTAACCAATCTTGTGCATCCAATAGGTGTGTTTGTGTCATTGGATGAACAATTAGGTTATTTTCCCCCTCCCCTGGGTTTATTCTTGTCTAATAAGGGTTTCTAACAAATCTTGTGCATCCAATAGGTGCGTTTGTGTCATGGGATGAACAATTAGCTCATTCTCGTCCTCCGTAGGCTTATTCTTGTCCAATTAGGGTTTCTAACAAATCTTGTGCATCCAATAGGTGTGTTTGTGTCATTGGATGAACTTTTAGGTAATTTTCGACCTCCCTAGGCTTGTTCTTGTCCAATTAGGGTTTCTAACCAATCTTGTGCATCAAATAGGTGTGTTTGTGTCATTGGATGAACAATTAGTTCATTTTCGATCTCCGAAGGCTTATTCTTGTCCAATTATGGTTTCTAACAAATCTTGTGCATCCAATAGGTGTGTTTGTGTCATTGGAAGAACTTCTAGGTCATTTTCGACCTCGCTAGGCTTATTCTTGTCCAATTAGCGTTTCTAACCAATCTTGTACATCCAATAGGTGTGTTTGTGTCATTGGATGAACAATTAGGTCATTTTCGTCCTCCCTAGGCTTATTCTTGTCCAATTAGGGTTTCTAACAAATCTTGTGCATCCAATAGGTGTGTTTGTGTTATTGGATGAAAAATTAGGTACTTTTCGACCTTCCTAGGCTTATTCTTGTCCAATTAGGGTTTCTAACCAATCTTGTGCATCCAATAGGTGTATTTGAGTCATTGGATGAACAATTAGGTTATTTTCCTCCTCCCCTGTTTTTATTCTTGTCTAATAAGGGTTTCTAACAAATCTTGTGCATCCAATAGGTGTGTTTGTGTCATTGGATGAACTTTTAGGTAATTTTCGACCTTCCTAGGCTTGTTCTTGTCCAATTAGGGTTTCTAACCAATCTTGTGCATCAAATAGGTGTGTTTGTGTCATTGGATGAACAATTAGGTCATTTTCGTACTCCCTAGGCTTATTCTTGTCCAATTAGGGTTTCTAAAAAATCTTGTGCATCCAATACGTGTGTTTGTGTCATTGGATTAACTTTTAGGTCATTGTCGACCTCCCTAGGCTTATTCTTGTCCAATTAGGGTTTCTAACCAATCTTGTGCATCCAATAGGTGCGTTTGTGTCATTGGATGAACAATTAGGTCATTTTCGTCCTGCCTAGGCTTATTCTTGTCCAATTAGGGTTTCTAACAATTCTTGTGCATCCAATAGGTGTGTTTGTGTCATTGGAAGAACTTCTAGGTCATTTTCGACCTCGCTAGGCTTATTCTTGTCCAATTACGGTTTCTAACCAATCTTGTACATCCAATAGGTGTGTTTGTGTCATTGGATGAACAATTAGGTCATTTTCGTCCTCCCAAGGCTTATTCTTGTCCAATTAGGGTTTCTAACAAATCTTGTGCATCCAATAGGTGTGTTTGTGTTATTGGATGAAAAATTAGGTACTTTTCGACCTTCCTAGGCTTTTTCTTGTCCAATTAGGGTTTCTAACCAATCTTGTGCATCCAATAGGTGTGTTTGTGTCATTGGATGAACAATTATGTTATTTTCCTCCTCCCCTGGGTTTATTCTTGTCTAATAAGGGTTTCTAACAAATCTTGTGCATCCAATAGGTGCGTTTGTGTCATTGGATGAACAATTAGCTCATTCTCGTCCTCCATAGGCTTATTCTTTTCCAATTAGGGTTTCTAACAAATCTTGTGCATCCAATAGGTGTGTTTGTGTCATTGGATGAACTTTTAGGTAATTTTCGACTTCCCTAGGCTTGTTCTTGTCCAATTAGGGTTTCTAACCAATCTTGTGCATCCAATAGGTGTGTTTCTGTCATTGGATGAACAATTAGGTTATTTTCCTCCTCCCCTGGGTTTATTCTTGTCTAATAAGGGTTTCTAACAAATCTTGTGCATCCAATAGGTGCGTTTGTGTCATTGCATGAACAATTACCTCATTCTCGTCCTCCGTAGGCTTATTCTTGTCCAATTAGGGTTTCTAACAAATCTTGTGCATCCAATAGGTGTGTTTGTGTCATTGGATGAACTTTTAGGTAATTTTCGACCTCCCTAGGCTTGTTCTTGTCCAATTAGGGTTTCTAACCAATCTTGTGCATCAAATAGGTGTGTTTGTGTCATTGGATGAACAATTAGGTCATTTTCGTACTCCCTAGGCTTATTCTTTTCCAATTAGGGTTTCTAAAAAATCTTGTGCATCCAATACGTGTGTTTGTGCCATTGGCTGAACTTTTAGGTCATTGTCGACCTCCCTAGGATTATTCTTGTCCAATTAGGGTTTCTAACCAATCTTGTGCATCCAATACTTGTGTTTGTGTCATTGGATGAACAATTAGGTCATTTTCGTCCTCCCTAGGCTTATTCTTGTCCAATTAGGGTTTCTAACCAATCTTGTGCATCCAGCACTTGTCTTTGAGTCATTGGATGAACATTTAGGTCATTTTCGATCTCCGAAGGCTTATTCTTGTCCAATTATGGTTTCTAACAAATCTTGTGCATCCAATAGGTGTGTTTGTGTCATTGGAAGAACTTCTAGGTCATTTTCGACCTCGCTAGGCTTATTCTTGTCCAATTAGGGTTTCTAACCAATCTTGTACATCCAATAGGTGTGTTTGTGTCATTGGATGAACAATCAGGTCATTTTCGTCCTCCCTAGGCTTATTCTTGTCCAATTAGGGTTTCTAACAAATCTTGTGCATCCAATAGGTGTGTTTGTGTTATTGGATGAAAAATTAGGTACTTTTCGACCTTCCTAGGCTTATTCTTGTCCAATTAGGGTTTCTAACCAATCTTGTGCATCCAATAGGTGTGTTTGTGTCATTGGATGAACTTTTAGGTAATTTTCGACCTCCCTAGGCTTGTTCTTGTCCAATTAGGGTTTCTAACCAATCTTGTGCATCCAATAGGTGTGTTTGTGTCATTGGATGAACAATTAGGTTATTTTCCTCCTCCCCTGGGTTTATTCTTGTCTAATAAGGGTTTCTAACAAATCTTGTGCATCCAATAGGTGCGTTTGTGTCATTGGATGAACAATTAGCTCATTCTCGTCCTCCGTAGGCTTATTCTTGTCCAATTAGGGTTTCTAACAAATCTTGTGCATCCAATAGGTGTGTTTGTGTCATTGGATTAACAATTAGGTCATTTTCGTCCTCCCTAGGCTTATTCTTGTCCAATTAGGGTTTCTAACCAATCTTGTACATCAAATAGGTGTGTTTGTGTTATTGGATGAACTTTTAGGTCATTTTCGACCTCCCTAGGCTTATTCTTGTCCAATTAGGGTTTCTAACCAATCTTGTGCATCCAATAGGTACGTTTGTGTCATTGGATGAACAATTAGGTCATTTTCCTCCTCCCTAGGCTTATTCTTGTCCAATTAGGGTTTCTAACAAATATTGTACATCCAATTGGTGTGTTTGTGTCATTGGATGAACTTTTAGGTCATTTTCGACTTCCCTAGGCTTATTCTTGTCCAATTAGGGTTTCTAATCAATCTTGTGCATCAGATAGGTGTGTTTGTGTCATTGGATGAACAATTAGGTCATTTTCGTCCTCCCTAGGCTTATTGTTGTCCAATTAGGGTTTCTAACAAATCTTGTGCATCCAATAGGTGTGTTTGTGTCATTGGATGAACTTTTAGGTCATTTTCGACCTCCCTAGGCTTATTCTTGTCCAATTAGGATTTCTAATCAATCTTGTGCATCAGATAGGTGTGTTTGTTTCATTTGATGAACAATTAGGTTATTTTCGTCCTCCCTAGGCTTATTCTTGTCCAATTAGGGTTTCTAACAAATCTTGTGCATCCAATAGGTGTGTTTGGTCATTGGATGAACTTTTAGGTAATTTTCGACCTCCCTAGGCTTGTTCTTGTCCAATTAGGGTTTCTAACCAATCTTGTGCATCCAATAGGTGTGTTTGTGTCATTGGATGAACAATTAGGTTATTTTCCTCCTCCCCTGGGTTTATTCTTGTCTAATAAGGGTTTCTAACAAATCTTGTGCATCCAATAGGTGCGTTTGTGTCATTGGATGAACAATTAGCTCATTCTCGTCCTCCGTAGGCTTATTCTTGTCCAATTAGGGTTTCTAACAAATCTTGTGCATCCAATAGGTGTGTTTGTGTCATTGGATTAACAATTAGGTCATTTTCGTCCTCCCTAGGCTTATTCTTGTCCAATTAGGGTTTCTAACAAATCTTGTGCATCCAATAGGTGTGTTTGTGTTATTGGATGAAAAATTAGGTACTTTTCGACCTTCCTAGGCTTATTCTTGTCCAATTAGGGTTTCTAACCAATCTTGTGCATCCAATAGGTGTGTTTGTGTCATTGGATGAACAATTAGGTTATTTTCCTCCTCCCCTGGGTTTATTCTTGTCTAATAAGGGTTTCTAACAAATCTTGTGCATCCAATAGGTGCATTTGTGTCATTGGATGAACAATTAGCTCATTCTCGTCCTCCGTAGGCTTATTCTTTTCCAATTAGGGTTTCTAACAAATCTTGTGCATCCAATAGGTGTGTTTGTGTCATTGGATGAACTTTTAGGTAATTTTCGACCTCCCTAGGCTTGTTCTTGTCCAATTAGGGTTTCTAACCAATCTTGTGCATCCAATAGGTGTATTTGTGTCATTGGGTGAACAATTAGGTTATTTTCCTCCTGCCCTGGGTTTATTCTTGTCTAATAAGGGTTTCTAACAAATCTTGTGCATCCAATAGGTGCGTTTGTGTCATTGGATGAACAATTAGCTCATTCTCGTCCTCCGTAGGCTTATTCTTTTCCAATTAGGGTTTCTAACAAATCTTGTGCATCCAATAGGTGTGTTTGTGTCATTGGATGAACTTTTAGGTAATTTTCGACCTCCCTAGGCTTGTTCTTGTCCAATTAGGGTTTCTAACCAATCTTGTGCATCAAATAGGTGTGTTTGTGTCATTGGATGAACAATTAGGTCATTTTCGTACTCCCTAGGCTTATTCTTGTCCAATTAGGGTTTCTAAAAAATCTTGTGCATCCAATACGTGTGTTTGTGCCATTGGATGAACTTTTAGGTCATTGTCGACCTCCCTAGGCTTATTCTTGTCCAATTAGGGTTTCTAACCAATCTTGTGCATCCAATACTTGTGTTTGTGTCATTTGATGAACAATTAGGTCATTTTCGTCCTCCCTAGGCTTATTCTTGTCCAATTAGGGTTTCTAACAAATCTTGTGCATCCAATAGGTGTGTTTGTGTTATTGGATGAAAAATTAGGTACTTTTCGACCTTCCTAGGCTTATTCTTGTCCAATTAGGGTTTCTAACCAATCTTGTGCATCCAATAGGTGTGTTTGTGTCATTGGATGAACAATTAGGTTATTTTCCTCCTCCCCTGGGTTTATTCTTGTCTAATAAGGGTTTCTAACAAATCTTGTGCATCCAATAGGTGCGTTTGTGTCATTGGATGAAAAATTAGCTCATTCTCGTCCTCCGTAGCCTTATTCTTTTCCAATTAGGGTTTCTAACAAATCTTTTGCATCCAATAGGTGTGTTTGTGTCATTGGATGAACTTTTAGGTAATTTTCGACCTCCCTAGGCTTGTTCTTGTCCAATTAGGGTTTCTAACCAATCTTGTGCATCAAATAGGTGTGTTTGATTCATTGGATGAACAATTAGGTCATTTTCGTACTCCCTAGGCTTATCCTTGTCCAATTAGGGTTTCTAATAAATCTTGTGCATCCAATACGTGTGTTTGTGTTATTGGATGAAAAATTAGGTACTTTTCGACCTTCCTAGGCTTATTCTTGTCCAATTAGGGTTTCTAACCAATCTTGTGCATCCAATAGGTGTGTTTGTGTCATTGGATGAACAATTAGGTTATTTTCCTCCTCCCCTGGGTTTATTTTTGTCTAATAAGGGTTTCTAACAAATCTTGTGCATCCAATAGGTGCGTTTGTGTCATTGGATGAAAAATTAGCTCATTCTCGTCCTCCGTAGCCTTATTCTTTTCCAATTAGGGTTTCTAACAAATCCTGTGCATCCAATAGGTGTGTTTGTGTCATTGGATGAAATTTTAGGTAATTTTCGACCTCCCTAGGCTTGTTCTTGTCCAATTAGGGTTTCTAACCAATCTTGTGCATCCAATAGGTGTATTTGTGTCATTGGATGAACAATTAGGTTATTTTCCTCCTCCCCTGGGTTTATTCTTGTCTAATAAGGGTTTCTAACAAATCTTGTGCATCCAATAGGTGCGTTTGTGTCATTGGATGAAAAATTAGCTCATTCTCGTCCTCCGTAGCCTTATTCTTTTCCAATTAGGGTTTCTAACAAATCTTTTGCATCCAATAGGTGTGTTTGTGTCATTGGATGAACTTTTAGGTAATTTTCGACCTCCCTAGGCTTGTTCTTGTCCAATTAGGGTTTCTAACCAATCTTGTGCATCAAATAGGTGTGTTTGATTCATTGGATGAACAATTAGGTCATTTTCGTACTCCCTAGGCTTATCCTTGTCCAATTAGGGTTTCTAAAAAATCTTGTGCATCCAATAGGTGTGTTTGTGTTATTGGATGAAAAATTAGGTACTTTTCGACCTTCCTAGGCTTATTCTTGTCCAATTAGGGTTTCTAACCAATCTTGTGCATCCAATAGGTGTGTTTGTGTCATTGGATGAACAATTAGGTTATTTTCCTCCTCCCCTGGGTTTATTCTTGTCTAATAAGGGTTTCTAACAAATCTTGTGCATCCAATAGGTGCGTTTGTGTCATTGGATGAAAAATTAGCTCATTCTCGTCCTCCGTAGCCTTATTCTTTTCCAATTAGGGTTTCTAACAAATCTTTTGCATCCAATAGGTGTGTTTGTGTCATTGGATGAACAATTAGCTCATTCTCGTCCTCCGTAGGCTTATTCTTTTCCAATTAGGGTTTCTAACAAATCCTGTGCATCCAATAGGTGTGTTTGTGTCATTGGATGAAATTTTAGGTAATTTTCGACCTCCCTAGGCTTGTTCTTGTCCAATTAGGGTTTCTAACCAATCTTGTGCATCCAATAGGTGTGTTTGTGTCATTGGATGAACAATTAGGTTATTTTCCTCCTCCCCTGGGTTTATTCTTGTCTAATAAGGGTTTCTAACAAATCTTGGGCATCCAATAGGTGCGTTTGTGTCATTGGATGAACAATTAGGTCATTCTCGTCCTCCGTAGGCTTATTCTTGTCCAATTAGGGTTTCTAACAAATCTTGTGCATCCAATAGATGTGTTTGTGTTATTGGATGAAAAATTAGGTACTTTTCGACCTTCCTAGGCTTATTCTTGTCCAATTAGGGTTTCTAACCAATCTTGTGCATCCAATAGGTGTGTTTGTGTCATTGGATGAACAATTACGTTATTTTCCTCCTCCCCTGGGTTTATTCTTGTCTAATAAGGGTTTCTAACAAATCTTGTGCATCCAATAGGTGCGTTTGTGTCATTGGATGAAAAATTAGCTCATTCTCGTCCTCCGTAGCCTTATTCTTTTCCAATTAGGGTTTCTAACAAATCTTTTGCATCCAATAGGTGTGTTTGTGTCATTGGATGAACTTTTAGGTAATTTTCGACCTCCCTAGGCTTGTTCTTGTCCAATTAGGGTTTCTAACCAATCTTGTGCATCAAATAGGTGTGTTTGATTCATTGGATGAACAATTAGGTCATTTTCGTACTCCCTAGGCTTACCCTTGTCCAATTAGGGTTTCTAAAAAATCTTGTGCATCCAATAGGTGTGTTTGTGTTATTGGATGAAAAATTAGGTACTTTTCGACCTTCCTAGGCTTATTCTTGTCCAATTAGGGTTTCTAACCAATCTTGTGCATCCAATAGGTGTGTTTGTGTCATTGGATGAACAATTAGGTTATTTTCCTCCTCCCCTGGGTTTATTCTTGTCTAATAAGGGTTTCTAACAAATCTTGTGCATCCAATAGGTGCGTTTGTGTCATTGGATGAAAAATTAGCTCATTCTCGTCCTCCGTAGCCTTATTCTTTTCCAATTAGGGTTTCTAACAAATCTTTTGCATCCAATAGGTGTGTTTGTGTCATTGGATGAACTTTTAGGTAATTTTCGACCTCCCTAGGCTTGTTCTTGTCCAATTAGGGTTTCTAACCAATCTTGTGCATCAAATAGGTGTGTTTGATTCATTGGATGAACAATTAGGTCATTTTCGTACTCCCTAGGCTTATCCTTGTCCAATTAGGGTTTCTAATAAATCTTGTGCATCCAATACGTGTGTTTGTGCCATTGGATGAACTTTTAGGTCATTGTCGACCTCCCTAGGCTTATTCATGTCCAATTAGGGTTTCTAACCAATCTTGTGCATCCAATACTTGTATTTGTGTCATTGGATGAACAATTAGGTCATTTTCGTCCTCCCTAGGCTTATTCTTGTCCAATTAGGGTTTCTAACCAGTCTGGTGCATCCAGCACTTGTCTTTGAGTTATTGGATGAACATTTAGGTCATTTTCGATCTCCGAAGGCTTATTCTTGTCCAATTATGGTTTCTAACAAATCTTGTGCATCCAATAGGTGTGTTTGTGTCATTGGAGGAACTTCTAGGTCATTTTCGACCTCGCTAGGCTTATTCTTGTCCAATTAGGGTTTCTAACCAATCTTGTACATCCAATAGGTGTGTTTGTGTCATTGGATGAACAATTAGGTCATTTTCGTCCTCCCTAGGCTTATTCTTGTCCAATTAGGGTTTCTAACAAATCTTGTGCATCCAATAGGTGTGTAGTGTTATTGGATGAAAAATTAGGTACTTTTCGACCTTCCTAGGCTTATTCTTGTCCAATTAGGGTTTCTAACCAATCTTGTGCATCCAATAGGTGTGTTTGTGTCATTGGATTAACAATTAGGTTATTTTCCTCCTCCCTTGGGTTTATTCTTGTCTAATAAGGGTTTCTAACAAATCTTGTGCATCCAATAGGTGCGTTTGTGTCATTGGATGAACAATTAGCTCATTCTCGTCCTCCGTAGGCTTATTCTTGTCCAATTAGGGTTTCTAACAAATCTTGTGCATCCAATAGGTGTGTTTGTGTCATTGGATGAACTTTTAGGTAGTTTTCGACCTCCCTAGGCTTGTTCTTGTCCAATTAGGGTTCCTAACCAATCTTGTGAATCAAATAGGTGTGTTTGTGTCATTGGATGAACATTTAGGTCATTTTCGATCTCCGAAGGCTTATTCTTGTCCAATTATGGTTTCTAACAAATCTTGTGCATCCAATAGGTCTGTTTGTGTCATTGGAAGAACTTCTAGGTCATTTTCGACCTCGCTAGGTTTATTCTTGTCCAATTAGGGTTTCTAACCAATCTTGTGCATCCAATAGGTGTGTTTGTGTCATTGGATTAACAATTAGGTTATTTTCCTCCTCCCCTGGGTTTATTCTTGTCTAATAAGGGTTTCTAACAAATCTTGTGCATCCAATAGGTGCGTTTGTGTCATTGGATGAACAATTAGCTCATTCTCGTCCTCCGTAGGCTTATTCTTGTCCAATTAGGGTTTCTAACAAATCTTGTGCATCCAATAGGTGTGTTTGTGTCATTGGATGAACTTTTAGGTAATTTTCGACCTCCCTAGGCTTGTTCTTGTCCAATTAGGGTTTCTAACCAATCTTTTGCATCCAATAGGTGTGTTTGTGTCATTGGAAGAACTTCTAGGTCATTTTCGACCTCGCTAGGCTTATTCTTGTCCAATTAGGGTTTCTAACCAATCTTGTACATCCAATAGGTGTGTTTGTGTCATTGGATGAACAATCAGGTCATTTTCGTCCTCCCTAGGCTTATTCTTGTCCAATTAGGGTTTCTAACAAATCTTGTGCATCCAATAGGTGTGTTTGTGTTATTGGATGAAAAATTAGGTACTTTTCGACCTTCCTAGGCTTAATCTTGTCCAATTAGGGTTTCTAACTAATCTTGTGCATCCAATAGGTGTGTTTGTGTCATTGGATGAACAATTAGGTTATTTTCCTCCTCCCCTGGGTTTATTCTTGTCTAATAAGGGTTTCTAACAAATCTTGTGCATCCAATAGGTGCGTTTGTGTCATTGGATGAACAATTAGCTCATTCTCGTCCTCCGTAGGCTTATTCTTTTCCAATTTGGGTTTCTAACAAATCTTTTGCATCCAATAGGTGTGTTTGTGTCATTGGATGACCTTTTAGGTAATTTTCGACCTCCCTAGGCTTGTTCTTCCCAAATTAGGGTTTCTAACCAATCTTGTGCATCAAATAGGTGTGTTTGTGTCATTTGATGAACAATTAGGTCATTTTCGTACTCCCAAGGCTTATTCTTGTCCAATTAGGGTTTCTAAAAAATCTTGTGCATCCAATACGTGTGTTTGTGCCATTGGATGAACTTTTAGGTCATTGTCGACCTCCCTAGGCTTATTCTTGTCCAATTAGGGTTTCTAACCAATCTTGTGCATCCAATACTTGTGTTTGTGTCATTGGATGAACAATTAGGTCATTTTCGTCCTCCCATGGCTTATTCTTGTCCAATTAGGGTTTCTAACCAATCTTGTACATCCAATAGGTGTGTTTGTGTCATTGGATGAACAATTAGGTCTTTTTCGTCCTCCCTAGGCTTTTTCTAGTCCAATTAGGGTTTCTAACAAATCTTGTGCATCCAATAGGTGTGTTTGTGTTATTGGGTGAAAAATTAGGTACTTTTCGACCTTCCTAGGCTTATTCTTGTCCAATTAGGGTTTCTAACCAATCTTGTGAATCCAATAGGTGTGTTTGCATCATTGGATGAACAATTAGGTTATTTTCCTCCTCCCCTGGGTTTATTCTTGTCTAATAAGGGTTTCTAACAAATCTTGTGCATCCAATAGGTGTGTTTGTGTCATTGGATGAACTTTTAGGTAATTTTCGACCTCCCTAGGCTTGTTCTTGTCCAATTAGGGTTTCTAACCAATCTTGTGCATCAAATAGGTGTGTTTGTGTCATTGGATGAACATTTAGGTCATTTTCGATCTCCGAAGGCTTATTCTTGTCCAATTATGGTTTCTAACAAATCTTGTGCATCCAATAGGTGTGTTTGTGTCATTGGAAGAACTTCTAGGTCATTTTCGACCTCGCTAGGCTTATTCTTGTCCAATTAGGGTTTCTAACCAATCTTGTACATCCAATAGGTGTGTTTGTGTCATTGGATGAACAATTAGGTCATTTTCGTCCTCCCTAGGCTTATTCTTGTGCAATTAGGGTTTCTAACAAATCTTGTGCATCCAATAGGTGTGTTTGTGTTATTGGATGAAAAATTAGGTACTTTTCGACCTTCCTCGGCTTATTCTTGTCCAATTAGGGTTTCTAACCAATCTTGTGCATCCAATAGGTGTGTTTGTGTCATTTGATGAACAATTAGGTTATTTTCCTCCTCCCCTGGGTTTATTCTTGTCTAATAAGGGTTTCTAACAAATCTTGTGCATCCAATAGCTGCGTTTGTGTCATTGGATGAATAATTAGCTCATTCTCGTCCTCCGTAGGCTTATTCTTGTCCAATTAGGGTTTCTAACAAATCTTGTGCATCCAATAGGTGTGTTTGTGTCATTGGATGAACTTTTAGGTAATTTTCGACCTCCCTAGGCTTGTTCTTGTCCAATTAGGGTTTCTAACCAATCTTGTGCATCAAATAGGTGTGTTTGTGTCATTGGATGAACAATTAGGTCATTTTCGTACTCCCTAGGCTTATTCTTGTCCAATTAGGGTTTCTAAAAAATCTTGTGCATGCAATACGTGTGTTTGTGTCATTGGATGAACTTTTAGGTCATTGTCGACCTCCCAAGGCTTATTCTTGTCCAATTAGGGTTTCTAACCAATCTTGTGCATCCAATAGGTGCGTTTGTGTCATTGGATGAACAATTAGGTCATTTTCGTCCTGCCTAGGCTTATTCTTGTCCAATTAGGGTTTCTAACAATTCTTGTGCATCCAATAGGTGTGTTTGTCTCATTGGATGAACATTTAGGTCATTTTTGACCTCCTTAGGCTTATTCTTGTCCAATAAGGGTTTCTAACGAATCTTGTGCATCCAATAGTTGTGTTTGTGTCATTGGATGACTTTTTAAGTACTTTTCGACCTCCCTAGGCTTAGTCTTGTCCAATTAGGGTTTCTAACCAATCTTGTGCATCCATTAGGTACGTTTGTGTCATTGGATGAACAATTAGGTTATTTTCCTCCTCCCCTGGGTTTATTCTTGTCTAATAAGGGTTTCTAACAAATCTTGTGCATCCAATAGGTGCGTTTGTGTCATTGGATGAACAATTAGCTCATTCTCGTCCTCCGTAGGCTTATTCTTTTCCAATTAGGGTTTCTAACAAATCTTGTGCATCCAATAGGTGTGTTTGTGTCATTGGATGAACTTTTAGGTAATTTTCGAACTCCCTAGGCTTGTTCTTGTCCAATTAGGGTTTCTAACCAATCTTGTGCATCCAATAGGTGTGTTTGTGTCATTGGATGAACAATTAGGTTATTTTCCTCCTGCCCTGGGTTTATTCTTGTCTAATAAGGGTTTCTAACAAATCTTGTGCATCCAATAGGTGCGTTTGTGTCATTGGATGAACAATTAGCTCATTCTCGTCCTCCGTAGGCTTATTCTTTTCCAATTAGGGTTTCTAACAAATCTTGTGCATCCAATAGGTGTGTTTGTGTCATTGGATGAACTTTTAGGTAATTTTCGACCTCCCTAGGCTTGTTCTTGTCCAATTAGGGTTTCTAACCAATCTTGTGCATCCAATAGGTGTATTTGTGTCATTGGGTGAACAATTAGGTTATTTTCCTCCTGCCCTGGGTTTATTCTTGTCTAATAAGGGTTTCTAACAAATCTTGTGCATCCAATAGGTGCGTTTGTGTCATTGGATGAACAATTAGCTCATTCTCGTCCTCCGTAGGCTTATTCTTTTCCAATTAGGGTTTCTAACAAATCTTGTGCATCCAATAGGTGTGTTTGTGTCATTGGATGAACTTTTAGGTAATTTTCGACCTCCCTAGGCTTGTTCTTGTCCAATTAGGGTTTCTAACCAATCTTGTGCATCAAATAGGTGTGTTTGTGTCATTGGATGAACAATTAGGTCATTTTCGTACTCCCTAGGCTTATTCTTGTCCAATTAGGGTTTCTAAAAAATCTTGTGCATCCAATACGTGTGTTTGTGCCATTGGATGAACTTTTAGGTCATTTTCGACCTCCCTAGGCTTATTCTTGTCCAATTAGGGTTTCTAACCAATCTTGTGCATCCAATACTTGTGTTTGTGTCATTGGATGAACAATTAGGTCATTTTCGTCCTCCCTAGGCTTATTCTTGTCCAATTAGGGTTTCTAACAAATCTTGTGCATCCAATAGGTGTGTTTGTGTCATTGGATGAACATTTAGGTCATTTTCGACCTCCCTAGGCTTATTCTTGTCCAATTAGGGTTTCTAACAAATCTTGTGCATCCAATAGGTGTGTTTGTGTCATTGGATGAACAATTAGGTCATTTTCGTCCTCCCTAGGCTTATTCTTGTCCAATTAGGGTTTCTAACAAATCTTGTGCATCCAATAGGTGTGTTTGTGTTATTGGATGAAAAATTAGGTACTTTTCGACCTTCCTAGGCTTATTCTTGTCCAATTAGGGTTTCTAACCAATCTTGTGCATCCAATAGGTGTGTTTGTGTCATGGGATGAACAATTAGGTTATTTTCCTCCTCCCCTGGGTTTATTCTTGTCTAATAAGGGTTTCTAACAAATCTTGTGCATCCAATAGGTGCGTTTGTGTCATTGGATGAACAATTAGGTCATTTTCGTACTCCCTAGGCTTATTCTTGTCCAATTAGGGTTTCTAAAAAATCTTGTGCATCCAATACGTGTGTTTGTGCCATTGGATGAACTTTTAGGTCATTGTCGACCTCCCTAGGCTTATTCTTGTCCAATTAGGGTTTCTAACCAATCTTGTGCATCCAATACTTGTGTTTGTGTCATTGGATGAAGAATTAGATCATTTTCGTCCTCCCTAGGCTTATTCTTGTCTAATTAGGGTTTCTAACCAATCTTGTGCATCCAGCACTTGTCTTTGAGTTATTGGATGAACAATTAGGTCATTTTCGATCTCCAAAGGCTTATTCTTGTCCAATTATGGTTTCTAACAAATCTTGTGCATACAATAGGTGTGTTTGTGTCATTGGAAGAACTTCTAGGTCATTTTCGACCTCCCTAGGCTTATTCTTGTCCAATTAGGGTTTCTAACCAATCTTGTACATCCAATAGGTGTGTTTGTGTCATTGGATGAACAATTAGGTCATTTTCGTCCTCCCTAGGCTGATTCTTGTCCAATTAGGGTTTCTAACAAATCTTGTGCATCCAATAGGTGTGTTTGTGTTATTGGATGAAAAATTAGGTACTTTTCGACCTTCCTAGGCTTATTCTTGTCCAATTAGGGTTTCTAACCAATCTTGTGCATCCAATAGGTGTGTTTGTGTCATTGGATGAACAATTAGGTTATTTTCCTCCTCCCCTGGGTTTATTCTTGTCTAATAAGGGTTTCTAACAAATCTTGTGCATCCAATAGGTGCGTTTGTGTCATTGGATGAACAATTAGCTCATTCTCGTCCTCCGTAGGCTTTTTCTTGTCCAATTAGGGTTTCTAACAAATCTTGTGCATCCAATAGGTGTGTTTGTGTCATTGGATGAACTTTTAGGTAATTTTCGACCTCCCTAGGCTTGTTCTTGTCCAATTAGGGTTTCTAACCAATCTTGTGCATCCAATAGGTGTGTTTGTGACATTGGATGAACAATTAGGTTATTTTCCTCCTCCCCTGGGTTTATTCTTGTCTAATAAGGGTTTCTAACAAATCTTGTGCATCCAATAGGTGCGTTTGTGTCATTGGATGAACAATTAGCTCATTCTCTTCCTCTGTAGGCTTATTCTTGTCCAATTAGGGTTTCTAACAAATCTTGTGCATCCAATAGGTGTGTTTGTGTCATTGGATGAACTTTTAGGTAATTTTCGACCTCCCTAGGCTTGTTCTTGTCCAATTAGGGTTTCTAACCAATCTTGTGCATCAAATAGGTGTGTTTGTGTCATTGGATGAACAATTAGGTCATTTTCGTCCTCCCTAGGCTTATTCTTGTCCAATTAGGGTTTCTAAAAAATCTTGTGCATCCAATACGTGTGTTTGTGCCATTGGATGAACTTTTAGGTCATTGTCGACCTCCCTAGGCTTATTCTTGTCCAATTAGGGTTTCTAACCAATCTTGTGCATCCAATAGGTGCGTTTGTGTCATTGGATGAACAATTAGGTCATTTTCGTCCTGCCTAGGCTTATTCTTGTCCAATTAGGGTTTCTAACAATTCTTGTGCATCCAATAGGTGTGTTTGTCTCATTGGATGAACATTTAGGTCATTTTTGACCTCCTTAGGCTTATTCTTGTCCAATAAGGGTTTCTAACGAATCTTGTGCATCCAATAGTTGTGTTTGTGTCATTGGATGACTTTTTAAGTACTTTTCGACCTCCCTAGGCTTAGTCTTGTCCAATTAGGGTTTCTAACCAATCTTGTGCATACATTAGGTACGTTTGTGTCATTGGATGAACAATTAGGTCATTTTTCGTCCTCCCTAGGCTTATTGTTGTCCAATTAGGGTTTCTAACCAATCTTGTGCATCCAATAGGTGTGTTTGTGTCATTGGATGAACAATTAGGTTATTTTCCTCCTCCCCTGGGTTTATTCTTGTCTAATAAGGGTTTCTAACAAATCTTGTGCATCCAATAGGTGCGTTTGTGTCATTGGATGAACAATTAGCTCATTCTCGTCCTCCGTAGGCTTATTCTTTTCCAATTAGGGTTTCTAACAAATCTTGTGCATCCAATAGGTGTGTTTGTGTCATTGGATGAACTTTTAGGTAATTTTCGACCTCCCTAGGCTTGTTCTTGTCCAATTAGGGTTTCTAACCAATCTTGTACATCCAATAGGTGTGTTTGTGTCATTGGATGAACAATTAGGTCATTTTCGTCCTCCCTAGGCTTATTCTTGTCCAATTAGGGTTTCTAACAAATCTTGTGCATCCAATAGGTGTGTTTGTGTCATTGGATGAACAATTAGGTCATTTTCGTCCTCCCTAGGCTTATTCTTGTCCAATTAGGGTTTCTAACAAATCTTGTGCATCCAATAGGTGTGTTTGTGTTATTGGATGAAAAATTAGGTACTTTTCGACCTTCCTAGGCTTATTCTTGTCCAATTAGGGTTTCTAACCAATCTTGTGCATCCAATAGGTGTGTTTGTGTCATGGGATGAACAATTAGGTTATTTTCCTCCTCCCCTGGGTTTATTCTTGTCTAATAAGGGTTTCTAACAAATCTTGTGCATCCAATAGGTGCGTTTGTGTCATTGGATGAACAATTAGCTCATTCTCGTCCTCCGTAGGCTTATTCTTGTCCAATTAGGGTTTCTAACAAATCTTGTGCATCCAATAGGTGTGTTTGTGTCATTGGATGAACAATTAGGTCATTTTCGTCCTCCCTAGGCTTATTCTTGTCCAATTAGGGTTTCTAACAAATCTTGTGCATCCAATAGGTGTGTTTGTGTTATTGGATGAAAAATTAGGTACTTTTCGACCTTCCTAGGCTTATTCTTGTCCAATTAGGGTTTCTAACCAATCTTGTGCATCCAATAGGTGTGTTTGTGTCATTGGATGAACAATTAGGTTATTTTCCTCCTCCCCTGGGTTTATTCTTGTCTAATAAGGGTTTCTAACAAATCTTGTGCATCCAATAGGTGCGTTTGTGTCATTGGATGAACAATTAGCTCATTCTCGTCCTCCGTAGGCTTATTCTTGTCCAATTAGGGTATCTAACAAATCTTGTGCATCCAATAGGTGTGTTTGTGTCATTGGATGAACTTTTAGGTAATTTTCGACCTCCCTAGGCTTGTTCTTGTCCAATTAGGGTTTCTAACCAATCTTGTGCATCAAATAGGTGTGTTTGTGTCATTGGATGAACATTTAGGTTATTTTCGATCTTCGAAGGCTTATTCTTGTCCAATTATGGTTTCTAACAAATCTTGTGCATCCAAAAGGTGTGTTTGTGTCATTGGAAGAACTTCTAGGTCATTTTCGACCTCGCTAGGCTTATTCTTGTCCAATTAGGGTTTCTAACCAATCTTGTACATCCAATAGGTGTGTTTCTGTCATTGGATGAACAATTAGGTCATTTTCGTCCTCCCTAGGCTTATTCTTGTCCAATTAGGGTTTCTAACAAATCTTGTGCATCCAATAGGTGTGTTTGTGTTATTGGATGAAAAATTAGGTACTTTTCGACCTTCCTAGGCTTATTCTTGTCCAATTAGGGTTTCTAACCAATCTTGTGCATCCAATAGGTGTGTTTGTGTCATTGGATGAACAATTAGGTTATTTTCCTCCTCCCCTGGGTTTATTCTTGTCTAATAAGGGTTTCTAACAAATCTTGTGCATCCAATAGGTGCGTTTGTGTCATTGGATGAACAATTAGCTCATTCTCGTCCTCCGTAGGCTTTTTCTTGTCCAATTAGGGTTTCTAACAAATCTTGTGCATCCAATAGGTGTGTTTGTGTCATTGGATGAACTTTTAGGTAATTTTCGACCTCCCTAGGCTTGTTCTTGTCCAATTAGGGTTTCTAACCAATCTTGTGCATCCAATAGGTGTGTTTGTGACATTGGATGAACAATTAGGTTATTTTCCTCCTCCCCTGGGTTTATTCTTGTCTAATAAGGGTTTCTAACAAATCTTGTGCATCCAATAGGTGCGTTTGTGTCATTGGATGAACAATTAGCTCATTCTCTTCCTCTGTAGGCTTATTCTTGTCCAATTAGGGTTTCTAACAAATCTTGTGCATCCAATAGGTGTGTTTGTGTCATTGGATGAACTTTTAGGTAATTTTCGACCTCCCTAGGCTTGTTCTTGTCCAATTAGGGTTTCTAACCAATCTTGTGCATCAAATAGGTGTGTTTGTGTCATTGGATGAACAATTAGGTCATTTTCGTACTCCCTAGGCTTATTCTTGTCCAATTAGGGTTTCTAAAAAATCCTGTGCATCCAATACGTGTGTTTGTGCCATTGGATGAACTTTTAGGTCATTGTCGACCTCCCTAGGCTTATTCTTGTCCAATTAGGGTTTCTAACCAATCCTGTGCATCCAATAGGTGCGTTTGTGTCATTGGATGAACAATTAGGTCATTTTCGTACTCCCTAGGCTTATTCTTGTCCAATTAGGGTTTCTAAAAAATCCTGTGCATCCAATACGTGTGTTTGTGCCATTGGATGAACTTTTAGGTCATTTTCGACCTTCCTAGGCTTATTCTTGTCCAATTAGGGTTTCTAACAATTCTTGTGCATCCAATAGGTGTGTTTGTCTCATTTAGGTCATTTTTGACCTCCTTAGGCTTATTCTTGTCCAATAAGGGTTTCTAACGAATCTTGTGCATCCAATAGTTGTGTTTGTGTCATTGGATGACTTTTTAAGTACTTTTCGACCTCCCTAGGCTTAGTCTTGTCCAATTAGGGTTTCTAAACAATCTTGTGCATCCATTAGGTACGTTTGTGTCATTGGATGAACAATTAGGTCATTTTTCGTCCTCCCTAGGCTTATTGTTGTCCAATTAGGGTTTTCAACCAATTTTGTGCATCCAACACTTGTGTTTGTGTTATTGGATGAACATTTAGGTCATTTTCGACCTCGCTAGGCTTATTCTTGTCCAATTAGGGTTTTCGACAAATCTTGTGCATCCAATAGGTGTGTTTGTGTCATTGGAAGAACTTTTAGGTCATTTTCGACCTGGCTAGGCTTATTCTTGTCCAATTAGGGTTTCTAAGCAATCTTGTACATCCAATAGGTGGGTTTGTGTCACTGGATGAACTTTTAGGTCATTTACGACTTCCCTAGGCTTATTTTTGTCCAATTAGGGTTTCTAACCAATCTAGTGCATCCAATAGGTGCGTTTGTGTCATTGGATGATCAATTAGGTCATTTTCGTACTGCCTAGGCTTATTCTTGTCCGATTAGGGTTTCTAAAAAATCTTATGCATCCAATACGTGTGTTTGTGTCATTGGATGAACTTTTAGGTCATTTTCGTCCTCCTTAGGATTATTCTTGTCCAATTAGGGTTTCTAACAATTCCTGTGCATCCAATAGGTGTGTTTGTCTCATTGGATGAACAATTAGGTCATTTTCCTCCTCCCTAAGTTTATTCTTGTCTAATAAGGGTTTCTAACAAATCTTGTGCATCCAATAGGTGTGTTTGGGTCATTGGACGAACAATTAGGTAATTTTCGTCCTCCCTAGGCTTATTCTGTTCCAATTAGGGTTACTAACAAATCTTGTGCGTCCAATAGGTGTGTTTGTGTCATTGGATGACCAATAAGGTTATTTTCCTCCTCCCTAGGTTTATTCTTGTCTAATAAGGGTTTCTAACAAATCTTGTGCATCCAATAGGTGTGTATGTGTCATTGGATGAACAATTAGGTCATTTTCGTCCTCCATAGGCTTATTTTTGTCCAATTACGGTTTCTAACAAATCTTGTGCATCCAATGGGTGTGTTTGTGTCATTGGATGAACAATTAGGTCATTTTCGTCCTCCCTAGGCTTATTCTTGTCCAATTAGGGTTTCTAACCAATCTTGTGCATCCAATACTTGGGTTTGTGTCATTGGATGAACAATTAGGTCATTTTCGTCCTCCCTAGGCTTATTATTGTCCAATTATGGTTTCTAACCAATCTTGTGCATCCAACACTTGTGTTTGTGTTATTGGATCAACATTCACGTCATTTTCTTCCTCCCTAGGATTATTCTTGTCCAATTAGGGTTTCTAACAATTCTTGTGCATCCAATTGGTGTGTTTGTCTCATTGGATGAACAATTAGGTCATTTTCCTCCTCCCTAGGTTTATTCTTGTCTAATAAGGGTTTCTAACAAATCTTGTACATCCAATAGGTGCGTTTGTGTCATTGGATGAACAATTAGGTCATTTTCGTCTTGCGTAAGCTTATTCTTGTCCAATTAGGGTTTCTAACAATTCTTGTGCATCCAACAGGTGTGTTTGTCTCATTGGATCAACATTTAGGTCATTTTTGACCTCCTTAGGCTTATTCTTGTCCAATAAGGGTTTCTAACGAATCTTGTGCATCCAATAGTTGTGTTTGTGTCATTGGATGACTTTTTAGGTACTTTTAGACCTTCCTAGGCTTAGTCTTGTCCAATTAGGGTTTCTAACCAATCTTGTGCATCCATTAGGTGCGTTTGTGTCATTAGATGACCAATTAGGTCATTTTTGTCCTCCCTAGGCTTATTCTTGTCCAATTAGGTTTTCTAACAAATCTTGTGCATCCAATAGCTGTGTTTGTGTCATTAGATGAACATTAAGGTCATTTTCGCCCTCCTTAGGATTATTCTTGTCCAATTAGGGTTTCTAACAATTCTTGTGCGTCCAATAGGTGTGTTTGTCTCATTGGATGAACAATTAGGTCATTTACCTCCTCCCTAGGTTTATTCTTGTCTAATAAGGGTTTCTAACAAATCTTGTGCATCCAATAGGTGTGTTTGTGTCATTGGACGAACAATTAGGTAATTTTTGTCCTCCCTAGGCTTATTCTTGTCCAATTATGGTTTCTAACAAATCTTGTGCGTCCAATAGTTGTGTTTGTGTCATTGGATGACTTTTTAGGTACTTTTCGACCTTCCTAGGCTTAGTCTTGTCCAATTAGGGTTTCTAACCAATCTTGTGCATCCATTAGGTGCGTTTGTTTCATTGGATGACCAATTAGGTCATTTTTGTCCTCCCTAGGCTTATTCTTGTCCAATTAGGTTTTCTAACAAATCTTGTGCATCCAATAGGTGTGTTTGTGTCATTAGATGAACATTAAGGTCATTTTCGCCCTCCTAAGGATTATTCTGGTCCAATTAGGGTTTCTAACAATTCTTGTGCGTCCAATAGGTGTGTTTGTCTCATTGGATGAACAATTAGGTCATTTTCCTCCTCCCTAGGTTTATTCTTGTCTAATAAGGGTTTCTAACAAATCTTGTGCATCCAATAGGTGTGTTTGTGTCATTGGACGAACAATTAGGTAATTTTTGTCCTCCCTAGGCTTATTCTTGTCCAATTAGGGTTTCTAACAAATCTTGTGCGTCCAATAGTTGTATTTGTGTCATTGGATGACTTTTTAGGTACTTTTCGACCTCCCTAGGCTTAGTCTTGTCCAATTAGGGTTTCTAACCAATCTTGTGCATCCATTAGGTGCGTTTGTGTCATTGGATGACCAATTAGGTCATTTTTGTCCTCCCTAAACTTATTCTTGTCCAATTAGGGTTTCTAACAATTCTTGTGCATCCAATACTTGTGTTTGTGTCATTGGATGAACAATTACGTCATTTTCGTCCTCCCTAGGCTTATTCTTGTCCAATAAGGGTTTCTAACAAATCTTGTGCATCCAATAGGTCTCTTTGTGTCATTGGATGAACATTTAGGTCATTTTCGACCTCCCTAGGCTTATTCTTGTCCAATTAGGGTTCTAACGAATCTTGTGCATCCAATAGTTGTGTTTGTGTCATTGGATGAATTTTTAGGTACTTTTCGACATCTCTAGGCTTATTCTTGTCCAATTAGGGTTTCTAACAAATCTTGTGCTACCAATAGGTGTGTCTGTGTCATTGGATGAACATTTTGGTCATTTTCGACCTCTCTAGGCTTATTCTTGTCCAATTAGGGTTCTAACGAATCTTGTGCATCCAATAGTTGTGTTTGTGTCATTGGATGACTTTTTAGGTACTTTTCGACCTCCCTAGGCTTATTCCTGTCCAATTAGGGTTTCTAACCAATCTTGTGCGTCCAATACTTGTGTTTGTGTCATTGGATTAACATTTAGGTCATTTTCAACCTCCCTAGGCTTATTCTTGTCCAATTAGGGTTTCTAACCATTCTTGTGCATCCAATAGGTGTGTTTGTGTCATTCGAAGAACTTTTAGGTCATTTTCGACCTCCCTAGGCTTATTCTTGTCCAATTAGGGTTTCTAACCAATCTTGTGCATCCAATAGGTGCATTTGTGTCATTGGATGAAGAATTAGGTCATTTTCCTCCTCCCTAGGGTTATTCTTGTCCAATTAGGGTTTCTAACATATCTTCTGTATCCAATAGGTGTGTTTGTGTCATTGGATGAACGTTTAGGTCATTTTCGACCTCCCTATGCTTATTCTTGTCCAATTAGAGTTTCTAACCAATCTTGTGCATCCAATAGGTGTCTTTGTGTCATTGGATGAACAATTAGGTCATTTTCGACCTCCCTAGGCTTAGTCTTGTCCAATTAGGGTTTCTAACCAATACTTGTGTTTGTGTCAATGGATGAACAATTAGGTCATTTTCGTACTCCCTAGGCTTATTCTTGTCCAATTAGGGTTTCTAACCAATGTTTCGCGTCCAATACGGGTGTTTGTGTCGTTGGATGAACATTTAGGTCATTTTCGACTTCCCTAGGCTTATTCTTGTCCAATTAGGGTTCTAACGAATCTTGTGCATCCAATAGTTGTGTTTGTGTCATTGGATGACTTTTTAGGTACTTTTCGACCTACCTAGGCTTATTTTTGTCCAATTAGGGTTTCTAACCAATCTTGTGCATCCAATACTTGGGTTTGTGTCATTGGATGAACAATTAGGTCATTTTCGTCTTCCCTAGGCTTATTCTTGTCCAATTAGGGTTTCTAAAAAATCTTGTGCATCCAATAGGTGTGTTTGTGTCATTGGATGAACATTTTGGTCATTTTCGACCTCCCTAGGCTTATTCTTGTCCAATTAGGGTTTCTAACCAATCTTGTACATCAAATAGGTGTGTTTGTGTTATTGGATGAACTTTTAGGTCATTTTCGACCTCCCTAGGCTTATTCTTGTCCAATTAGGGTTTCTAACCAATCTTGTGCATCCAATAGGTACGTTTGTGTCATTGGATGAACAATTAGGTCATTTTCCTCCTCCCTAGGCTTATTCTTGTCCAATTAGGGTTTCTAACAAATATTGTACATCCAATTGGTGTGTTTGTGTCATTGGATGAACTTTTAGGTCATTTTCGACCTCCGTAGGCTTATTCTTGTCCAATTAGGGTTTCTAATCAATCTTGTGCATCAGATAGGTGTGTTTGTGTCATTGGATGAACAATTAGGTTATTTTTGTCCTCCCTAGGCTTATTGTTGTCCAATTAGGGTTTCTAACAAATCTTGTGCATCCAATAGGTGTGTTTGTGTCATTGGATGAACTTTTAGGTCATTTTCGACCTCCCTAGGCTTATTCTTGTCCAATTAGGATTTCTAATCAATCTTGTGCATCAGATAGGTGTGTTTGTGTCATTTGATGAACAATTAGGTTATTTTCGTCCTCCCTAGGCTTATTCTTGTCCAATTAGGGTTTCTAACAAATCTTGTGCATCCAATAGGTGTGTTTGTGTCATTGGATGAACAATTGGGTCATTTTTGTCCTCCCTAGGCTGATTCTTGTCCAATTAGGGTTTCTAACCAGTCTTGTGCATCCGTTAGGTGTGTTTGTGTCATTGGATGAACAATTACGTCATTTTCGTCCTCCCTAGCCTTATTCTTGTCCAATTAAAGTTTCTAACATATCTTATGCATCCAATAGGTGTCTTTGTGTCATTGGATGAACATTTTGGTCATTTTCGACCTCTTTAGACTTATTCTTGTCCAATTAGGGTGCTAACGAATCTTGTGCATCCAATAGTTGTGTTTGTGTCATTGGATGACTTTTTAGGTACTTTTCGACCTCCCTAGGCTTATTCCTGTCCAATTAGGGTTTCTAACCAATCTTGTGCGTCCAATACTTGTGTTTGTGTCATTGGATTAACATTTAGGTCATTTTCAACCTCCCTAGGCTTATTCTTGTCCAATTAGGGTTTCTAACCATTCTTGTGCATCCAATAGGTGTGTTTGTGTCATTCGATGAACTTTTAGGTCATTTTCGACCTCCCTAGGCTTATTCTTGTCCAATTAGGGTTTCTAACCAATCTTGTGCATCCAATAGGTGCATTTGTGTCATTGGATGAAGAATTAGGTCATTTTCCTCCTCCCTAGGGTTATTCTTGTCCAATTAGGGTTTCTAACATATCTTCTGTATCCAATAGGTGTGTTTGTGTCATTGGATGAACGTTTAGGTCATTTTCGACCTCCCTATGCTTATTCTTGTCCAATTAGAGTTTCTAACCAATCTTGTGCATCCAATAGGTGTCTTTGTGTCATTGGATGAACAATTAGGTCATTTTCGACCTCCCTAGGCTTAGTCTTGTCCAATTAGGGTTTCTAACCAATACTTGTGTTTGTGTCAATGGATGAACAATTAGGTCATTTTCGTACTCCCTAGGCTTATTCTTGTCCAATTAGGGTTTCTAACCAATGTTTCGCGTCCAATACGGGTGTTTGTGTCGTTGGATGAACATTTAGGTCATTTTCGACTTCCCTAGGCTTATTCTTGTCCAATTAGGGTTCTAACGAATCTTGTGCATCCAATAGTTGTGTTTGTGTCATTGGATGACTTTTTAGGTACTTTTCGACCTACCTAGGCTTATTTTTGTCCAATTAGGGTTTCTAACCAATCTTGTGCATCCAATACTTGGGTTTGTGTCATTGGATGAACAATTAGGTCATTTTCGTCTTCCCTAGGCTTATTCTTGTCCAATTAGGGTTTCTAAAAAATCTTGTGCATCCAATAGGTGTGTTTGTGTCATTGGATGAACATTTTGGTCATTTTCGACCTCCCTAGGCTTATTCTTGTCCAATTAGGGTTTCTAACCAATCTTGTACATCAAATAGGTGTGTTTGTGTTATTGGATGAACTTTTAGGTCATTTTCGACCTCCCTAGGCTTATTCTTGTCCAATTAGGGTTTCTAACCAATCTTGTGCATCCAATAGGTACGTTTGTGTCATTGGATGAACAATTAGGTCATTTTCCTCCTCCCTAGGCTTATTCTTGTCCAATTAGGGTTTCTAACAAATATTGTACATCCAATTGGTGTGTTTGTGTCATTGGATGAACTTTTAGGTCATTTTCGACCTCCCTAGGCTTATTCTTGTCCAATTAGGGTTTCTAATCAATCTTGTGCATCAGATAGGTGTGTTTGTGTCATTGGATGAACAATTAGGTTATTTTAGTCCTCCCTAGGCTTATTGTTGTCCAATTAGGGTTTCTAACAAATCTTGTGCATCCAATAGGTGTGTTTGTGTCATTGGATGAACTTTTAGGTCATTTTCGACCTCCCTAGGCTTATTCTTGTCCAATTAGGATTTCTAATCAATCTTGTGCATCAGATAGGTGTGTTTGTGTCATTTGATGAACAATTAGGTTATTTTCGTCCTCCCTAGGCTTATACTTGTCCAATTAGGGTTTCTAACAAAACTTGTGCATCCAATAGGTGTGTTTGTGTCATTGGATGAACAATTAGGTCATTTTCGACCTCCCTAGGCTTAGTCTTGTCCAATTAGGGTTTCTAACCAATCTTGTGCAACCAATACTTGTGTTTGTGTCATTGGATGAACAATTAGGTCATTTTCGTACTCCCTAGGCTTATTCTTGTCCAATTAGGGTTTCTAACCAATGTTTCGCGTCCAATACGGGTGTTTGTGTCGTTGGATGAACATTTAGGTCATTTTCGACCTCCCTAGGCTTATTCTTGTCCAATTAGGGTTCTAACGAATCTTGTGCATCCAATAGTTGTGTTTGTGTCATTGGATGACTTTTTAGGTACTTTTCGACCTCCCTAGGCTTATTCTTGTCCAATTAGGGTTTCTAACCAATCTTGTGCATCCAATACTTGGGTTTGTGTCATTGAATGAACAATTAGGTCATTTTCGTCTTCCCTAGGCTTATTCTTGTCCAATTAGGGTTTCTAAAAAATCTTGTGCATCCAATAGGTGTGTTTGTGTCATTGGATGACTTTTTAGGTACTTTTCGACCTCCCTAGGCTTATTCTTGTCCAATTAGGGTTTCTAACCAATCTTGTGCATCCAATACTTGTGTTTGTGTCATTGGATGAACAATTAGGTCATTTTCGTCCTCCCTAGGCTTATTCTTGTCCAATTAGGGTTTCTAACCAATCTTGTGCATCCAATACTTGTGTTTGTGTCATTGGATGAACAATTAGGTCATTTTCGTCATCCCTAGGCTTATTCTTGTCCAATTAGGGTTTCTAACCAATCTTGTGCATCCAATACTTGTGTTTGTGTCATTGGATGAACAATTAGGTCATTTTCGTCCTCCCTAGGCTTATTCTTGTCCAATTAGGGTTTCTAACCAATCTTGTGCATCCAGCACTTGTCTTTGAGTTATTGGATGAACATTTAGGTCATTTTCGATCTCCGAAGGCTTATTCTTGTTCAATTATGGTTTCTAACAAATCTTGTGCATCCAATAGGTGTGTTTGTGTCATTGGAAGAACTTCTAGGTCATTTTCGACCTCGCTAGGCTTATTCTTGTCCAATTAGGGTTTCTAACCAATCTTGTACATCCAATAGGTTTCTTTGTGTCATTGGATGAACAATTAGGTCATTTTCATCCTCCCTAGACGTATTCTTGTCCAATTAGTGTTTCTAACCAATCTTGTGCATCCAATAGGTGTGTTTGTGTCATTGGATGAACAATTAGGTTATTTTCCTCCTCCCCTGGGTTTATTCTTGTCTAATAAGGGTTTCTAACAAATCTTGTGCATCCAATAGGTGCGTTTGTGTCATTGGATGAACAATTAGCTCATTCTCGTCCTCCTTAGGCTTATTCTTGTCCAATTAGGGTTTCTAACAAATCTTGTGCATCCAATAGGTGTGTTTGTGTCATTGGATGAACTTTTAGGTAATTTTCGACCTCCCTAGGCTTGCTCTTGTCCAATTAGGGTTTCTAACCAATCTTGTGCCTCAAATAGGTGTGTTTGTGTCATTGGATGATCAATTAGGTCATTTTCGTACTCCCTAGGCTTATTCTTGTCCAATTAGGGTTTCTAAAAAATCTTGTGCATCCAATACGTGTGTTTGTGTCATTGGATGAACGTTTAGGTCATTGTCGACCTCCCTAGGCTTATTCTTGTCCAATTAGGGTTTCTAACCAATCTTGTGCATCCAATAGGTGCGTTTGTGTCATTGGATGAACAATTAGGTCATTTTCGTCCTGCCTAGGCTTATTCTTGTCCAATTAGGGTTTCTAACAATTCTTGTGCATCCAATAGGTGTGTTTGTCTCATTGGATGAACATTTAGGTCATTTTTGACCTCCTTAGGCTTATTCTTGTCCAATAAGGGTTTCTAACGAATCTTGTGCATCAAATAGTTGTGTTTGTGTCATTGGATGACTTATTAAGTACTTTTCGACCTCCCTAGGCTTAGTCTTGTCCAATTAGGGTTTCTAACCAATCTTGTGCATCCATTAGGTATGTTTGTGTCATTGGATGAACAATTAGGTCATTTTTCGTCCTCCCTAGGCTTATTGTTGTCCAATTAGGGTTTCTAACCAATCTTGTGCATCCAATAGGTGTGTTTGTGTCATTGGATGAACAATTAGGTTATTTTCCTCCTCCCCTGGGTTTATTCTTGTCTAATAAGGGTTTCTAACAAATCTTGTGCATCCAATAGGTGCGTTTGTGTCATTGGATGAACAATTAGCTCATTCTCGTCCTCCGTAGGCTTATTCTTTTCCAATTAGGGTTTCTAACAAATCTTGTGCATCCAATAGGTGTGTTTGTGTCATTGGATGAACTTTTAGGTAATTTTCGACCTCCCTAGGCTTGTTGTTGTCCAATTAGGGTTTCTAACCAATCTTGTGCATCCAATAGGTGTGTTTGTGTCATTGGATGAACTTTTAGGTAATTTTCGACCTCCCTAGGCTTGTTGTTGTGCAATTAGGGTTTCTAACCAATCTTGTGCATCGAATAGGTGTGTTTGTGTCATTGGATGAACAATTAGGTCATTTTCGTACTCCCTAGGCTTATTCTTGTCCAATTAGGGTTTCTAAAAAATCTTGTTCATCCAATACGTGTGTTTGTGCCATTGGATGAACTTTTAAGTCATTGTCGACCTCCCTAGGCTTATTCTTGTCCAATTAGGGTTTCTAACCAATCTTGTGCATCCAATACTTGTGTTTGTGTCATTGGATGAACAATTAGGTCATTTTCGTCCTCCCTAGGCTTATTCTTGTCCAATTAGGGTTTCTAACCAATCTTGTGCATCCAGCACTTGTCTTTGAGTTATTGGATGAACATTTAGGTCATTTTCGATCTCCGAAGGCTTATTCTTGTCCAATTATGGTTTCTAACAAATCTTGTGCATCCAATAGGTGTGTTTGTGTCATTGGAAGAACTTCTAGGTCATTTTCGACCTCGCTAGGCTTATTCTTGTCCAATTAGGGTTTCTAACCAATCTTGTACATCCAATAGGTGTGTTTGTGTCATTGGATGAACAATTAGGTCATTTTCG
>JBBPBS010000477.1:8760-21419 GCA_037974835.1 Cicer judaicum | reverse complement strand
GATGCACAAGATTTGTTAGAAACCCTAATTTGACAAGAATAAGCCTAGGGAGGACGAAAATGACCTAATTGTTCATCCAATGACAAAAATGAACTTATTCAATGCACAAGATTGGTTGAAAACCCTAATTTGACCAGAATAAGCCTAGGGAGGATGAAAATGACCTAATTTTTCATCCAATGACACAAACACACCTATTGGATGCACAAGATTGGTTTGAAACCCTAATTGGACAAGAATAAGCCTAGGGAGGTCGTAAATGACCTAAATGTTCATCCAATGACACAAACACACCAATTGGATGCACAACATTTGTTAGAAACCCTAATTGGACAAGAATAAGCCTAGGGAGGGCGAAAATGACATAATTGTTCATCCAATGACACAAATGAACTTATTCAAAGCACAACATTGGTTGAAAACCATAATTGGACAAGAATAACCTTAGGGAGGACGAAAATGACCTAAATGTTCATCCAACGACACAAACACACCTATTCGATGCACAAGATTGGTTAGAAACCCTAATTTGACAAGAATAATCCTAGGGAGGACGAAAATGACATAATTGTTCATCCAATGACACAAATGAACTTATTCAATGCACAAGATTGGTTGAATACCCTAATTTGACCAGAATAAGCCTAGGGAGGATGAAAATGACCTAATTGTTCATCCAATGACACAAACACACCTATTGGATGCACAAGATTGGTTTTAAACCCTAATTGGACAAGAATAAGCCTAGGGAGGTAGTAAATGAACTAAATGTTCATCCAATGACACAAACACACCAATTGGATGCACAACATTTGTTAGAAACCCTAATTGGACAAGAATAAGCCTAGGGAGGGCGAAAATGACCTAATTGTTCATCCAATGACACAAATGAACTTATTTAATGCACAAGATTGGTTGAAAACCCTAATTGGACAAGAATAACCTTAGGGAGGACGAAAATGACCTAAATGTTCATCCAATGACACAAACACACCTATTCGATGCACAAGATTGGTTAGAAACCCAAATTTGACAAGAATAAGCCTAGGGAGGACGAAAATGACCTAATTGTTCATCCAATGACACAAATGAACTTATTCAATGCACAAGATTTTTTGAAAACCCTAATTGGACAAGAATAACCCTAGGGAGGATGAAAATGACCTAATTGTTCATCCAATGACACAAACACACCTATTGGATGCACAAGATTGGTTAGAAACCCTAATTTGTCAAGAATAAGCCTAGGGAGGACGAAAATGACCTAATTGTTCATCCAATGACACAAATGAACTTATTCAATGCACAAGATTGGTTGAAAACCCTAATTTGACAAGAATAAGCCTAGGGAGCATGAAAATGACCTAATTGTTCATCCAATGACACAAACACACCTATTGGATGCACAAGATTGGTTAGAAACCGTAATTGGACAAGAATAAGCCTAGGGAGGTCGTAAATGACTTAAATGTTCATCCAATGACACAAACACACCAATTGGATGCACAACATTTGTTAGAAACCCTAATTGGACAAGAATAAGCCTAGGGAGGGCGAAAATGACCTAATTGTTCATCCAATGACACAAATGAACTTATTCAATGCACAACATTGGTTGAAAACCATAATTGGACAAGAATAACCTTAGGGAGGACGAAAATGACCTAAATGTTCATCCAACGACACAAACACACCTATTCGATGCACAAGATTGGTTAGAAACCCTAATTTGACAAGAATAATCCTAGGGAGGACGAAAATGACCTAATTGTTCATCCAATGACACAACTGAACCTATTCAATACACAAGATTGGTTGAATACCCTAATTGGACAAGAATAACCCTAGGGAGGACGAAAATGACCTAAATGTTCATCCAATGACACAAACACACCTTTTGGATGCACAAGATTTGTTAGAAACCCTAATTTGACAAGAATAAGCCTAGGGAGGACGAAAATGACCTAATTGTTCATCCAATGACAAAAATGAACTTATTCAATGCACAAGATTGGTTGAAAACCCTAATTTGACCAGAATAAGCCTAGGGAGGATGAAAATGACCTAATTTTTCATCCAATGACACAAACACACCTATTGGATGCACAAGATTGGTTAGAAACCCTAATTTGACAAGAATAAGCCAAGGGAGGACGAAAATGACCTAATTGTTCATCCAATGACACAAATGAACTTATTCAATGCACAAGATTGGTTGAATACCCTAATTGGACAAGAATAACCCTAGGGAGGACGAAAATGACCTAAATGTTCATCCAATGACACAAACACACCTTTTGGATGCACATGATTGGTTAGAAACCCTAATTTGACAAGAATAAGCCTAGGGAGGACGAAAATGACCTAATTGTTCATCCAATGATACAAATGAACTTATTCAATGCACAAGATTCGTTGAAAACCTTAATTGGACAAGAATAACCTTAGGGAGGATCAAAATGACCTAAATGTTCATCCAATGACACAAACACACCTATTGGATGCACAAGATTGGTTAGAAACCCTAATTGGACAAGAATAAGCCTAGGGAGGACGAAAATGACATAATTGACCATCCAATGACACAAATGAACTTATTCAATGCACAAGATTGGTTGAATACCCTAATTGGACAAGAATAACCCTAGGTAGGACGAAAATGACCTAATTGTTCATCCAATGACAGAAATGAACTTATTCAATGCACAAGATTGGTTGAAAACTCTAATTGGACAAGAATAACCCTAGAGAGGACGAAAATAACCTAAATTTCTTCTAATGACACAAACACCCCTATTGGAGGCACAAGATAAGTTAGAAACCCTAATTTGAAAAGAATAAGCCTAGATAGGATGAAAATGACCTAATTATTCATCTAATGACACAAACACACCTATTGGATGCACAAGATTGGTTAGAAACCCTAATTTGACAAGAATAAGCCTAGGGAGGACGAAAATGACCTAATTGTTCATCCAATGACACAAATGAACTTATTCAATGCACAAGATTGGTTGAAAACCCTAATTGGACAAGAATAAGCATAGGGAGGATGAAAATGACCTAATTGTTCATTCAATGACACAAACACACCTATTGGATGCACAAGATTGGTTAGAAACCCTAATTGGACAAGAATAAGCCTAGGGAGGTCGTAAAAGACCTAAATGTTCATCCAACAACACAAACACACCAATTGGATGCACAATATTGGTTAGAAACCCTAATTCGACAAGAATAAGCCTAGGGAGGACGAAAATGACCTAATTGTTCATCCAATGACACAAATGAACTTATTCAATGCACAAGATTGGTTGAATACCCTAATTGGACAAGAATAACCCTAGGGAGGACGAAAATGACCTAAATGTTCATCCAATGACACAAACACACCTATTGGATGCACAAGATTGGTTAGAAACCCTAATTTGTCAAGAATAAGCCTAGGGAGGACGAAAATGACCTAATTGTTCATCCAATGACACAAATGAACTTATTCAATGCACAAGATTGGTTGAAAACCCTAATTTGACCAGAATAAGCCTAGGGAGCATGAAAATGACCTAATTGTTCATCCAATGACACAAACACACCTATTGGATGCACAAGATTGGTTAGAAACCCTAATTTGTCAAGAATAAGCCTAGGGAGGACGAAAATGACCTAATTGTTCATCCAATGACACAAATGAACTTATTCAATGCACAAGATTGGTTGAAAACCCTAATTGGACAAGAATAACCCTAGGGAGGATGAAAATGACCTAAATGTTCATCCAACGACACAAACACACCTATTCGATGCACAAGATTGGTTAGAAACCCTAATTTGACAAGAATAAGCCTAGGGAGGACGAAAATGACCTAATTGTTCATCCAATGACACAAATGAACTTATTCAATGCACAAGATTGGTGGAAAACCCTAATTTGACAAGAATAAGCCTAGGGAGCATGAAAATGACCTAATTGTTCATCCAATGACACAAACACACCTATTGGATGCACAAGATTGGTTAGAAACCGTAATTGGACAAGAATAAGCCTAGGGAGGTCGTAAATGACTTAAATGTTCATCCAATGATACAAACACACCAATTCGATGCACAACATTTGTTAGAAACCCTAATTGGACAAGAATAAGCCTATTGAGGGCGAAAATGACCTAATTGTTCATCCAATGACACAAATGAACTTATTCAATGCACAAGATTGGTTGAAAACCATAATTGGACAAGAATAACCCTAGGGAAGACGAAAATGACCTAAATGTTCATCCAATGACACAAACACACCTATTCGATGCACAAGATTGGTTAGAAACCCTAATTTGACAAGAATAAGCCTAGGGAGGACGAAAATGACCTAATTGTTCATCCAATGACACAAATGAACTTATTCAATGCACAAGATTGGTTGAAAACCCTAATTGGACAAGAATAACCCTACGGAGGATGAAAATGACCTAAATGTTCATCCAATGACACAAGATTGGTTAGAAACCCTAATTTGACAAGAATAAGCCTAGGGAGGGCGAAAATCACCTAATTGTTCATCCAAAGACACAAATGTACTTATTCATTGCACAAGATTGGTTGGAAACCCTAATTGGACAAGATTAACCCTAGGGAGGACGAAAATGACCTAAATGTTCATCCAATGACACAAACACACCTTTTGGATGCACAAGATTTGTTAGAAACCCTAATTTGACAAGAATAAGCCTAGGGAGGACGAAAATGACCTAATTGTTCATCCAATGACAAAAATGAACTTATTCAATGCACAAGATTGGTTGAAAACCCTAATTTGACCAGAATAAGCCTAGGGAGGATGAAAATGACCTAATTGTTCATCCAATGACACAAACACACCTATTGGATGCACAAGATTGGTTAGAAACCCTAATTTGACAAGAATAAGCCAAGGGAGGATGAAAATGACCTAATTGTTCATCCAATGACACAAATGAACTTATTCAATGCACAAGATTCGTTGAAAACCCTAATTGGACAAGAATAATCCTACAGAGGATGAAAATGACCTAAATGTTCATCCAATGACACAAACACACCTTTTGGATGCACAAGATTGGTTAGAAACCCTAATTTGACAAGAATAAGCCTAGGGAGGGCGAAAATCACCTAATTGTTAATCCAATGACACAAATGTACTTATTCAATGCACAAGATTGGTTGGAAACCCTAATTGGACAAGAATAACCCTAGGGAGGACGAAAATGACCTAAATGTTCATCCAATGACACAAACACACTATTGGATGCACAAGATTGGTTAGAAACCCTAATTGGACAAGAATAAGCCTAGGGAGGATGAAACTGACCTAATTGTTCATCCAATGACACAAACACACCTATTTGATGCACAAGATTGGTTAGAAACCCTAATTGGACAAGAATAAGCCTAGGGTGGTCGTAAATGACCTAAATGTTCATCCAATGACACAAACACACCAATTGGATGCACCACATTTGTTAGAAACCCTAATTGGACAAGAATAAGCCTAGGGAGGGCGAAAATGACCTAATTGTTCATCCAATGACACAAATGAACTTATTCAATGCACAAGATTGGTTGAAAACCATAATTGGACAAGAATAACCTTAGGGAGGACGAAAATGACCTAAATGTTAATCCAACGACACAAACACACCTATTCGATGCACAAGATTGGTTAGAAACCCTAATTTGACAAGAATAATCCTAGGGAGGACGAAAATGACCTAATTGTTCATCCAATGACACAACTGAACCTATTCAATACACAAGATTGGTTGAATACCCTAATTGGACAAGAATAACCCTAGGGAGGACGAAAATGACCTAAATGTTCATCCAATGACACAAACACACCTTTTGGATGCACAAGATTTGTTAGAAACCCTAATTTGACAAGAATAAGCCTAGGGAGGACGAAAATGACCTAATTGTTCATCCAATGACAAAAATGAACTTATTCAATGCACAAGATTGGTTGAAAACCCTAATTTGACAAGAATAAGCCTAGGGAGGATGAAAATGACCTAATTTTTCATCCAATGACACAAACACACCTATTGGATGCACAAGATTGGTTTGAAACCCTAATTGGACAAGAATAAGCCTAGGGAGGTCGTAAATGACCTAAATGTTCATCCAATGACACAAACACACCTTTTGGATGCACAAGATTGGTTAGAAACCCTAATTTGACAAGAATAAGCCTAGGGAGGGCGAAAATCACCTAATTGTTCATCCAATGACACAAATGTACTTATTCAATGCACAAGATTGGTTGAAAATCCTAATTGAACAAGAATAACCCTAGGGAGGACGAAAATGACCTAAATGTTCATCCAATGACACAAACACACTATTGGATGCACAAGATTGGTTAGAAACCCTAATTGGACAAGAATAAGCCTAGGGAGGATGAAAATGACCTAATTGTTCATCCAATGACACAAACACACCAATTGGATGCACAAGATTTGTTAGAAACCCTAATTGGACAAGAATAAGCCTAGGGAGGGCGAAAATGACCTAATTGTTCATCCAATGACAAAAATGAACTTATTCAATGCACAAGATTGGTTGAAAACCCTAATTTGACCAGAATAAGCCTAGGGAGGATGAAAATGACCTAATTTTTCATCCAATGACACAAACACACCTATTGGATGCACAAGATTGGTTTGAAACCCTAATTGGACAAGAATAAGCCTAGGGAGGTCGTAAATGACCTAAATGTTCATCCAATGACACAAACACACCAATTGGATGCACAAGATTTGTTAGAAACCCTAATTGGACAAGAATAAGCCTAGGGAGGGCGAAAATGACCTAATTGTTCATCCAATGACACAAATGAACTTATTCAATGCACAACATTGGTTGAAAACCATAATTGGACAAGAATAACCTTAGGGAGGACGAAAATGACCTAAATGTTCATCCAACGACACAAACACACCTATTCGATGCACAAGATTGGTTAGAAACCCTAATTTGACAAGAATAATCCTAGGGAGGACGAAAATGACATAATTGTTCATCCAATGACACAAATGAACTTATTCAATGCACAAGATTGGTTGAATACCCTAATTTGACCAGAATAAGCCTAGGGAGGATGAAAATGACCTAATTGTTCATCCAATGACACAAACACACCTATTGGATGCACAAGATTGGTTTTAAACCCTAATTGGACAAGAATAAGCCTAGGGAGGTAGTAAATGAACTAAATGTTCATCCAATGACACAAACACACCAATTGGATGCACAACATTTGTTAGAAACCCTAATTGGACAAGAATAAGCCTAGGGAGGGCGAAAATGACCTAATTGTTCATCCAATGACACAAATGAACTTATTTAATGCACAAGATTGGTTGAAAACCCTAATTGGACAAGAATAACCCTAGGGAGGACGAAAATGACCTAAATGTTCATCCAATGACACAAACACACCTATTCGATGCACAAGATTGGTTAGAAACCCAAATTTGACAAGAATAAGCCTAGGGAGGACGAAAATGACCTAATTGTTCATCCAATGACACAAATGAACTTATTCAATGCACAAGATTTTTTGAAAACCCTAATTGGACAAGAATAACCCTAGGGAGGATGAAAATGACCTAATTGTTCATCCAATGACACAAACACACCTATTGGATGCACAAGATTGGTTAGAAACCCTAATTTGTCAAGAATAAGCCTAGGGAGGACGAAAATGACCTAATTGTTCATCGAATGACACAAATGAACTTATTCAATGCACAAGATTGGTTGAAAACCCTAATTGGACAAGAATAACCCTAGGGAGGATGAAAATGACCTAAATGTTCATCCAACGACACAAACACACCTATTCGATGCACAAGATTGGTTAGAAACCCTAATTTGACAAGAATAAGCCTAGGGAGGACGAAAATGACCTAATTGTTCATCCAATGACACAAATGAACTTATTCAATGCACAAGATTGGTGGAAAACCCTAATTTGACCAGAATAAGCCTAGGGAGCATGAAAATGACCTAATTGTTCATCCAATGACACAAACACACCTATTGGATGCACAAGATTGGTTAGAAACCGTAATTGGACAAGAATAAGCCTAGGGAGGTCGTAAATGACTTAAATGTTCATCCAATGATACAAACACAACAATTCGATGCACAACATTTGTTAGAAACCCTAATTGGACAAGAATAAGCCTATTGAGGGCGAAAATGACCTAATTGTTCATCCAATGACACAAATGAACTTATTCAATGCACAAGATTGGTTGAAAACCCTAATTGGACAAGAATAACCCTAGGGAGGATGAAAATGACCTAAATGTTCATCCAACGACACAAACACACCTATTCGATGCACAAGATTGGTTAGAAACCCTAATTTGACAAGAATAAGCCTAGGGAGGACGAAAATGACCTAATTGTTCATCCAATGACACAAATGAACTTATTCAATGCACAAGATTGGTGGAAAACCCTAATTTGACCAGAATAAGCCTAGGGAGCATGAAAATGACCTAATTGTTCATCCAATGACACAAACACACCTATTGGATGCACAAGATTGGTTAGAAACCGTAATTGGACAAGAATAAGCCTAGGGAGGTCGTAAATGACTTAAATGTTCATCCAATGATACAAACACACCAATTCGATGCACAACATTTGTTAGAAACCCTAATTGGACAAGAATAAGCCTATTGAGGGCGAAAATGACCTAATTGTTCATCCAATGACACAAATGAACTTATTCAATGCACAAGATTGGTTGAAAACCATAATTGGACAAGAATAACCCTAGGGAAGACGAAAATGACCTAAATGTTCATCCAATGACACAAACACACCTATTCGATGCACAAGATTGGTTAGAAACCCTAATTTGACAAGAATAAGCCTAGGGAGGACGAAAATGACCTAATTGTTCATCCAATGACACAAATGAACTTATTCAATGCACAAGATTGGTTGAAAACCCTAATTGGACAAGAATAACCCTACGGAGGATGAAAATGACCTAAATGTTCATCCAATGACACAAGATTGGTTAGAAACCCTAATTTGACAAGAATAAGCCTAGGGAGGGCGAAAATCACCTAATTGTTCATCCAAAGACACAAATGTACTTATTCATTGCACAAGATTGGTTGGAAACCCTAATTGGACAAGATTAACCCTAGGGAGGACGAAAATGACCTAAATGTTCATCCAATGACACAAACATACCTTTTGGATGCACAAGATTTGTTAGAAACCCTAATTTGACAAGAATAAGCCTAGGGAGGACGAAAATGACCTAATTGTTCATCCAATGACAAAAATGAACTTATTCAATGCACAAGATTGGTTGAAAACCCTAATTTTACCAGAATAAGCCTAGGGAGGATGAAAATGACCTAATTGTTCATCCAACGACACAAACACACCTATTCGATGCACAAGATTGGTTAGAAACCCTAATTTGACAAGAATAATCCTAGGGAGGACGAAAATGACCTAATTGTTCATCCAATGACACAAATGAACTTATTCAATGCACAAGATTGGTTGAAAACCCTAATTGGACAAGAATAACCCTACGGAGGATGGAAATGACCTAAATGTTCATCCAATGACACAAACACACCTTTTGGATGCACAATATTGGTTAGAAACCCTAATTTGACAAGAATAAGCCTAGTGAGGGCGCAAATCACCTAATTGTTCATCCAATGACACAAATGTACTTATTCAATGCTCAAGATTGGTTGGAAACCCTAATTGGACAAGAATAACCCTAGGGAGGACGAAAATTACCTAAATGTTCATCCAATGACACAAACACACTATTGGATGCACAAGATTGGTTAGAAACCCTAATTGGACAAGAATAAGCCTAGGGAAGATGAAAATGACCTAATTGTTCATCCAATGACACAAACACACCTATTTGATGCACAAGATTGGTTAGAAACCCTAATTGGACAAGAATAAGCCTAGGGAAGTCGTAAATGACCTAAATGTTTATCCAATGACACAAACACACCAATTGGATGCACAACATTTGTTAGAAACCCTAATTGGACAAGAATAAGCCTAGGGAGGGCGAAAATGACCTAATTGTTCATCCAATGACACAAATGAACTTATTCAATGCACAACATTGGTTGAAAACCATAATTGGACAAGAATAACCTTAGGGAGGACGAAAATGACCTAAATGTTCATCCAACGACACAAACACACCTATTCGATGCACAAGATTGGTTAGAAACCCTAATTTGACAAGAATAATCCTAGGGAGGACGAAAATGACCTAATTGTTCATCCAATGACACAACTGAACCTATTCAATACACAAGATTGGTTGAATACCCTAATTGGACAAGAATAACCCTAGGGAGGACGAAAATGACCTAAATGTTCATCCAATGACACAAACACACCTTTTGGATGCACAAGATTTGTTAGAAACCCTAATTTGACAAGAATAAGCCTAGGGAGGACGAAAATGACCTAATTGTTCATCCAATGACAAAAATGAACTTATTCAATGCACAAGATTGGTTGAAAACCCTAATTTGACCAGAATAAGCCTAGGGAGGATGAAAATGACCTAATTTTTCATCCAATGACACAAACACACCTATTGGATGCACAAGATTGGTTAGAAACCCTAATTTGTCAAGAATAAGCCTAGGGAGGACGAAAATGACCTAATTGTTCATCCAATGACACAAATGTACTTATTCAATGCTCAAGATTGGTTGGAAACCCTAATTGGACAAGAATAACCCTAGGGAGGACGAAAATTACCTAAATGTTCATCCAATGACACAAACACACTATTGGATGCACAAGATTGGTTAGAAACCCTAATTGGACAAGAATAAGCCTAGGGAAGATGAAAATGACCTAATTGTTCATCCAATGACACAAACACACCTATTTGATGCACAAGATTGGTTAGAAACCCTAATTGGACAAGAATAAGCCTAGGGAAGTCGTAAATGACCTAAATGTTCATCCAATGACACAAACACACCAATTGGACGCACAACATTTGTTAGAAACCCTAATTGGACAAGAATAAGCCTAGGGAGGGCGAAAATGACATAATTGTTCATCCAATGACACAAATGAACTTATTCAATGCACAAGATTGGTTGAAAACCATAATTGGACAAGAATAACCTTAGGGAGGATGAAAATGACCTAAATGTTCATCCAATGACACAAACACACCTATTCGATGCACAAGATTGGTTAGAAACCTTAATTTGACAAGAATAATCCTAGGGAGGACGAAAATGACCTAATTGTTCATCCAATGACACAAATGAACTTATTCAATGCACAAGATTAGTTGAGTACCCTAATTGGACAAGAATAACCCTAGGGAGGACGAAAATGACCTAAATGTTCATCCAATGACACAAACACACCTTTTGGATGCACAAGATTTGTTAGAAACCGTAATTTGACAAGAATAAGCCTAGGGAGGACGAAAATAACCTAATTGTTCATCCAATGACAAAAATGAACTTATTCAATGCACAAGATTGGTTGAAAACCCTAATTTGACCAGAATAAGCCTAGGGAGGATGAAAATGACCTAATTGTTCATCCAATGACACAAACACACCTATTGGATGCACAAGATTGGTTAGAAACCCTAATTTGACAAGAATAAGCCAAGGGAGGACGAAAATGACCTAATTGTTCATCCAATGACACAAATGAACTTATTCAATGCACAAGATTCGTTGAAAACCCTAATTGGACAAGAATAACCCTACAGAGGATGAAAATGACCTAAATGTTCATCCAATGACACAAACACACCTTTTGGATGCACAAGATTGGTTAGAAACCCTAATTTGACAAGATTAAGCCTAGGGAGGGCGAAAATCACCTAATTGTTAATCCAATGACACAAATGTACTTATTCATTGCACAAGATTGGTTGGAAACCCTAATTGGACAAGAATAACCCTAGGGAGGACGAAAATGACCTAAATGTTCATCCAATGACACAAACACACTATTGGATGCACAAGATTGGTTAGAAACCCTAATTGGACAAGAATAAGCCTAGGGAGGATGAAAATGACCTAATTGTTCATCCAATGACACAAACACACCTATTTGATGCACAAGATTGGTTAGAAACCCTAATTGGACAAGAATAAGCCTAGGGTGGTCGTAAATGACCTAAATGTTCATCCAATGACACAAACACACCAATTGGATGCACCACATTTGTTAGAAACCCTAATTGGACAAGAATAAGCCTAGGGAGGGCGAAAATGTCCTAATTGTTCATCCAATGACACAAATGAACTTATTCAATGCACAAGATTGGTTGAAAACCATAATTGGACAAGAATAACCTTAGGGAGGACGAAAATGACCTAAATGTTCATCAAACGACACAAACACACCTATTCGATGCACAAGATTGGTTAGAAACCCTAATTTGACAAGAATAATCCTAGGGAGGACGAAAATGACCTAATTGTTCATCCAATGACACAAATGAACTTATTCAATGCACAAGATTGGTTGAATACCCTAATTGGACAAGAATAAGCCTAGGGTGGTCGTAAATGACCTAAATGTTCATCCAATGACACAAACACACCAATTGGATGCAC
>JBBPBS010000475.1:485091-602290 GCA_037974835.1 Cicer judaicum | reverse complement strand
TTTTGTGTCATTGGATGAACATTTAGGTCATTTTCGTCCTCCCTACACTTAATGTAGTCCAATTAGGGTTTTTAACCAATCTTGTGCATCCAATAGATGTTGTGTCATTGGATGAACATTTAGGTCATTTTCGTCCTCCCTAGGCTAATTCTTGTCCAATTAGGATTTTTATCCAATCCTGTGCATCCATTAGGTGCTTTTGTGTCATTGGATGAACATTAGGTCATTTTCGTCCTCCCTACACTTAATCTTGTCCATTTAGGGTTTTTAACAAATCTTGTGCATCCAATAGGTGTTTTGTGTCACTGGATGAAGAATTAGGTCATTTTCGTCCTCCCTAAACTTAATCTTGTCCAATTAGGGTTTCTAACCAATGTTGTGCATCCAATAGGTGTTTTGTGTCATTGGATGAACATTTAGGTCATTTTCGTCCTCCCTACACTTAATCTTGTCCAATTAGGGTTTTTAACCAATCTTGTGCATCCAACAGGTGTTTTGTGTCATTGGATGAACATTTATGTCATTTTCGTCCTCCCTACACTTAATGTAGTCCAATTAGGGTTTTTAACCAATGTTGTGCATCCAATAGGTGTTTTGTATCATTGGATGAACATTTAGGTCATTTTCGTCCTCCCTAGGCTAATTCTTGTCCAATTAGGATTTTTATCCAATCTTGTGCATCCATTAGGTGCTTTTGTGTCATTGGATGAACATTAGGTCATTTTCGTCCTCCCTACACTTAATCTTGTCCATTTCGGGTTTTTAACAAATCTTGTGCATCCAATAGGTGTTTTGTGTCATTGGATGAACATTTAGGTCATTTTCGTCCTCCCTACACTTAATCTTGTCCAATTAGGGTTTTTAACCAATCTTGTGCATCCAATAGGTGTTTTTGTGTCTTTGGATGAACATTTAAGTCATTTTCGTCCTCCCTAGGCTAATTCTTGTCCAATTAGGGTTTTTAACCAATCTTGTGCATCCAATAGGTGTTTTGTGTCATTGGATGAACATTTAGGTCATTTTCGTCCTCCCTACAATTAATCTTGTCCAATTAGGGTTTTTTACAAATCTTGTGCATCCAATAGGTGTTTTGTATCATTGGATGAACATTTAGGTCATTTTCGTCCTCCCTACACTTAATGTCGTGCAATTAGGGTTTTTTAACTAATCTTGTGCATCCAATTGGTGTTTTGTGTCATTGGATGAACAATTAGGTAATTTTCGTCCTCCCTAAACTTAATCTTGTCCAATTAGGGTTTCTAACCAATGTTGTGCATCCAATAGGTGTTTTGTGTCATTGGATGAACATTTAGGTCATTTTCGTCCTCCCTACACTTAATCTTGTCCAATTAGGGTTTTTAACCAATCTTGTGCATCCAATAGGGGTTTTGTGTCATTGGATGAACATTTAGGTCATTTTCGTCGTCCCTAGGCTAATTCTTGTCTAATTATGGTTTTTAACCAATCTTGTGCATCCATTAGGTGTTTTTGTGTCATTGGATGAACATTTAGGTCATTTTCGTCCTCCCTACACTTAATGTAGTCCAATTAGGGTTTTTAACCAATCTTGTGCATCCAATAGGTGTTTTGTGTCACTGGATGAACAATTAGGTCATTTTCGTCCTCCCTAAACTTAATCTTGTCCAATTAGGGTTTCTAACCAATGTTGTGCATCCAATAGGTGTTTTGTATGATTGGATGAACAATTAGGTCATTTTCATCCTCCCTAGGCTAATTCTTGTCCAATTAGGATTTTTAACCAATCTTGTGCATCCAATAGGTGTTTTGTGTCATGCGATGAACATTTAGGTCATTTTCGTCCTCCCTACACTTAATCTTTTCCAATTAGGGTTTCTAACCAATGTTGTGCACCCATTAGGTGTTTTGTGTCATTGGATGAACAATTAGGTCATTTTCGTCCTCCCTAAACTTAATCTTGTCCAATTAGGGTTTCTAACCAATGTTGTGCATCCAATAGGTGTTTTGTGTCATTGGATGAACATTTAGGTCATTTTCGTCCTCCCTACACTTAATCTTGTCCAATTAGGGTTTTTAACCAATCTTGTGCATCCAATCGGTGTTTTTGTTTCATTGGATGAACATTTAGGTCATTTTCGTCCTCCCTAGGCTATTTCTTGTCCAATTTGGGTTTTTAACAAATGTTGTGTATCCAATAGGTGTTTTGTGTCATTGGATGAACAATTAGGTCATTTTCGTCCTCCCTACACTTAATCTTGTCCAATTAGGGTTTCTAACCAATGTTGTGCATCCAATAGGTGTTTTGTGTCATTGGATGAACAATTAGGTCATTTTCGTCCTCCCTAAACTTAATCTTGTCCAATTAGGGTTTCTAACCAATGTTGTGCATCCAATAGGTGTTTTGTGTCATTGGATGAACATTTAGGTCATTGTCGTCCTCCCTACACTTAATTTAGTCCAATTAGGGTTTTTTAACCAATCTTGTGCATCCAATAGGTGTTTTTTTTTCATTGGATGAACATTTAGGTCATTTTCGTCCTCCCTAGGCTAATTCTTGTCCAATTAGGGTTTTTAACCAATGTTGTGCATCCAATAGGTGTTTTGTGTCATTGGATGAACATTTAGGTCATTTTCGTCCTCCCTACACTTAATCTTGTCCAATTAGGGTTTTTAACCAATCTTGTGCATCCAATAGGGGTTTTGTGTCATTGGATGAACATTTAGGTCATTTTCGTCCTCCCTACACTTAATGTAGTCCAATTAGGGTTTTTAACCAATCTTGTGCATCCAATAGGTGTTTTGTTTCATTGGATGAACATTTAGGTCATTTTCGTCGTCCCTAGGCTAATTCTTGTCTAATTATGGTTTTTAACCAATCTTGTGCATCCATTAGGTGTTTTTGTGTCATTGGATGAACATTTAGGTCATTTTCGTCCTCCCTACACTTAATGTCGTGCAATTAGGGTTTTTTAACTAATCTTGTGCATCCAATTGGTGTTTTGTGTCATTGGATGAACAATTAGGTAATTTTCGTCCTCCCTAAACTTAATCTTGTCCAATTAGGGTTTCTAACCAATGTTGTGCATCCAATAGGTGTTTTGTGTCATTGGATGAACATTTAGGTCATTTTCGTCCTCCCTACACTTAATCTTGTCCAATTAGGGTTTTTAACCAATCTTGTGCATCCAATAGATGTTGTGTCATTGGATGAACATTTAGGTCATTTTCGTCCTCCCTAGGCTAATTCTTGTCCAATTAGGATTTTTATCCAATCCTGTGCATCCATTAGGTGCTTTTGTGTCATTGGATGAACATTAGGTCATTTTCGTCCTCCCTACACTTAATCTTGTCCATTTAGGGTTTTTAACAAATCTTGTGCATCCAATAGGTGTTTTGTGTCACTGGATGAAGAATTAGGTCATTTTCGTCCTCCCTAAACTTAATCTTGTCCAATTAGGGTTTCTAACCAATGTTGTGCATCCAATAGGTGTTTTGTGTCATTGGATGAACATTTAGGTCATTTTCGTCCTCCCTACACTTAATCTTGTCCAATTAGGGTTTTTAACCAATCTTGTGCATCCAATAGGTGTTTTGTGTCATTGGATGAACATTTATGTCATTTTCGTCCTCCCTACACTTAATGTAGTCCAATTAGGGTTTTTAACCAATGTTGTGCATCCAATAGGTGTTTTGTGTCATTGGATGAACATTTAGGTCATTTTCGTCCTCCCTAGGCTAATTCTTGTCCAATTAGGATTTTTATCCAATCTTGTGCATCCATTAGGTGCTTTTGTGTCATTGGATGAACATTAGGTCATTTTCGTCCTCCCTACACTTAATCTTGTCCATTTCGGGTTTTTAACAAATCTTGTGCATCCAATAGGTGTTTTGTGTCATTGGATGAACAATTAGGTCATTTTCGTCCTCCCTAAACTTAATCTTGTCCAATTAGGGTTTCTAACCAATCTTGTGCATCCAATAGGTGTTTTGTGTCATTGGATGAACATTTAGGTCATTTTCGTCCTCCCTAGGCTTATGCTTGTCCAATTAGGGTTTCTAACCAATCTTGTGCATCCAATAGGTGTTTTTGTGTCATTGGATGAACATTTAGGTCATTTTCTTCCTCCCTAGGCTAATTCTTGTCCAATTAGGGTTTTTAACCAATCTTGTGCATCCAATAGGTGTTTTGTGTCATTGGATGAACATTTAGGTCATTTTCGTCCTCCCTAGGCTAATTCTTGTCCAATTAGGATTTTTATCCAATCTTGTGCATCCATTAGGTGCTTTTGTGTCATTGGATGAACATTAGGTCATTTTCGTCCTCCCTACACTTAATCTTGTCCATTTAGGGTTTTTAACAAATCTTGTGCATCCAATAGGTGTTTTGTGTCACTGGATGAACAATTAGGTCATTTTCGTCCTCCCTAAACTTAATCTTGTCCAATTCGGGTTTCTAACCAATGTTGTGCATCCAATAGGTGTTTTGTATGATTGGATGAACAATTAGGTCATTTTCATCCTCCCTAGGCTAATTCTTGTCCAATTAGGATTTTTAACCAATCTTGTGCATCCAATAGGTGTTTTGTGTCATGCGATGAACATTTAGGTCATTTTCGTCCTCCCTACACTTAATGTAGTCCAATTAGGGTTTTTAACCAATCTTGTGCATCCAATAGGTGTTTTGTGTCATTGGATGAACATTTAGGTCATTTTCGTCCTCCCTAAACTTAATCTTGTCCAATTAGGGTTTTTAACCAATCTTGTGCATCCGATAGGTGTTTTTGTGTCATTGGATGAACATTTAGGTCATTTTCGTCCTCCCTACACTTAATCTTGTCCAATTAGGGTTTTTAACCAATCTTGTTCATCCAATAGGTGTTTTGTGTCATTGGATGAACATTTAGGTCATTTTCGTCCTCCCTACACTTAATCTTGTCCAATTAGGGTTTTTAACCAATCTTGTGCATCCAATAGGTGTTTTGTGTCATTGGATGAACATTTATGTCATTTTCGTCCTCCCTACACTTAATGTAGTCCAATTAGGGTTTTTAACCAATGTTGTGCATCCAATAGGTGTTTTGTATCATTGGATGAACATTTAGGTCATTTTCGTCCTCCCTAGGCTAATTCTTGTCCAATTAGGATTTTTATCCAATCTTGTGCATCCATTAGGTGCTTTTGTGTCATTGGATGAACATTAGGTCATTTTCGTCCTCCCTACACTTAATCTTGTCCATTTCGGGTTTTTAACAAATCTTGTGCATACAATAGGTGTTTTGTGTCATTGGATGAACATTTAGGTCATTTTCGTCCTCCCTAGGCTAATTCTTGTCCAATTAGGACTTTTATCCAATCTTGTGCATCCATTAGGTGCTTTTGTGTCATTGGATGAACATTAGGTCATTTTCGTCCTCCCTACACTTAATCTTGTCCATTTAGGGTTTTTAACAAATCTTGTGCATCCAATAGGTGTTTTGTGTCACTGGATGAACAATTAGGTCATTTTCGTCCTCCCTAAACTTAATCTTGTCCAATTCGGGTTTCTAACCAATGTTGTGCATCCAATAGGTGTTTTGTATGATTGGATGAACAATTAGGTCATTTTCATCCTCCCTAGGCTAATTCTTGTCCAATTAGGATTTTTAACCAATCTTGTGCATCCAATAGGTGTTTTGTGTCATGCGATGAACATTTAGGTCATTTTCGTCCTCCCTACACTTAATGTAGTCCAATTAGGGTTTTTAACCAATCTTGTGCATACAATAGGTGTTTTGTGTCATTGGATGAACATTTAGGTCATTTTCGTCCTCCCTAAACTTAATCTTGTCCAATTAGGGTTTTTCACCAATCTTGTGCATCCAATAGGTATTTTGTGTCATTGGATGAACATTTAGGTCATTTTCGTCCTCCCTACACTTAATGTAGTCCAATTAGGGTTTTTAACCAATCTTGTGCATCCAATAGATGTTGTGTCATTGGATGAACATTTAGGTCATTTTCGTCCTCCCTAGGCTAATTCTTGTCCAATTAGGATTTTTATCCAATCCTGTGCATCCATTAGGTGCTTTTGTGTCATTGGATGAACAATAGGTCATTTTCGTCCTCCCTACACTTAATCTTGTCCATTTAGGGTTTTTAACAAATCTTGTGCATCCAATAGGTGTTTTGTGTCATTGGATGAACAATTAGGTCATTTTCGTCCTCCCTAAACTTAATCTTGTCCAATTAGGGTTTCTAACCAATGTTGTGCATCCAATAGATGTTTTGTGTCATTGGATGAACATTTAGGTCATTTTCGTCCTCCCTACACTTAATCTTGTCCAATTAGGGTTTTTAACCAATCTTGTGCATCCATTAGGTGCTTTTGTGTCATTGGATGAAAATTAGGTCATTTTCGTCTTCCCTACACTTAATCTTGTCCATTTAGGGTTTTTAACAAATCTTGTGCATCCAATAGGTGTTTTGTGTCATTGGATGAACAATTAGGTCATTTTCGTCCTCCCTAAACTTAATCTTGTCCAATTAGGGTTTCTAACCAATGTTGTGCATCCAATAGGTGTTTTGTGTTATTGGATGAACATTTAGGTCATTTTCGTCCTCCCTACACTTAATCTTGTCCAATTAGGGTTTTTAACCAATCTTGTGCATCCAATAGGTGTTTTGTGTCATTGGATGAACATTTAGGTCATTTTCGTCCTCCCTAGGCTAATTCTTGGCCAATTAGGGTTTTTAACCAATGTTGTGCATCCAATAGGTGTTTTGTGTCATTGGATGAACATTTAGGTCATTTTCGTCCTCCCTACCCTTAATCTTGTCCAATTAGGGTTTTTAACCAATCTTGTGCATCCAATAGGTGTTTTGTGTCATTGGATGAAGATTTAGGTCATTTTCGTCCTCCCTACACTTAATCTTGTCCAATTAGGGTTTTTAACCAATCTTGTGCATCCAATAGGTGTTTTGTGTCATTGGATGAACATTTAGGTCATTTTCGTCCTCCCTAGGCTAATTCTTGTCCAATTAGGGTTTTTATCCAATCTTGTGCATCCATTAGGTGCTTTTGTGTCATTGGATGAACATTAGGTTATTTTCGTCCTCCCTACACTTAATCATGTCCATTTAGGGTTTTTAACAAATCTTGTGCATCCAATAGGTGTTTTGTGTCATTGGATGAACAATTAGGTCATTTTCGTCCTCCCTAAACTTAATCTTGTCCAATTAGGGTTTCTAACCAATGTTGTGCATGCAAAAGGTGTTTTGTGTCATTGGATGAACATTTAGGTCATTTTCGTCCTCCCTACACTTAATCTTGTCCCATTAGGGTTTTTAACAAATCTTGTGCACCCACTAGGTGTTTTGTGTCATTGGATGAACATTTAGGTCATTTTCGTCCTCCCTACACTTAATGTAGTCCAATTAGGGTTTTTAACAAATCTTGTGCATCCAATAGGTGTTTTGTGTCATTGGATGAACATTTAGGTCATTTTCGTCCTCCCTAGGCTAATTCTTGTCCAATTAGGGTTTTTATCCAATCTTGTGCATCCATTAGGTGCTTTTGTGTCATTGGATGAACATTAGGTCATTTTCGTCCTCCCTACACTTAATCTTGTCCATTTAGGGTTTTTAACAAATCTTGTGCATCCAATAGGTGTTTTGTGTTATTGGATGAACAATTTGGTCATTTTCGTCCTCCCTAAACTTAATCTTCTCCAATTAGGGTTTCTAACCAATGTTGTGCATCCAATAGGTGTTTTGTGTCATTGGATGAACATTTAGGTCATTTTCGTCCTCCCTACACTTAATCTTGTCCAATTAGGGTTTTTAACCAATCTTGTGCATCCAATAGGTGTTTTGTGTCATTGGATGAACATTTAGGTCATTTTCGTCCTCCCTAGGCTAATTCTTGTCCAATTAGGGTTTTTATCCAATCTTGTGCATCCATTAGGTGCTTTTGTGTGATTGGATGAACATTAGGTCATTTTCGTCCTCCCTACACTTAATCTTGTCCATTTAGGGTTTTTAACAAATCTTGTGCATCCAATAGGTGTTTTGTGTCATTGGATGAACAATTAGGTCATTTTCGTCCTCCCTAAACTTAATCTTGTCCAATTAGGGTTTCTAACCAATGTTGTGCATCCAATAGGTGTTTTGTGTCATTGGATGAACATTAAGGTCATTTTCGTCCTCCCTACACTTAATGTAGTCCAATTAGGGTTTTTAACCAATCTTGTGAATCCAATAGGTGTTTTGTGTCATTGGATGAACATTTAGGTCATTTTCGTCCTCCCTAGGCTAATTCTTGTCCAATTAGGGTTTTTATCCAATCTTGTGCATCCATTAGGTGCTTTTGTGTCATTGGATGAACGTTAGGTCATTTTCGTCCTCCCTACACTTAATCTTGTCCATTTAGGGTTTTTAACAAATCTTGTGCATCCAATAGGTGTTTTGTGTCATTGGATGAACAATTAGGTCATTTTCGTCCTCCCTAAACTTAATCTTGTCCAATTAGGGTTTCTAACCAATGTTGTGCATCCAATAGGTGTTTTGTATGATTGGATGAACAATTAGGTCATTTTCATCCTCCCTAGGCTAATTCTTGTCCAATTAGGATTTTTAACCAATCTTGTGCATCCAATAGGTGTTTTGTGTCATGCGATGAACATTTAGGTCATTTTCGCCCTCCCTACACTTAATGTAGTCCAATTAGGGTTTTTAACCAATCTTGTGCATCCAATAGGTGTTTTGTGTCATTGGATGAACATTTAGGTCATTTTCGTCCTCCCTAAACTTAATCTTGTCCAATTAGGGTTTTTCACCAATCTTGTGCATCCAATACGTATTTTGTGTCATTGGATGAACATTTAGGTCATTTTCGTCCTCCCTACACTTAATGTAGTCCAATTAGGGTTTTTAACCAATCTTGTGCATCCAATAGATGTTGTGTCATTGGATGAACATTTAGGTCATTTTCGTCCTCCCTAGGCTAATTCTTGTCCAATTAGGATTTTTATCCAATCCTGTGCATCCATTAGGTGCTTTTGTGTCATTGGATGAACATTAGGTCATTTTCGTCCTCCCTACACTTAATCTTGTCCATTTAGGGTTTTTAACAAATCTTGTGCATCCAATAGGTGTTTTGTGTCACTGGATGAAGAATTAGGTCATTTTCGTCCTCCCTAAACTTAATCTTGTCCAATTAGGGTTTCTAACCAATTTTGTGCATCCAATAGGTGTTTTGTGTCATTGGATGAACATTTAGGTCATTTTCGTCCTCCCTACACTTAATCTTGTCCAATTAGGGTTTTTAACCAATCTTGTGCATCCAATAGGTGTTTTGTGTCATTGGATGAACATTTATGTCATTTTCGTCCTCCCTACACTTAATGTAGTCCAATTAGGGTTTTTAACCAATGTTGTGCATCCAATAGGTGTTTTGTATCATTGGATGAACATTTAGGTAATTTTCGTCCTCCCTAGGCTAATTCTTGTCCAATTAGGATTTTTATCCAATCTTGTGCATCCATTAGGTGCTTTTGTGTCATTGGATGAACATTAGGTCATTTTCGTCCTCCCAACACTTAATCTTGTCCATTTCGGGTTTTTAACAAATCTTGTGCATCCAATAGGTGTTTTGTGTCATTGGATGAACAATTAGGTTATTTTCGTCCTCCCTAAACTTAATCTTGTCCAATTAGGGTTTCTAACCAATGTTGTGCATCCAATAGGTGTTTTGTGTCATTGGATGAACATTTAGGTCATTTTCGTCCTCCCTACACTTAATCTTGTCCAATTAGGGTTTTTAACCAATCTTGTGCATCCAATAGGTGTTTTGTGTCATTGGATGAACATTTAGGTCATTTTCGTCCTCACTAGGCTAATTCTTGTCCAATTAGGGTTTTTAACCAATCTTGTGCATCCAATAGGAGTTTTGTGTCATTGGATGAACATTTAGGTCATTTTCGTCCTCCCTACACTTAATGTAGTCCAATTAGGGTTTTTAACCAATCTTGTGCATCCAATAGGTGTTTTGTGTCATTGGATGAACATTTAGGTCATTTTCGTCCTCCCTAAACTTAATCTTGTCCAATTAGGGTTTTTCACCAATCTTGTGCATCCAATAGGTATTTTGTGTCATTGGATGAACATTTAGGTCATTTTCGTCCTCCCTACACTTAATGTAGTCCAATTAGGGTTTTTAACCAATCTTGTGCATCCAATAGATGTTGTGTCATTGGATGAACATTTAGGTCATTTTCGTCCTCCCTAGGCTAATTCTTGTCCAATTAGGATTTTTATCCAATCCTGTGCATCCATTAGGTGCTTTTGTGTCATTGGATGAACAATAGGTCATTTTCGTCCTCCCTACACTTAATCTTGTCCATTTAGGGTTTTTAACAAATCTTGTGCATCCAATAGGTGTTTTGTGTCATTGGATGAACAATTAGGTCATTTTCGTCCTCCCTAAACTTAATCTTGTCCAATTAGGGTTTCTAACCAATGTTGTGCATCCAATAGGTGTTTTGTGTCATTGGATGAACATTTAGGTCATTTTCGTCCTCCCTACACATAATCTTGTCCAATTAGGGTTTTTAACCAATCTTTTGCATCCAATAGGTGTTTTGTGTCATTGGATGAACATTTAGGTCATTTTCGTTCTCCCTACACTTAATCTTGTCCAATTAGGGTTTTTAACCAATGCTGTGCATCCAATAGGTGTTTTGTATGATTGGATGAACAATTAGGTCATTTTCATCCTTCCTAGGCTAATTCTTTTCCAATTAGGATTTTTAACCAATCTTGTGCATCCAATAGGTGTTTTGTGTCATGCGATGAACATTGAGGTCATTTTCGTCCTCCCTACACTTAATCTTGTCCAATTAGGGTTTTTTAACCAATCTTGTGCATCCAATAGGTGTTTTTGTGTCATTGGATGAACATTTAGGTCATTTTCGTCCTCCCTAGGCTAATTCATGTCCAATTAGGGTTTTTATCCAATCTTGTGCATCCATTAGGTGTTTTTGTTTCATTGGATGAACATTTAGGTCATTTTCGTCCTCCCTACACTTAATGTAGTCCAATTAGGGTTTTTAACCAATCTTGTGCATCCAATAGGTGTTTTGTGTCATTGGATGAACATTTAGGTCATTTTCGTCCTCCCTAGGCTAATTCTTGTCCAATTAGGATTTTTATCCAATCTTGTGCATCCATTAGGTGCTTTTGTGTCATTTGATGAACATTAGGTCATTTTCGTCCTCCCTACACTTAATCTTGTCCATTTAGGGTTTTTAACAAATCTTGTGCATCCAATAGGTGTTTTGTGTCACTGGATGAACAATTAGGTCATTTTCGTCCTCCCTAAACTTAATCTTGTCCAATTAGGGTTTCTAACCAATGTTGTCCATCCAATAGGTGTTTTGTATAATTGGATGAACAATTAGGTCATTTTCATCCTCCCTAGGCTAATTCTTGTCCAATTAGGATTTTTAACCAATCTTGTGCATCCAATAGGTGTTTTGTGTCATGCGATGAACATTTAGGTCATTTTCGTCCTCCCTACACTTAATGTAGTCCAATTAGGGTTTTTAACCAATCTTGTGCATCCAATAGGTGTTTTGTGTCATTGGATGAACATTTAGGTCATTTTCGTCCTCCCTAAACTTAATCTTGTCCAATTAGGGTTTTTCACCAATCTTGTGCATCCAATAGGTATTTTGTGTCATTGGATGAACATTTAGGTCATTTTCGTCCTCCCTACACTTAATGTAGTCCAATTAGGGTTTTTAACCTATCTTGTGCATCCAATAGATGTTGTGTCATTGGATGAACATTTAGGTCATTTTCGTCCTCCCTAGGCTAATTCTTGTCCAATTAGGATTTTTATCCAATCTTGTGCATCCATTAGGTGCTTTTGTGTCATTGGATGAACATTAGGTCATTTTCGTCCTCCCTACACTTAATCTTGTCCATTTCGGGTTTTTAACAAATCTTGTGCATCCAATAGGTGTTTTGTGTCATTGGATGAACAATTAGGTCATTTTCGTCCTCCCTAAACTTAATCTTGTCCAATTAGGGTTTCTAACCAATGTTGTGCATCCAATAGGTGTTTTGTGTCGTTGGATGAACATTTAGGTCATTTTCGTCCTCCCTACACATAATCTTGTCCAATTAGGGTTTTTAACCAATCTTTTGCATCCAATAGGTGTTTTGTGTCATTGGATGAACATTTAGGTCATTTTCGTTCTCCCTACACTTAATCTTGTCCAATTAGGGTTTTTAACCAATGCTGTGCATCCAATAGATGTTTTGTATGATTGGATGAACAATTAGGTCATTTTCGTCCTCCCTAGGCTAATTCTTGTCCAATTAGGATTTTTAACCAATCTTGTGCATCCAATAGGTGTTTTGTGTCATGGGATGAACATTTAGGTCATTTTCGTCCTCCCTACAATTAATCTTGTCCAATTAGGGTTTTTTAACCAATCTTGTGCATCCAATAGGTGTTTTTATGTCATTGGATGAACATTTAGGTCATTTTCGTCCTCCCTAGGCTAATTCTTGTCCAATTAGGGTTTTTATCCAATCTTGTGCATCCATTAGGTGTTTTTGTTTCATTGGATGAACATTTAGGTCATTTTCGTCCTCCCTAGGCTAATTCTTGGCCAATTAGGGTTTTTAACCAATCTTGTGCATCCAATAGGTGTTTTGTGTCATTGGATGAACATTTAGGTCATTTTCGTCCTCCCTAGGCTAATTCTTGTCCAATTAGGATTTTTATCCAATCTTGTGCATCCATTAGGTGCTTTTGTGTCATTGGATGAACATTAGGTCATTTTCGTCCTCCCTACACTTAATCTTGTCCATTTAGGGTTTTTAACAAATCTTGTGCATCCAATAGGTGTTTTGTGTCATTGGATGAACAATTAGGTCATTTTCGTCCTCCCTAAACTTAATCTTGTCCAATTAGGGTTTCTAACCAATGTTGTGCATCCAATAGGTGTTTTGTGTCATTGGATGAACATTTAGGTCATTTTCGTCCTCCCTACACTTAATCTTGTCCAATTAGGGTTTTTAACCAATCTTGTGCATCCAATAGGTTTTTTGTGTCATTGGATGAACATTTAGGTCATTTTCGTCTTCCCTAGGCTAATTCTTGTCCAATTAGGCTTTTTAACCAATCTTGTGCATCCAATAGGAGTTTTGTGTCATTGGATGAACATTTAAGTCATTTTCGTCCTCCCTACACTTAATGTAGTCCAATTAGGGTTTTTAACCAATCTTGTGCATCCAATAGGTGTTTTGTTTCATTGGATGAACATTTAGGTCATTTTCATCGTCCCTAGGCTAATTCTTGTCTAATTAGGGTTTTTAACCAATCTTGTGCATCCATTTGGTGTTTTTGTGTCATTGGATGAACATTTAGGTCATTTTCGTCCTCCCTAAACTTAATCTTGTCCAATTAGGGTTTTTAACCAATCTTGTGCATCCAATAGGTATTTTGTGTCATTGGATGAACATTTAGGTCATTTTCGTCCTCCTTACACTTAATGTAGTCCAATTAGGGTTTTTAACCAATCTTGTGCATCCAATAGGTGTTTTGTATGATTGGATGAACAATTAGGTCATTTTCATCCTCCCTAGGCTAATTCTTCTCCAATTAGGATTTTTAACCAATCTTGTGCATCCAATAGGTGTTTTGTGTCATGGGATGAACATTTAGGTCATTTTCGTCCTCCCTAGGCTAATTCTTGTCCAATTAGGGTTTTTATCCAATCTTGTGCATCCATTAGGTGCTTTTGTGTCATTGGATGAACATTAGGTCATTTTCGTCCTCCCTACACTTAATCTTGTCCATTTAGGGTTTTTAACCAATCTTGTGCATCCAATAGGTGTTTTGTGTCATTGGATGAACATTTAGGTCATTTTCGTCTTCCCTAGACTAATTCTTGTCCAATTAGGGTTTTTAACCAATCTTGTGCATCCAATAGGTGTTTTGTGTCGTTGGATGAACATTTAGGTCATTTTCGTCCTCGCTACACTTAATGTAGTCCAATTAGGGTTTTTTAACCAATCTTGTACATCCAATAGTTGTTTTTGTGTCATTGGATGAACATTTAGGTCATTTTCGTCCTCCCTAGGCTAATTCTTGTCCAATTAGGGTTTTTATCCAATCTTGTGCATCCATTAGGTGTTTTTTTTTCATTGGATGAACATTTAGGTCATTTTCGTCCTCCCTAGGCTAATTCTTGTCCAATTAGGGTTTTTAACCAATGTTGTGCATCCAATAGGTGTTTTGTGTCATTGGATGAACATTTAGGTCATTTTCGTCCTCCCTACACTTAATCTTGTCCAATTAGGGTTTTTAACAAATCTTGTGCACCCACTAGGTGTTTTGTGTCATTGGATAAACAATTAGGTCATTTTCGTCCTCCCTAAACTTAATGTTATCCAATTAGGGTTTCTAACCAATGTTGTGCATCCAATAGGTGTTTTGTGTCATTGGATGAACATTTAGGTCATTTTCGTCCTCCCTACAGTTAATCTTGTCCAATTAGGGTTTTTAACCAATCTTGTGCATCCATTAGGTGTTTTGTGTCATTGGATGAACAATTAGGTCATTTTCGTCCTCCCTACACTTAATCTTGTCCAATTAGGGTTTTTAACCAATCTTGTGCATCCAATAGGTGTTTTGTGTCATTGGATGAACAATTAGGTCATTTTCGTCCTCCCCCAACTTAATCTTGTCCAATTAGGGTTTCTAACCAATCTTGTGCATCCAATAGGTGTTTTGTGTCATTGGATGAACATTTAGGTCATTTTCGTCCTCCCTACATTTAATCTTGTCCAATTATGGTTTTTAACCAATCTTGTGCATCCATCAGGTGTTTTGTGTCATTGGATGAACAATTAGGTTATTTTCGTCCTCCCTACACTTAATGTAGTCCAATTAGGGTTTTTTAACCAATCTTGTGCATCCATTTGGTGTTTTTGTGTCATTGGATGAACATTTAGGTCATTTTCGTCGTCCCTAGGCTATTTCTTGTCCAATTAGGGTTTTTATCCAATCTTGTGCATCCATTAGGTGTTTTTGTTTCATTGGATGAACAATCAGGTCATTTTCGTCCTCCCTAGGCTAATTCCAGTCCCATTAGGGTTTTTAACCAATCTTGTGCGTTTAATAGGTGTTTTCTGTCAATGGATGAATATTTAGGTCATTTTCGTCCTCCCTAGGCTAATTCTTGTCCAATTATGGTTTTTAACAAATCTTGTGCATCCAATAGGAGTTTTGTGTCATTGGAAGAACAATTAGGTCATTTTTGTCCTCCCTACACTTAATCTTGTCCAATTAGGGTTTCTAACCAATGTTTTGCATCCAATAGGTGTTTTGTGTCATTGGATGAATATTTAGGTCATTTTCGTCCTCCCTACACTTAATCTTGTCCAATTAGGGTTTTTAACCAATCTTGTGTATCCAATAGGTGTTTTGTGTCATTGGACGAACAATTAGGTCATTTTCGTCCTCCCTAAACTTAATCTTGTCCAATTAGGGTTTCTAACCAATGTTGTGCATCCAATAGGTGTTTTGTGTCATTGGATGAACATTAAGGTCATTGTCGTCCTCCCTACACTTAATGTAGTCCAATTACGGTTTTTTAACCAATCTTGTGCATCCAATAGGTGTTTGTGTCATTGGATGAACATTTAGGTCATTGTCGTCCTCCCTACACTTAATGTAGTCCAATTAGAGTTTTTTAACCAATCTTGTGCATCCAATAGGTGTTTTGTGTCAATGGATGAATATTTAGGTCATTTTCATCCTCCCTAGGCTAATTCTTCTCCAATTATGGTTTCTAACAAATCTTGTGCATCCAATAGGAGTTTTGTGTCATTGGAAGAACAATTAGGTCATTTTCGTCCTCCCTACACTTAATCTTGTCCAATTAGGGTTTCTAACCAATGTTTTGCATCCAATAGGTGTTTTGTGTCATTGGATGAACATTTAGGTCATTTTCGTCCTCCCTACAGTTAATCTTGTCCAATTAGGGTTTTTAACCAATCTTGTGCATCCATTAGGTGTTTTGTGTCATTGGACGAACAATTAGGTCATTTTCGTCCTCCCTAAACTTAATCTTGTCCAATTAGGGTTTCTAACCAATGTTGTGCATCCAATAGGTGTTTTGTGTCATTGGATGAACATTTAGGTCATTGTCGTCCTCCCTACACTTAATTTAGTCCAATTAGGGTTTTTTAACCAATCTTGTGCATCCAATAGGTGTTTTTTTTTCATTGGATGAACATTTAGGTCATTTTCGTCCTCCCTAGGCTAATTCTTGTCCAATTAGGGTTTTTAACCAATGTTGTGCATCCAATAGGTGTTTTGTGTCATTGGATGAACATTTAGGTCATTTTCGTCCTCCCTACACTTAATCTTGTCCAATTAGGGTTTTTAACCAATCTTGTGCATCCATTAGGTGTTTTGTGTCATTGGATGAACAATTAGGTCATTTTCGTCCTCCGTACACTTAATCTTGTCCAATTAGGGTTTTTAACCAATCTTGTGCATCCAATAGCTGTTTTGTGTCATTGGATGAACAATTAGGTCATTTTCGTCCTCCCCAAACTTAATCTTGTCCAATTAGGGTTTCTAACCAATCTTGTGCATCCAATAGGTGTTTTGTGTCATTGGATGAACATTTAGGTCATTTTCGTCCTCCCTACACTTAATCTTGTCCAATTAGGGTTTTTAACAAATCTTGTGCACCCACTAGGTGTTTTGTGTCATTGGATAAACAATTAGGTCATTTTCGTCCTCCCTAAACTTAATGTTATCCAATTAGGGTTTCTAACCAATGTTGTGCATCCAATAGGTGTTTTGTGTCATTGGATGAACATTTAGGTCATTTTCGTCCTCCCTACAGTTAATCTTGTCCAATTAGGGTTTTTAACCAATCTTGTGCATCCATTAGGTGTTTTGTGTCATTGGATGAACAATTAGGTCATTTTCGTCCTCCCTACACTTAATCTTGTCCAATTAGGGTTTTTAACCAATCTTGTGCATCCAATAGGTGTTTTGTGTCATTGGATGAACAATTAGGTCATTTTCGTCCTCCCCCAACTTAATCTTGTCCAATTAGGGTTTCTAACCAATCTTGTGCATCCAATAGGTGTTTTGTGTCATTGGATGAACATTTAGGTCATTTTCGTCCTCCCTACATTTAATCTTGTCCAATTATGGTTTTTAACCAATCTTGTGCATCCATCAGGTGTTTTGTGTCATTGGATGAACAATTAGGTTATTTTCGTCCTCCCTACACTTAATGTAGTCCAATTAGGGTTTTTTAACCAATCTTGTGCATCCATTTGGTGTTTTTGTGTCATTGGATGAACATTTAGGTCATTTTCGTCGTCCCTAGGCTATTTCTTGTCCAATTAGGGTTTTTATCCAATCTTGTGCATCCATTAGGTGTTTTTGTTTCATTGGATGAACAATCAGGTCATTTTCGTCCTCCCTAGGCTAATTCCAGTCCCATTAGGGTTTTTAACCAATCTTGTGCGTTTAATAGGTGTTTTCTGTCAATGGATGAATATTTAGGTCATTTTCGTCCTCCCTAGGCTAATTCTTGTCCAATTATGGTTTTTAACAAATCTTGTGCATCCAATAGGAGTTTTGTGTCATTGGAAGAACAATTAGGTCATTTTTGTCCTCCCTACACTTAATCTTGTCCAATTAGGGTTTCTAACCAATGTTTTGCATCCAATAGGTGTTTTGTGTCATTGGATGAATATTTAGGTCATTTTCGTCCTCCCTACACTTAATCTTGTCCAATTAGGGTTTTTAACCAATCTTGTGTATCCAATAGGTGTTTTGTGTCATTGGACGAACAATTAGGTCATTTTCGTCCTCCCTAAACTTAATCTTGTCCAATTAGGGTTTCTAACCAATGTTGTGCATCCAATAGGTGTTTTGTGTCATTGGATGAACATTAAGGTCATTGTCGTCCTCCCTACACTTAATGTAGTCCAATTACGGTTTTTTAACCAATCTTGTGCATCCAATAGGTGTTTGTGTCATTGGATGAACATTTAGGTCATTGTCGTCCTCCCTACACTTAATGTAGTCCAATTAGAGTTTTTTAACCAATCTTGTGCATCCAATAGGTGTTTTGTGTCAATGGATGAATATTTAGGTCATTTTCATCCTCCCTAGGCTAATTCTTCTCCAATTATGGTTTCTAACAAATCTTGTGCATCCAATAGGAGTTTTGTGTCATTGGAAGAACAATTAGGTCATTTTCGTCCTCCCTACACTTAATCTTGTCCAATTAGGGTTTCTAACCAATGTTTTGCATCCAATAGGTGTTTTGTGTCATTGGATGAATATTTAGGTTATTTTCGTCCTCCCTACACTTAATCTTGTCCAATTAGGGTTTTTAACCAATCTTGTGCATCCAATAGGTGTTTTGTGTCATTGGATGAACAATTAGGTCATTTTCGTCCTCCCCAAACTTAATCTTGTCCAATTAGGGTTTCTAACCAATCTTGTGCATCCAATAGGTGTTTTGTGTCATTGGATGAACATTTAGGTCATTTTCGTCCTCCGTACACTTAATCTTGTCCAATTAGGGTTTTTAACCAATCTTGTGCATCCAATAGGTGTTTTGTGTCATTGGATGAACAATTAGGTCATTTTCGTCCTCCCCAAACTTAATCTTGTCCAATTAGGGTTTCTAACCAATCTTGTGCATCCAATAGGTGTTTTGTGTCATTGGATGAACATTTAGGTCATTTTCGTCCTCCGTACACTTAATCTTGTCCAATTAGGGTTTTTAACCAATCTTGTGCATCCATTAGGTGTTTTGTGTCATTGGATGAACAATTAGGTCATTTTCGTCCTCCCTAAACTTAATGTTGTCCAATTAGGGTTTCTAATCAATGTTGTGCATCCAATAGGTGTTTTGTGTCATTGGATGTACATTTAGGTCATTTTCGTCCTCCCTACACTTAATCTTGTCCAATTAGGGTTTTTAACCAATCTTGTGCATCCAATAGGTGTTTTGATTCATTGGATGAACAATTAGGTCATTTTCGTCCTCCCCAAACTTAATCTTGTCCAATTAGGGTTTCTAACCAATCTTGTGCATCCAATAGGTGTTTTGTGTCATTGGATGAACATTTAGGTCATTTTCGTCCTCCGTACATTTAATGTAGTCCAATTAGGGTTTTTTAACCAATCTTGTGCATCCATTTGGTGGTTTTGTGTCATTGGATGAACATTTAGGTCATTTTCGTCGTCCCTAGGCTAATTCTTGTCCAATTAGGGTTTTTATCCAATCTTGTGCATCCATTAGGTGTTTTTGTTTCATTGGATGAACAATCAGGTCATTTTCGTCCTCCCTAGGCTAATTCCTGTCCAATTAGGCTTTTTAACCAATCTTATGCTTCCAATAGGTGTTTTGTGTCAATGGATGAATATTTAGGTCATTTTCGTCCTCCCTAGGCTAATTCTTGTCCAATTAGGATTTTTATCCAATCTTGTGCATCCATTAGGTGTTTTTGTTTCATTGGATGAACAATCAGGTCATTTTCGTCCTCCCTAGGCTAATTCCTGTCCAATTAGGGTTTTTAACCAATCTTGTGCGTCCAATAGGTGTTTTTGTTTCATTGGATGAACATTTAGGTCATTTTCGTCCTCCCTAGGCTAATTCTTGTCCAATTAAGGTTTTTAACCAATGTTGTGCATCCAATAGGTGTTTTGTGTCATTGGATGAACATTTAGGTCATTTTCGTCCTCCCTACACTTAATCTTGTCCAATTAGGGTTTTTAACAAATCTTGTGCACCCACTAGGTGTTTTGTGTCATTGGATAAACAATTAGGTCATTTTCGTCCTCCCTAAACTTAATGTTATCCAATTAGGGTTTCTAACCAATGTTGTGCATCCAATAGGTGTTTTGTGTCATTGGATGAACATTTAGGTCATTTTCGTCCTCCCTACCCTTAATCTTGTCCAATTAGGGTTTTTAACCAATCTTGTGCATCCATTAGGTGTTTTGTGTCATTGGACGAACAATTAGGTCATTTTCGTCCTCCCTAAACTTAATCTTGTCCAATTAGGGTTTCTAACCAATGTTGTGCATCCTATAGGTGTTTTGTGTCATTGGATGAACATTTAGGTCATTGTCGTCCTCCCTACACTTAATGTAGTCCAATTAGGGTTTTTTAACCAATCTTGTGCATCCAATAGGTGTTTTTGTGTCATTGGATGAACATTTTGGTCATTTTCGTCCTCCCTAGGCTAATTCTTGTCCAATTAGGGTTTTTAACCAATCTTGTGCATCCAATAGGTGTTTTGTGTCATTGGATGAATATTTAGGTCATTTTCGTCCTCCCTACACTTAATCTTGTCCAATTAGGGTTTTTAACCAATCTTGTGCATCCAATAGGTGTTTTGTGTCATTGGACGAACAATTAGGTCATTTTCGTCCTCCCTAAACTTAATCTTGTCCAATTATGGTTTCTAACCAATGTTGTGCATCCAATAGGTGTTTTGTGTCATTGGATGAACATTTAGGTCATTGTCGTCCTCCCTACACTTAATGTAGTCCAATTAGGGTTTTTTAACCAATCTTGTGCATCCAATAGGAGTTTTGTGTCATTGGAAGAACAATTAGGTCATTTTCGTCCTCCCTACACTTAATCTTGTCCAATTAGGGTTTCTAACCAATGTTTTGCATCCAATAGGTGTTTTGTGTCATTGGATGAATATTTAGGTCATTTTCGTCCTCCCTACACTTAATCTTGTCCAATTAGGGTTTTTAACCAATGTTGTGCATCCAATAGGTGTTTTGTGTCATTGGATGAACATTTAGGTCATTGTCGTCCTCCCTACACTTAATGTAGTCCAATTAGGGTTTTTTAACCAATCTTGTGCATCCAATAGGTGTTTTTTGTCATTGGATGAACATTTAGGTCATTGTCGTCCTCCCTACACTTAATGTAGTCCAATTAGGGTTTTTTAACCAATCTTGTGCATCCAATAGGTGTTTTGTGTCAATGGATGAATATTTAGGTCATTTTCGTCCTCCCTTGGCTAATTCTTGTCCAATTATGGTTTTTAACAAATCTTGTGCATCCAATAGGAATTTTGTGTCATTGGAAGAACAATTAGGTCATTTTCGTCCTCCCTACACTTAATCTTGTCCAATTAGGGTTTCTAACCAATGTTTTGCATCCAATAGGTGTTTTGTGTCATTGGATGAATATTTAGGTCATTTTCGTCCTCCCTACACTTAATCTTGTCCAATTAGGGTTTTTAACCAATCTTGTGCATCCAATAGGTGTTTTGTGTCATTGGACGAACAATTAGGTCATTTTCGTCCTCCCTAAACTTTATCTTGTCCAATTAGGGTTTCTAACCAATGTTGTGCATCCAATAGGTGTTTTGTGTCATTGGATGAACATTTAGGTCATTGTCGTCCTCCCTACACTTAATGTAGTCCAATTAGGGTTTTTTAACCAATCTTGTGCATCCAATAGGTGTTTTTTGTCATTGGATGAACATTTAGGTCATTGTCGTCCTCCCTACACTTAATGTAGTCCAATTAGGGTTTTTTAACCAATCTTGTGCATCCAATAGGTGTTTTGTGTCAATGGATGAATATTTAGGTCATTTTCGTCCTCCCTACACTTAATCTTGTCCAATTAGGGTTTTTAACCAATCTTGTGCATCCAATAGGTGTTTTGTGTCATTGGACGAACAATTAGGTCATTTTCGTCCTCCCTACACTTAATCTTGTCCAATTAGGGTTTTTAACCAATCTTGTGCATCCAATAGGTGTTTTGTGTCATTGGATGAACATTTAGGTCATTTTCGTCCTCCCTACACTTAATGTAGTCCAATTAGGGTTTTTAACAAATCTTGTGCATCCAATAGGTGTTTTGTGTCATTGGATGAACAATTAGGTCATTTTCGTCCTCCCTAAACTTAATCTTGTCCAATTAGGGTTTCTAACCAATGTTGTGCATCCAATAGGTGTTTTGTGTCATTGGATGAACATTTAGGTCATTGTCGTCCTCCCTACACTTAATGTAGTCCAATTACGGTTTTTTAACCAATCTTGTGCATCCAATAGGTGTTTTGTGTCATTGGATGAACATTTAGGTCATTTTCGTCCTCCCTACACTTAATGTAGTCCAATTAGGGTTTTTTAACCAATCTTGTGCATCCATTTGGTGTTTTTGTGTCATTGGATGAACATTTAGGTCATTTTCGTCCTCCCTAGGCTATTTCTTGTCCAATTAGGGTTTTTATCCAATCTTGTGCATCCATTAGGTGTTTTTGTTTCATTGGATGAACAATCAGGTCATTTTCGTCCTCCCTAGGCTAATTCCAGTCCAATTAGGGTTTTTAACCAATCTTGTGCGTTTAATAGGTGTTTTCTGTCAATGGATGAATATTTAGGTCATTTTCGTCCTCCCTAGGCTAATTCTTGTCCAATTATGGTTTTTAACAAATCTTGTGCATCCAATAGGAGTTTTGTGTCATTGGAAGAACAATTAGGTCATTTTCGTCCTCCCTACACTTAATCTTGTCCAATTAGGGTTTCTAACCAATGTTTTGCATCCAATAGGTGTTTTGTGTCATTGGATGAATATTTAGGTCATTTTCGTCCTCCCTACACTTAATCTTGTCCAATTAGGGTTTTTAACCAATCTTGTGTATCCAATAGGTGTTTTGTGTCATTGGACGAACAATTAGGTCATTTTCGTCCTCCCTAAACTTAATCTTGTCCAATTAGGGTTTCTAACCCATGTTGTGCATCCAATAGGTGTTTTGTGTCATTGGATGAACATTAAGGTCATTGTCGTCCTCCCTACACTTAATGTAGTCCAATTACGGTTTTTTAACCAATCTTGTGCATCCAATAGGTGTTTGTGTCATTGGATGAACATTTAGGTCATTGTCGTCCTCCCTACACTTAATGTAGTCCAATTAGAGTTTTTTAACCAATCTTGTGCATCCAATAGGTGTTTTGTGTCAATGGATGAATATTTAGGTCATTTTCATCCTCCCTAGGCTAATTCTTCTCCAATTATGGTTTCTAACAAATCTTGTGCATCCAATAGGAGTTTTGTGTCATTGGAAGAACAATTAGGTCATTTTCGTCCTCCCTACACTTAATCTTGTCCAATTAGGGTTTCTAACCAATGTTTTGCATCCAATAGGTGTTTTGTGTCATTGGATGAATATTTAGGTTATTTTCGTCCTCCCTACACTTAATCTTGTCCAATTAGGGTTTTTAACCAATCTTGTGCATCCAATAGGTGTTTTGTGTCATTGGATGAACAATTAGGTCATTTTCGTCCTCCCCAAACTTAATCTTGTCCAATTAGGGTTTCTAACCAATCTTGTGCATCCAATAGGTGTTTTGTGTCATTGGATGAACATTTAGGTCATTTTCGTCCTCCGTACACTTAATCTTGTCCAATTAGGGTTTTTAACCAATCTTGTGCATCCAATAGGTGTTTTGTGTCATTGGATGAACAATTAGGTCATTTTCGTCCTCCCCAAACTTAATCTTGTCCAATTAGGGTTTCTAACCAATCTTGTGCATCCAATAGGTGTTTTGTGTCATTGGATGAACATTTAGGTCATTTTCGTCCTCCCTACACTTAATCTTGTCCAATTAGGGTTTTTTACAAATCTTGTGCACCCACTAGGTGTTTTGTGTCGTTGGATGAACAATTAGGTCATTTTCGTCCCCCCTAAACTTAATGTTGTCCAATTAGGGTTTCTAACCAATGTTGTGCATCCAATAGGTGTTTTGTGTCATTGGATGAACATTTAGGTCATTTTCGTCCTCCCTACACTTAATCTTGTCCAATTAGGGTTTTTAACCAATCTTGTGCATCCAATAGGTGTTTTGTGTCATTGGATGAACAATTAGGTCATTTTCGTCCTCCCCAAACTTAATCTTGTCCAATTAGGGTTTCTAACCAATCTTGTGCATCCAATAGGTGTTTTGTGTCATTGGATGAACATTTAGGTCATTTTCGTCCTCCCTACATTTAATCTTGTCCAATTAGGGTTTTTAACCAATCTTGTGCATCCATCAGGTGTTTTGTGTCATTGGATGAACAATTAGGTCATTTTCGTCCTCCCTACACTTAATGTAGTCCAATTAGGGTTTTTTAACCAATCTTGTGCATCCATTTGGTGTTTTTGTGTCATTGGATGAACATTTAGGTCATTTTCGTCCTCCCTAGGCTATTTCTTGTCCAATTAGGGTTTTTATCCAATCTTGTGCATCCATTAGGTGTTTTTGTTTCATTGGATGAACAATCAGGTCATTTTCGTCCTCCCTAGGCTAATTCCTGTCCAATTAGGGTTTTTAACCAATCTTGTGCGTCCAATAGGTGTTTTTGTTTCATTGGATGAACATTTAGGTCATTTTCGTCCTCCCTAGGCTAATTCTTGTCCAATTAAGGTTTTTAACCAATGTTGTGCATCCAATAGGTGTTTTGTGTCATTGGATGAACATTTAGGTCATTTTCATCCTCCCTACACTTAATCTTTTCAAATTAGGGTTTTTAACCAATCTTGTGCATCCAATAGGTGTTTTGTGTCATTGGATGAACATTTAGGTCATTTTCGTCCTCCCTACACTTAATCTTGTCCAATTAGGGTTTTTAACAAATCTTGTGCACCCACTAGGTGTTTTGTGTCATTGGATAAACAATTAGGTCATTTTCGTCCTCCCTAAACTTAATGTTATCCAATTAGGGTTTCTAACCAATGTTGTGCATCCAATAGGTGTTTTGTGTCATTGGATGAACATTTAGGTCATTTTCGTCCTCCCTACAGTTAATCTTGTCCAATTAGGGTTTTTAACCAATCTTGTGCATCCATTAGGTGTTTTGTGTCATTGGATGAACAATTAGGTCATTTTCGTCCTCCCTACACTTAATCTTGTCCAATTAGGGTTTTTAACCAATCTTGTGCATCCAATAGGTGTTTTGTGTCATTGGATGAACAATTAGGTCATTTTCGTCCTCCCCCAACTTAATCTTGTCCAATTAGGGTTTCTAACCAATCTTGTGCATCCAATAGGTGTTTTGTGTCATTGGATGAACATTTAGGTCATTTTCGTCCTCCCTACATTTAATCTTGTCCAATTATGGTTTTTAACCAATCTTGTGCATCCATCAGGTGTTTTGTGTCATTGGATGAACAATTAGGTTATTTTCGTCCTCCCTACACTTAATGTAGTCCAATTAGGGTTTTTTAACCAATCTTGTGCATCCATTTGGTGTTTTTGTGTCATTGGATGAACATTTAGGTCATTTTCGTCGTCCCTAGGCTATTTCTTGTCCAATTAGGGTTTTTATCCAATCTTGTGCATCCATTAGGTGTTTTTGTTTCATTGGATGAACAATCAGGTCATTTTCGTCCTCCCTAGGCTAATTCCAGTCCCATTAGGGTTTTTAACCAATCTTGTGCGTTTAATAGGTGTTTTCTGTCAATGGATGAATATTTAGGTCATTTTCGTCCTCCCTAGGCTAATTCTTGTCCAATTATGGTTTTTAACAAATCTTGTGCATCCAATAGGAGTTTTGTGTCATTGGAAGAACAATTAGGTCATTTTTGTCCTCCCTACACTTAATCTTGTCCAATTAGGGTTTCTAACCAATGTTTTGCATCCAATAGGTGTTTTGTGTCATTGGATGAATATTTAGGTCATTTTCGTCCTCCCTACACTTAATCTTGTCCAATTAGGGTTTTTAACCAATCTTGTGTATCCAATAGGTGTTTTGTGTCATTGGACGAACAATTAGGTCATTTTCGTCCTCCCTAAACTTAATCTTGTCCAATTAGGGTTTCTAACCAATGTTGTGCATCCAATAGGTGTTTTGTGTCATTGGATGAACATTAAGGTCATTGTCGTCCTCCCTACACTTAATGTAGTCCAATTACGGTTTTTTAACCAATCTTGTGCATCCAATAGGTGTTTGTGTCATTGGATGAACATTTAGGTCATTGTCGTCCTCCCTACACTTAATGTAGTCCAATTAGAGTTTTTTAACCAATCTTGTGCATCCAATAGGTGTTTTGTGTCAATGGATGAATATTTAGGTCATTTTCATCCTCCCTAGGCTAATTCTTCTCCAATTATGGTTTCTAACAAATCTTGTGCATCCAATAGGAGTTTTGTGTCATTGGAAGAACAATTAGGTCATTTTCGTCCTCCCTACATTTAATCTTGTCCAATTAGGGTTTCTAGCCAATGTTTTGCATCCAATAGGTGTTTTGTGTCATTGGATGAATATTTAGGTCATTTTCGTCCTCCCTACACTTAATCTTGTCCAATTAGGGTTTTTAACCAATCTTGTGCATCCAATAGGTGTTTTGTGTCATTGGACGAACAATTAGGTCATTTTCGTCCTCCCTAAACTTTATCTTGTCCAATTAGGGTTTCTTACCAATGTTGTGCATCCAATAGGTGTTTTGTGTCATTGGATGAACATTTAGGTCATTGTCGTCCTCCCTACACTTAATGTAGTCCAATTAGGGTTTTTTAACCAATCTTGTGCATCCAATAGGTGTTTTTTGTCATTGGATGAACATTTAGGTCATTGTCGTCCTCCCTACACTTAATGTAGTCCAATTAGGGTTTTTTAACCAATCTTGTGCATCCAATAGGTGTTTTGTGTCAATGGATGAATATTTAGGTCATTTTCGTCCTCCCTTGGCTAATTCTTGTCCAATTATGGTTTTTAACCAATCTTGTGCATCCATTTGGTGTTTTTGTGTCATTGGATGAACATTTAGGTCATTTTCGTCCTCCCTACACTTAATCTTGTCCAATTAGGGTTTTTAACCAATCTTGTGCATCCAATAGGTGTTTTGTGTCATTGGACGAACAATTAGGTCATTTTCGTCCTCCCTAAACTTTATCTTGTCCAATTAGGGTTTCTAACCAATGTTGTGCATCCAATAGGTGTTTTGTGTCATTGGATGAACATTTAGGTCATTGTCGTCCTCCCTACACTTAATGTAGTCCAATTAGGGTTTTTTAACCAATCTTGTGCATCCAATAGGTGTTTTTTGTCATTGGATGAACATTTAGGTCATTGTCGTCCTCCCTACACTTAATGTAGTCCAATTAGGGTTTTTTAACCAATCTTGTGCATCCAATAGGTGTTTTGTGTCAATGGATGAATATTTAGGTCATTTTCGTCCTCCCTTGGCTAATTCTTGTCCAATTATGGTTTTTAACCAATCTTGTGCATCCATTTGGTGTTTTTGTGTCATTGGATGAATATTTAGGTCATTTTCGTCCTCCCTTGGCTAATTCTTGTCCAATTATGGTTTTTAACAAATCTTGTGCATCCAATAGGAATTTTGTGTCATTGGAAGAACAATTAGGTCATTTTCGTCCTCCCTACACTTAATCTTGTCCAATTAGCGTTTCTAACCAATGTTTTGCATCCAATAGGTGTTTTGTGTCATTGGATGAATATTTAGGTCATTTTCGTCCTCCCTACACTTAATCTTGTCCAATTAGGGTTTTTAACCAATCTTGTGCATCCAATAGGTGTTTTGTGTCATTGGACGAACAATTAGGTCATTTTCGTCCTCCCCAAACTTAATCTTGTCCAATTAGGGTTTCTAACCAATCTTGTGCATCCAATAGGAATTTTGTGTCATTGGAAGAACAATTAGGTCATTTTCGTCCTCCCTACACTTAATCTTGTCCAATTAGGGTTTCTAACCAATGTTTTGCATCCAATAGGTGTTTTGTGTCATTGGATGAACATTTAGGTCATTTTCGTCCTCCCTACAGTTAATCTTGTCCAATTAGGGTTTTTAACCAATCTTGTGCATCCAATAGGTGTTTTGTTTCATTGGATGAACATTTAGGTCATTTTCATCGTCCCTAGGCTAATTCTTGTCTAATTAGGGTTTTTAACCAATCTTGTGCATCCATTTGGTGTTTTTGTGTCATTGGATGAACATTTAGGTCATTTTCGTCCTCCCTAAACTTAATCTTGTCCAATTAGGGTTTTTAACCAATCTTGTGCATCCAATAGGTATTTTGTGTCATTGGATGAACATTTAGGTCATTTTCGTCCTCCTTACACTTAATGTAGTCCAATTAGGGTTTTTAACCAATCTTGTGCATCCAATAGGTGTTTTGTATGATTGGATGAACAATTAGGTCATTTTCATCCTCCCTAGGCTAATTCTTGTCCAATTAGGATTTTTAACCAATCTTGTGCATCCAATAGGTGTTTTGTGTCATGGGATGAACATTTAGGTCATTTTCGTCCTCCCTAGGCTAATTCTTGTCCAATTAGGGTTTTTATCCAATCTTGTGCATCCATTAGGTGCTTTTGTGTCATTGGATGAACATTAGGTCATTTTCGTCCTCCCTACACTTAATCTTGTCCATTTAGGGTTTTTAACAAATCTTGTGCATCCAATAGGTGTTTTGTGTCATTGGATGAACAATTAGGTCATTTTCGTCCTCCCTAAACTTAATCTTGTCCAATTAGGGTTTCTAACCAATGTTGTGCATCCAATAGGTGTTTTGGGTCGTTGGATGAACATTTAGGTCATTTTCGTCCTCCCTACACATAATCTTGTCCAATTAGGGTTTTTAACCAATCTTTTGCATCCAATAGGTGTTTTGTGTCATTGGATGAACATTTAGGTCATTTTCGTCCTCCCTACACTTAATCTTGTCCAATTAGGGTTTTTAACCAATCTTGTGCATCCAATAGGTGTTTTGTGTCATTGGATGACCATTTAGGTCATTTTCGTCCTCCCTAGGCTAATTCTTATCCAATTAGGGTTTTTAACCATTCTTGTGCATCCAATAAGTGTTTTGTGTCATTGGATAAACATTTAGGTCATTTTCGTCCTCCCTACACTTAATCTTGTCGAATTAGGGTTTCTAACCAATCTTGTGCATCCAATAGGTGTGTTTGTGTCATTGGATGAACAATTAGGTCATTTTCGTTCTCCCTAGGATAATTCTTGTCCAATTAGGGTTTTTAACCAATCTTGTGCATCCAATAGGTGTTTTGTGTCATTGGATGAACATTTAGGTCATTTTCGTCCTCCCTACACTTAATCTTGTCCAATTAGGGTTTCTAACCAATCTTGTGCATCCAATTGTTGTTTTTGTCTCATTGGATGAACATTGATGTCATTTTCGTCCTCCCTAAACTTAATGTCTTCCAATTAGGGTTTCTAACCAATCTTGTGCATCCAATAGGTGTTTTTGTGTAATTGGATGAACAATTAGGTCATTTTCGTCCTCCCTAGGCTAATTCTTGTCCAATTAGGGTTTTTAACCAATCTTGTGCATCCAATAGGTGTTTTGTGTCATTGGATGAACATTTAGGTCATTTTCGTCCTCCCTACACTTAATCTTGTCCAATTAGGGTTTCTAACCAATCTTGTGCATCCAATTGTTGTTTTTGTCTCATTGGATGAACATTGATGTCATTTTCTTCCTCCCTAAACTTAATCTCTTCCAATTAGGGTTTCTAACCAATCTTGTGCCTCCAATAGGTGTTTTTGTGTAATTGGATGAACAATTAGGTCATTTTCGTCCTCCCTAGGCTAATTCTTGTCCAATTAGGGTTTTTAACCAATCTTGTGCATCCAATAGGTGTTTTGTGTCATTGGATGAACATTTAGGTCATTTTCGTCCTCCCTACACTTATTCTTGTACAATTAGGGTTTTTAACCAATCTTGTGCATCCAATAGGTGTTTTTGTGTCATTAGATGAACATTTAGCTCATTTTCGTTCTCCCTAAACTTAATCTTGTCCAATTAGGGTTTCTGACCAATCTTGTGCATCCAATAGGTGTTTTTGTGTCATTGGATGAACAATTAGGTCATTTTCGTCCTCCCTAGGCTAATTCTTGTCCAATTAGGGTTTTTAACCAATCTTGTGCATCCAATAGGTGTTTTGTGTCATTGGATGAACATTTAGGTCATTTTCGTCCTCGCTAGGCTTAATCTTGTCCAATTAGGGTTTTGAACCAATCTTGTGCATCCAATAGTTGTTTTTGTGTCATTGGATGAACATTTATATCATTTTCGTCCTCCCTAAACTTAATCTCTTCCAATAGGTGTTTTTGTGTCATTGGATGAACAATTAGGTCATTTTCGTGCTCCCTAGGCTTATTCTTGTCCAATTAGGGTTATTAACCAATGTTGTGCATCCAATAGGTGTTTTTGTGTCATTGGACGAACAATTAGGTCATTTTCGTCCTCCCTAGGCTAATTCTTGTCCAATTAGGGTTTCTAACCAATCTTGTGCATCCAATAGGTGTTTTTGTGTCATTGGATGAACAAATAGGTCATTTTCATCCTCCCTAAACTTAATCTTGTCCAATTAGGGTTTTTAACCAATCTTCTGCATCCAATAGGTGTTTTGTGTCATTACATTAACATTTACGTCATTTTCGTCCTCCCTAAACTTAATCTTGTCCAATTAGGGTTTCTAACCAATCTTGTGCATCCAATAGGTGTTTTTGTGTCATTGGATGAACAATTAGGTCATTTTCGTCCTCCCTAGGCTAATTCTTGTCCAATTGGGGTTTTTAACGAATCTTGTGCATCCAATAGGTGTTTGTGTCATTGGATGAACATTTAGGTCATTTTCGTCCTCCCTACACTTAATCTTGTCCAATTAGGGTTTCTAACCAATCTTGTGCATCCAATAGGTGTTTTGTGTCATTGGATGAACATTTAGGTCATTTTCGTCCTCCCTACACTTAATCTTGTCCAATTAGGGTTTTTAACCAATCTTGTGCATCCATTAGGTGTTTTGTGTCATTGGATGAACAATTAGGTCATTTTCGTCCTCCCTAAACTTAATGTTGTCCAATTAGGGTTTCTAATCAATGTTGTGCATCCAATAGGTGTTTTGTGTCATTGGATGTACATTTAGGTCATTTTCGTCCTCCCTACACTTAATCTTGTCCAATTAGGGTTTTTAACCAATCTTGTGCATCCAATAGGTGTTTTGTGTCATTGGATGAACAATTAGGTCATTTTCGTCCTCCCTAAACTTAATCTTGTCCAATTAGGGTTTCTAACCAATGTTGTGCATCCAATAGGTGTTTTGTGTCATTGGATGAACATTTAGGTCATTTTCGTCCTCCCTAGGCTAATTCTTGTCCAATTAGGGTTTTTATCCAATCTTGTGCATCCATTAGGTGCTTTTGTGTCATTGGATGAACATTAGGTCATTTTTGTCCTCCCTACACTTAATCTTGTCCATTTAGGGTTTTTAACAAATCTTGTGCATCCAATAGGTGTTTTGTGTCATTGGATGAACAATTAGGTCATTTTCGTCCTCCCTAAACTTAATCTTGTCCAATTAGGGTTTCTAACCAATGTTGTGCATCCAATAGATGTTTTGTGTCATTGGATGAACATTTAGGTCATTTTCGTCCTCCCTACACTTAATCTTGTCCAATTAGGGTTTTTAACCAATCTTGTGCATCCAATAGGTGTTTTGTGTCATTGGATGAACATTTAGGTCATTTTTGTCCTCCCTAGGCTAATTCTTGTCCAATTAGGGTTTTTAACCAATCTTGTGCATCCAATAGGAGTTTTGTGTCATTGGATGAACATTTAGGTCATTTTCGTCCTCCCTACACTTAATGTAGTCCAATTAGGGTTTTTAACCAATCTTATGCATCCAATAGGTGTTTTGTTTCATTGGATGAACATTTAGGTCATTTTCGTCGTCCCTAGGCTAATTCTTGTCTAATTAGGGTTTTTAACCAATCTTGTGCATCCATTAGGTGTTTTTGTGTCATTGGATGAACATTTAGGTCATTTTCGTCCTCCCTACACTTAATGTAGTCCAATTAGGGTTTTTAACCAATCTTGTGCATCCAATAGGTGTTTTGTGTCATTGGATGAACAATTAGGTCATTTTCGTCCTCCCTAAACTTAATCTTGTCCAATTAGGGTTTCTAACCAATGTTGTGCATCCAATAGGTGTTTTGTGTCGTTGGATGAACATTTAGGTCATTTTCGTCCTCCCTACACATAATCTTGTCCAATTAGGGTTTTTAACCAATCTTTTGCATCCAATAGGTGTTTTGTGTCATTGGATGAACATTTAGGTCATTTTCGTTCTCCCTACACTTAATCTTGTCCAATTAGGGTTTTTAACCAATGTTGTGCATCCAATAGATGTTTTGTATGATTGGATGAACAATTAGGTCATTTTCATCCTCCCTAGGCTAATTCTTGTCCAATTAGGATTTTTAACCAATCTTGTGCATCCAATAGGTGTTTTGTGTCATGGGATGAACATTTAGGTCATTTTCGTCCTCCCTACAATTAATCTTGTCCAATTAGGGTTTTTTAACCAATCTTGTGCATCCAATAGGTGTTTTTGTGTCATTGGATGAACATTTAGGTCATTTTCGTCCTCCCTAGGCTAATTCTTGTCCAATTAGGGTTTTTATCCAATCTTGTGCATCCATTAGGTGTTTTTGTTTCATTGGATGAACATTTAGGTCATTTTCGTCCTCCCTACACTTAATGTAGTCCAATTAGGGTTTTTAACCAATCTTGTGCATCCAATAGGTGTTTTGTGTCATTGGATGAACATTTAGGTCATTTTCGTCCTCCCTAGGCTAATTCTTGTCCAATTAGGGTTTTTATCCAATCTTGTGCATCCATTAGGTGCTTTTGTGTCATTGGATGAAAATTAGGTCATTTTCGTCTTCCCTACACTTAATCTTGTCCATTTAGGGTTTTTAACAAATCTTGTGCATCCAATAGGTGTTTTGTGTCATTGGATGAACAATTAGGTCATTTTCGTCCTCCCTAAACTTAATCTTGTCCAATTAGGGTTTCTAACCAATGTTGTGCATCCAATAGATGTTTTGTGTCATTGGATGAACATTTAGGTCATTTTCGTCCTCCCTACACTTAATCTTGTCCAATTAGGGTTTTTAACCAATCTTGTGCATTTAATAGGTGTTTTGTGTCATTGGATGAACATTTAGGTCATTTTCGTCCTCCCTAGGCTAATTCTTGTCCAATTAGGGTTTTTAACCAATCTTGTGCATCCAATAGGAGTTTTGTGTCATTGGATGAACATTTAGGTCATTTTCGTCCTCCCTACACTTAATGTAGTCCAATTAGGGTTTTTAACCAATCTTATGCATCCAATAGGTGTTTTGTTTCATTGGATGAACATTTAGGTCATTTTCGTCGTCCCTAGGCTAATTCTTGTCTAATTAGGGTTTTTAACCAATCTTGTGCATCCATTAGGTGTTTTGTGTCATTGGATGAACATTTAGGTCATTTTCGTCCTCCCTAGGCTAATTCTTGTCCAATTAGGGTTTTTAACCAATCTTGTGCATCCAATAGGTGTTTTGTGTCATTGGATGAACATTTAGGTCATTTTAGTCCTCCCTAGGCTAATTCTTGTCCAATTAGGGTTTTTAACCAATCTTGTGCATCCAATAGGAGTTTTGTGTCATTGGATGAACATTTAGGTCATTTTCGTCCTCCCTACACTTAATGTAGTCCAATTAGGGTTTTTAACCAATCTTATGCATCCAATAGGTGTTTTGTTTCATTGGATGAACATTTAGGTCATTTTCGTCGTCCCTAGGCTAATTGTTGTCTAATTAGGGTTTTTAACCAATCTTGTGCATCCATTAGGTGTTTTTGTGTCATTGGATGAACATTTAGGTCATTTTCGTCCTCCCTAGGCTAATTCTTTTCCAATTAGGGTTTTTAACCAATCTTGTGCATCCAATAGGTTGTTTGTGTCATTGGATGAACATTTAGGTCATTTTCGTCCTCCCTACACTTAATCTTGTCCAATTAGGGTTTTTTACAAATCTTGTGCATCCAATAGGTGTTTTGTATCATTGGATGAACATTTAGGTCATTTTCGTCCTCCCTACACTTAATGTAGTGCAATTAGGGTTTTTTAACTAATCTTGTGCATCCAATAGGTGTTTTGTGTCATTGGATGAACAATTAGGTAATTTTCGTCCTCCCTAAACTTAATCTTGTCCAATTAGGGTTTCTAACCAATGTTGTGCATCCAATAGGTGTTTTGTGTCATTGGATGAACATTTAGGTCATTTTCGTCCTCCCTACACTTAATGTAGTCCAATTAGGGTTTTTTAACCAATCTTGTGCATCCAATAGGTGTTTTGTGTCATTGGATGAACATTAGGTCATTTTCGTCCTCCCTACACTTAATCTTGTCCATTTAGGGTTTTTAACAAATCTTGTGCATCCAATAGGTGTTTTGTGTCATTGGATGAACAATTAGGTCATTTTCGTCCTCCCTAAACTTAATCTTGTCCAATTAGGGTTTCTAACCAATGTTGTGCATCCAATAGGTGTTTTGTGTCGTTGGATGAACATTTAGGTCATTTTCGTCCTCCCTACACTTAATCTTGTCCAATTAGGGTTTTTAACCAATCTTTTGCATCCAATAGGTGTTTTGTGTCATTGGATGAACATTTAGGTCATTTTCGTTCTCCCTACACTTAATCTTGTCCAATTAGGGTTTTTAACCAATGTTGTGCATCCAATAGATGTTTTGTATGATTGGATGAACAATTAGGTCATTTTCATCCTCCCTAGGCTAATTCTTGTCCAATTAGGATTTTTAACCAATCTTGTGCATCCAATAGGTGTTTTGTGTCATGGGATGAACATTTAGGTCATTTTCGTCCTCCCTACAATTAATCTTGTCCAATTAGGGTTTTTTAACCAATGTTGTGCATCCAATAGGTGTTTTTGTGTCATTGGATGAACATTTAGGTCATTTTCGTCCTCCCTAGGCTAATTCTTGTCCAATTAGGGTTTTTATCCAATCTTGTGCATCCATTAGGTGTTTTTGTTTCATTGGATGAACATTTAGGTCATTTTCGTCCTCCCTAGGCTAATTCTTGGCCAATTAGGGTTTTTAACCAATCTTGTGCATCCAATAGGTGTTTTGTGTCATTGGATGAACAATTAGGTCATTTTCGTCCTCCCTAGGCTAATTCTTGTCCAATTAGGATTTTTAACCAATCTTGTGCATCCAATAGGTGTTTTGTGTCATGGGATGAACATTTAGGTCATTTTCGTCCTCCCTACAATTAATCTTGTCCAATTAGGGTTTTTTAACCAATCTTGTGCATCCAATAGGTGTTTTTGTGTCATTGGATGAACATTTAGGTCATTTTCGTCCTCCCTAGGCTAATTCTTGTCCAATTAAGGTTTTTATCCAATCTTGTGCATCCATTAGGTGTTTTTGTTTCATTGGATGAACATTTAGGTCATTTTCGTCCTCCCTAGGCTAATTCTTGGCCAATTAGGGTTTTTAACCAATCTTGTGCATCCAATAGGTGTTTTGTGTCATTGGATGAACAATTAGGTCATTTTCGTCCTCCCTAGGCTAATTCTTGTCCAATTAGGGTTTTTAACCAATCTTGTGCATCCAATAGGTGTGTTGTGTCATTGGATGAACATTTAGGTCATTTTCGTCCTCCCTACATTTAATGTAGTCCAATTAGGGTTTTTAACCAATCTTGTGCATCCAATAGGTGTTTTGAGTCATTGGATGAGCATTTAGGTCATTTTCGTCCTCCCTAGGCTAATTCTTGTCCAATTAGGATTTTTATCCAATCTTGTGCATCCATTAGGTGCTTTTGTGTCATTGGATGAACATTAGGTCATTTTCGTCCTCCCTACACTTAATCTTGTCCATTTAGGGTTTTTAACAAATCTTGTGCATCCAATAGGTGTTTTGTGTCATTGGATGAACAATTAGGTCATTTTCGTCCCCCCTAAACTTAATCTTGTCCAATTAGGGTTTCTAACCAATGTTGTGCATCCAATAGGTATTTTGGGTCGTTGGATGAACATTTAGGTCATTTTCGTCCTCCCTACACATAATCTTGTCCAATTAGGGTTTTTAACCAATCTTTTGCATCCAATAGGTGTTTTGTGTCATTGGATGAACATTTAGGTCATTTTCGTTCTCCCTACACTTAATCTTGTCCAATTAGGGTTTTTAACCAATGCTGTGCATCCAATAGATGTTTTGTATGATTGGATGAACAATTAGGTCATTTTCATCCTCCCTAGGCTAATTCTTGTCCAATTAGCATTTTTAACCAATCTTGTGCATCCAATAGGTGTTTTGTGTCATTGGATGAACATTTAGGTCATTTTCGTTCTCCCTACACTTAATCTTGTCCAATTAGGGTTTTTAACCAATGCTGTGCATCCAATAGATGTTTTGTATGATTGGATGAACAATTAGGTCATTTTCATCCTCCCTAGGCTAATTCTTGTCCAATTAGGATTTTTAACCAATCTTGTGCATCCAATAGGTGTTTTGTGTCATGGGATGAACATTTAGGTCATTTTCGTCCTCCCTACAATTAATCTTGTCCAATTAGGGTTTTTTAACCAATCTTGTGCATCCAATAGGTGTTTTTGTGTCATTGGATGAACATTTAGGTCATTTTCGTCTTCCCTAGACTAATTCTTGTCCAATTAGGGTTTTTAACCAATCTTGTGCATCCAATAGGTGTTTTGTGTCATTGGATGAACATTTAGGTCATTTTCGTTCTCCCTACACTTAATCTTGTCCAATTAGGGTTTTTAACCAATGCTGTGCATCCAATAGATGTTTTGTATGATTGGATGAACAATTAGGTCATTTTCATCCTCCCTAGGCTAATTCTTGTCCAATTAGGATTTTTAACCAATCTTGTGCATCCAATAGGTGTTTTGTGTCATTGGATGAACAATTAGGTCATTTTCGTCCTCCCTAAACTTAATCTTGTCCAATTAGGGTTTCTAACCAATGTTGTGCATCCAATAGGTGTTTTGTGTCATTGGATGAACATTTAGGTCATTGTCGTCCTCCCTACACTTAATTTAGTCCAATTAGGGTTTTTTAACCAATCTTGTGCATCCAATAGGTGTTTTTTTTTCATTGGATGAACATTTAGGTCATTTTCGTCCTCCCTAGGCTAATTCTTGTCCAATTAGGGTTTTTAACCAATGTTGTGCATCCAATAGGTGTTTTGTGTCATTGGATGAACATTTAGGTCATTTTCGTCCTCCCTACACTTAATCTTGTCCAATTAGGGTTTTTAACCAATCTTGTGCATCCATTAGGTGTTTTGTGTCATTGGATGAACAATTAGGTCATTTTCGTCCTCCGTACACTTAATCTTGTCCAATTAGGGTTTTTAACCAATCTTGTGCATCCAATAGCTGTTTTGTGTCATTGGATAAACAATTAGGTCATTTTCGTCCTCCCCAAACTTAATCTTGTCCAATTATGGTTTCTAACCAATCTTGTGCATCCAATAGGTGTTTTGTGTCATTGGATGAACATTTAGGTCATTTTCGTCCTCGCTACACTTAATGTAGTCCAATTAGGGTTTTTTAACCAATCTTGTACATCCAATAGTTGTTTTTGTGTCATTGGATGAACATTTAGGTCATTTTCGTCCTCCCTAGGCTAATTCTTGTCCAATTAGGGTTTTTATCTAATCTTGTGCATCCATTAGGTGTTTTTTTTTCAATGGATGAACATTTAGGTCATTTTCGTCCTCCCTAGGCTAATTCTTGTCCAATTAGGGTTTTTAACCAATGTTGTGCATCCAATAGGTGTTTTGTGTCATTGGATGAACATTTAGGTCATTTTCATCCTCCCTACAATTAATCTTTTCCAATTAGGGTTTTTAACCAATCTTGTGCATCCAATAGGTGTTTTGTGTCATTGGATGAACATTTAGGTCATTTTCGTCCTCCCTACACTTAATCTTGTCCAATTAGGGTTTCTAACCAATCTTGTGCATCCAATAGGTGTTTTGTGTCATTGGATGAACATTTAGGTCATTTTCGTCCTCCCTACACTAAATCTTGTCCAATTAGGGTTTTTAACCAATCTTGTGCATCCATTAGGTGTTTTGTATCATTGGATGAACAATTAGGTCATTTTCGTCCTCCCTAAACTTAATCTTGTCCAATTAGGGTTTTTAACCAATCTTGTGCATCCAATAGCTGTTTTGTGTCATTGGATGAACAATTAGGTCATTTTCGTCCTCCCCAAACTTAATCTTGTCCAATTAGGGTTTCTAACCAATCTTGTGCATCCAATAGGTGTTTTGTGTCATTGGATGAACATTTACGTCATTTTCGTCCTCCCTACACTTAATCTTGTCCAATTAGGGTTTTTAACAAATCTTGTGCACCCACTAGGTGTTTTGTGTCATTGGATGAACAATTAGGTCATTTTCGTCCTCCCTAAACTTAATGTTGTCCAATTAGGGTTTCTAATCAATGTTGTGCATCCAATAGGTGTTTTGTGTCATTGGATGTACATTTAGGTCATTTTCGTCCTCCCTACACTTAATCTTGTCCAATTAGGGTTTTTAACCAATCTTGTGCATCCAATAGCTGTTTTGTGTCATTGGATGAACAATTAGGTCATTTTCGTCCTCCCCAAACTTAATCTTGTCCAATTAGGGTTTCTAACCAATCTTGTGCATCCAATAGGTGTTTTGTGTCATTGGATGAACATTTACGTCATTTTCGTCCTCCCTACACTTAATCTTGTCCAATTAGGGTTTTTAACAAATCTTGTGCACCCACTAGGTGTTTTGTGTCATTGGATGAACAATTAGGTCATTTTCGTCCTCCCTAAACTTAATGTTGTCCAATTAGGGTTTCTAATCAATGTTGTGCATCCAATAGGTGTTTTGTGTCATTGGATGTACATTTAGGTCATTTTCGTCCTCCCTACACTTAATCTTGTCCAATTAGGGTTTTTAACCAATCTTGTGCATCCAATAGGTGTTTTGTGTCATTGGATGAACAATTAGGTCATTTTCGTCCTCCCCAAACTTAATCTTGTCCAATTAGGGTTTCTAACCAATCTTGTGCATCCAATAGGTGTTTTGTGTCATTGCATGAACATTTAGGTCATTTTCGTCCTCCGTACACTTAATCTTGTCCAATTAGGGTTTTTAACCAATCTTGTGCATCCATTAGGTGTTTTGTGTCATTGGATGAACAATTAGGTCATTTTCGTCCTCCCTAAACTTAATGTTGTCCAATTAGGGTTTCTAATCAATGTTGTGCATCCAATAGGTGTTTTGTGTCATTGGATGTACATTTAGGTCATTTTCGTCCTCCCTACACTTAATCTTGTCCAATTAGGGTTTTTAACCAATCTTGTGCATCCAATAGGTGTTTTGTGTCATTGGATGAACAATTAGGTCATTTTCGTCCTCCCTAAACTTAATCTTGTCCAATTAGGGTTTCTAACCAATGTTGTGCATCCAATAGGTGTTTTGTGTCGTTGGATGAACATTTAGGTCATTTTCGTCCTCCCTACACATAATCTTGTCCAATTAGGGTTTTTAACCAATCTTTTGCATCCAATAGGTGTTTTGTGTCATTGGATGAACATTTAGGTCATTTTCGTTCTCCCTACACTTAATCTTGTCCAATTAGGGTTTTTAACCAATGCTGTGCATCCAATAGATGTTTTGTATGATTGGATGAACAATTAGGTCATTTTCGTCCTCCCTAGGCTAATTCTTGTCCAATTAGGATTTTTAACCAATCTTGTGCATCCAATAGGTGTTTTGTGTCATGGGATGAACATTTAGGTCATTTTCGTCCTCCCTACAATTAATCTTGTCCAATTAGGGTTTTTTAACCAATCTTGTGCATCCAATAGGTGTTTTTATGTCATTGGATGAACATTTAGGTCATTTTCGTCCTCCCTAGGCTAATTCTTGTCCAATTAGGGTTTTTATCCAATCTTGTGCATCCATTAGGTGTTTTTGTTTCATTGGATGAACATTTAGGTCATTTTCGTCCTCCCTAGGCTAATTCTTGGCCAATTAGGGTTTTTAACCAATCTTGTGCATCCAATAGGTGTTTTGTGTCATTGGATGAACAATTAGGTCATTTTCGTCCTCCCTAGGCTAATTCTTGTCCAATTAGGATTTTTAACCAATCTTGTGCATCCAATAGGTGTTTTGTGTCATTGGATGAACATTTAGGTCATTTTCGTCCTCCCTACACTTAATCTTGTCCAATTAGGGTTTCTAACCAATCTTGTGCATCCAATTGTTGTTTTTGTCTCATTGGATGAACAATTAGGTCATTTTCGTCCTCCCTAAGTTAATTCTTGTCCAATTAGGGTTTTTAACCAATCTTGAGCATCCAATAGGTGTTTTGTGTCATTGGATGAACATTTAGGTCATTTTCGTCCTCCCTAAACTTAATCTTGTCCAATTAGGGTTTCTAACCAATCTTGTGCATCCAATAGGTGTTTTGTGTCATTGGATGAACATTTAGGTCATTTTCGTCCTCCCTACAGTTAATCTTGTCCAATTAGGGTTTTTAACCAATCTTGTGCATCCATTAGGTGTTTTGTGTCATTGGATGAACAATTAGGTCATTTTCGTCCTCCCTACACTTAATCTTGTCCAATTAGGGTTTTTAACCAATCTTGTGCATCCATTAGGTGTTTTGTGTCATTGGATGAACAATTAGGTCATTTTCGTCCTCCCCAAACTTAATCTTGTCCAATTAGGGTTTTTAACCAATCTTGTGCATCCAATAGGTGTTTTGTATCATTGGACGAACAATTAGGTCATTTTTGTCCTCCCTACACTTAATCTTGTCCAATTAGGGTTTTTAACCAATCTTGTGCATCCAATAGCTGTTTTGTGTCATTGGATGAACAATTAGGTCATTTTCGTACTCCCCAAACTTAATCTTGTCCAATTAGGGTTTTTAACCAATCTTGTGCATCCAATAGGTGTTTTGTGTCATTGGATGAACAATTAGGTCATTTTCGTCCTCCCCAAACTTAATCTTGTCCAATTAGGGTTTCTAACCAATCTTGTGCATCCAATAGGTGTTTTGTGTCATTGGATGAACATTTAGGTCATTTTCGTCCTCCATACACTTAATCTTGTCCAATTACGGTTTTTAACAAATCTTGTGCACCCACTAGGTGTTTTGTGTCATTGGATGAACAATTAGGTCATTTTCGTCCTCCCTAAACTTAATGTTGTCCAATTAGGGTTTCTAACAAATGTTGTGCATCCAATAGGTGTTTTGTGTCATTGGATGAACATTTAGGTCATTTTCGTCCTCCCTACAGTTAATCTTGTCCAATTAGGGTTTTTAACCAATCTTGTGCATCCATTAGGTGTTTTGTGTCATTGGATGAACAATTAGGTCATTTTCGTCCTCCCTACACTTAATCTTGTCCAATTAGGGTTTTTAACCAATCTTGTGCATCCAATAGGTGTTTTGTGTCATTGGATGAACAATTAGGTCATTTTCGTCCTCCCCAAACTTAATCTTGTCCAATTACGGTTTCTAACCAATCTTGTGCATCCAATAGGTGTTTTGTGTCATTGGATGAACATTTAGGTCATTTTCGTCCTCCCTACACTTAGTCTTGTCCAATTAGGGTTTTTAACCAATCTTTTGCATCCATTAGGTGTTTTGTGTCATTGGATGAACAATTAGGTCATTTTCGTCCTCCCTAAACTTAATCTTGTCCAATTAGGGTTTCTAACCAATGTTGTGCATCCAATAGGTGTTTTGTGTCATTGGATGAACATTTAGGTCATTGTCGTCCTCCCTACACTTAATGTAGTCCAATTAGGGTTTTTTAACCAATCTTGTGCATCCAATAGGTGTTTTGTGTCAATGGATGAATATTTAGGTCATTTTCGTCCTCCCTAGGCTAATTCTTGTCCAATTATGGTTTTTAACAAATCTTGTGCATCCAATAGGAGTTTTGTGTCATTGGAAGAACAATTAGGTCATTTTCGTCCTCCCTACACTTATTCTTGTCCAATTAGGGTTTCTAACCAATGTTTTGCATCCAATAGGTGTTTTGTGTCATTGGATGAATATTTAGGTCATTTTCGTCCTCCCTACACTTAATCTTGTCCAATTAGGGTTTTTAACCAATCTTGTGTATCCAATAGGTGTTTTGTGTCATTGGACGAACAATTAGGTCATTTTCGTCCTCCCTAAACTTAATCTTGTCCAATTAGGGTTTCTAACCAATGTTGTGCATCCAATAGGTGTTTTGTGTCATTGGATGAACATTAAGGTCATTGTCGTCCTCCCTACACTTAATGTAGTCCAATTACGGTTTTTTAACCAATCTTGTGCATCCAATAGGTGTTTGTGTCATTGGATGAACATTTAGGTCATTGTCGTCCTCCCTACACTTAATGTAGTCCAATTAGAGTTTTTTAACCAATCTTGTGCATCCAATAGGTGTTTTGTGTCAATGGATGAATATTTAGGTCATTTTCATCCTCCCTAGGCTAATTCTTCTCCAATTATGGTTTCTAACAAATCTTGTGCATCCAATAGGAGTTTTGTGTCATTGGAAGAACAATTAGGTCATTTTCGTCCTCCCTACACTTAATCTTGTCCAATTAGGGTTTCTAACCAATGTTTTGCATCCAATAGGTGTTTTGTGTCATTGGATGAATATTTAGGTTATTTTCGTCCTCCCTACACTTAATCTTGTCCAATTAGGGTTTTTAACCAATCTTGTGCATCCAATAGGTGTTTTGTGTCATTGGATGAACAATTAGGTCATTTTCGTCCTCCCCAAACTTAATCTTGTCCAATTAGGGTTTCTAACCAATCTTGTGCATCCAATAGGTGTTTTGTGTCATTGGATGAACATTTAGGTCATTTTCGTCCTCCGTACACTTAATCTTGTCCAATTAGGGTTTTTAACCAATCTTGTGCATCCAATAGGTGTTTTGTGTCATTGGATGAACAATTAGGTCATTTTCGTCCTCCCCAAACTTAATCTTGTCCAATTAGGGTTTCTAACCAATCTTGTGCATCCAATAGGTGTTTTGTGTCATTGGATGAACATTTAGGTCATTTTCGTCCTCCGTACACTTAATCTTGTCCAATTAGGGTTTTTAACCAATCTTGTGCATCCATTAGGTGTTTTGTGTCATTGGATGAACAATTAGGTCATTTTCGTTCTCCCTAAACTTAATGTTGTCCAATTAGGGTTTCTAATCAATGTTGTGCATCCAATAGGTGTTTTGTGTCATTGGATGTACATTTAGGTCATTTTCGTCCTCCCTACACTTAATCTTGTCCAATTAGGGTTTTTAACCAATCTTGTGCATCCAATAGGTGTTTTGTGTCATTGGATGAACAATTAGGTCATTTTCGTCCTCCCCAAACTTAATCTTGTCCAATTAGGGTTTCTAACCAATCTTGTGCATCCAATAGGTGTTTTGTGTCATTGGATGAACATTTAGGTCATTTTCGTCCTCCCTACATTTAATCTTGTCCAATTAGGGTTTTTAACCAATCTTGTGCATCCATCAGGTGTTTTGTGTCATTGGATGAACAATTAGGTCATTTTCGTCCTCCCTACACTTAATGTAGTCCAATTAGGGTTTTTTAACCAATCTTGTGCATCCATTTGGTGTTTTTGTGTCATTGGATGAACATTTAGGTCATTTTCGTCCTCCCTAGGCTATTTCTTGTCCAATTAGGGTTTTTATCCAATCTTGTGCATCCATTAGGTGTTTTTGTTTCATTGGATGAACAATCAGGTCATTTTCGTCCTCCCTAGGCTAATTCCTGTCCAATTAGGGTTTTTAACCAATCTTGTGCGTCCAATAGGTGTTTTTGTTTCATTGGATGAACATTTAGGTCATTTTCGTCCTCCCTAGGCTAATTCTTGTCCAATTAAGGTTTTTAACCAATGTTGTGCATCCAATAGGTGTTTTGTGTCATTGGATGAACATTTAGGTCATTTTCATCCTCCCTACACTTAATCTTTTCAAATTAGGGTTTTTAACCAATCTTGTGCATCCAATAGGTGTTTTGTGTCATTGGATGAACATTTAGGTCATTTTCGTCCTCCCTACACTTAATCTTGTCCAATTAGGGTTTTTAACAAATCTTGTGCACCCACTAGGTGTTTTGTGTCATTGGATAAACAATTAGGTCATTTTCGTCCTCCCTAAACTTAATGTTATCCAATTAGGGTTTCTAACCAATGTTGTGCATCCAATAGGTGTTTTGTGTCATTGGATGAACATTTAGGTCATTTTCGTCCTCCCTACAGTTAATCTTGTCCAATTAGGGTTTTTAACCAATCTTGTGCATCCATTAGGTGTTTTGTGTCATTGGATGAACAATTAGGTCATTTTCGTCCTCCCTACACTTAATCTTGTCCAATTAGGGTTTTTAACCAATCTTGTGCATCCAATAGGTGTTTTGTGTCATTGGATGAACAATTAGGTCATTTTCGTCCTCCCCCAACTTAATCTTGTCCAATTAGGGTTTCTAACCAATCTTGTGCATCCAATAGGTGTTTTGTGTCATTGGATGAACATTTAGGTCATTTTCGTCCTCCCTACATTTAATCTTGTCCAATTAGGGTTTTTAACCAATCTTGTGCATCCATCAGGTGTTTTGTGTCATTGGATGAACAATTAGGTCATTTTCGTCCTCCCTACACTTAATGTAGTCCAATTAGGGTTTTTTAACCAATCTTGTGCATCCATTTGGTGTTTTTGTGTCATTGGATGAACATTTAGGTCATTTTCGTCGTCCCTAGGCTATTTCTTGTCCAATTAGGGTTTTTATCCAATCTTGTGCATCCATTAGGTGTTTTTGTTTCATTGGATGAACAATCAGGTCATTTTCGTCCTCCCTAGGCTAATTCCAGTCCAATTAGGGTTTTTAACCAATCTTGTGCGTTTAATAGGTGTTTTCTGTCAATGGATGAATATTTAGGTCATTTTCGTCCTCCCTAGGCTAATTCTTGTCCAATTATGGTTTTTAACAAATCTTGTGCATCCAATAGGAGTTTTGTGTCATTGGAAGAACAATTAGGTCATTTTTGTCCTCCCTAGACTTAATCTTGTCCAATTAGGGTTTCTAACCAATGTTTTGCATCCAATAGGTGTTTTGTGTCATTGGATGAATATTTAGGTCATTTTCGTCCTCCCTACACTTAATCTTGTCCAATTAGGGTTTTTAACCAATCTTGTGTATCCAATAGGTGTTTTGTGTCATTGGACGAACAATTAGGTCATTTTCGTCCTCCCTAAACTTAATCTTGTCCAATTAGGGTTTCTAACCAATGTTGTGCATCCAATAGGTGTTTTGTGTCATTGGATGAACATTAAGGTCATTGTCGTCCTCCCTACACTTAATGTAGTCCAATTACGGTTTTTTAACCAATCTTGTGCATCCAATAGGTGTTTGTGTCATTGGATGAACATTTAGGTCATTGTCGTCCTCCCTACACTTAATGTAGTCCAATTAGAGTTTTTTAACCAATCTTGTGCATCCAATAGGTGTTTTGTGTCAATGGATGAATATTTAGGTCATTTTCATCCTCCCTAGGCTAATTCTTCTCCAATTATGGTTTCTAACAAATCTTGTGCATCCAATAGGAGTTTTGTGTCATTGGAAGAACAATTAGGTCATTTTCGTCCTCCCTACACTTAATCTTGTCCAATTAGGGTTTCTAGCCAATGTTTTGCATCCAATCGGTGTTTTGTGTCATTGGATGAATATTTAGGTCATTTTCGTCCTCCCTAAACTTTATCTTGTCCAATTAGGGTTTCTAACCAATGTTGTGCATCCAATAGGTGTTTTGTGTCATTGGATGAACATTTAGGTCATTGTCGTCCTCCCTACACTTAATGTAGTCCAATTAGGGTTTTTTAACCAATCTTGTGCATCCAATAGGTGTTTTTTGTCATTGGATGAACATTTAGGTCATTGTCGTCCTCCCTACACTTAATGTAGTCCAATTAGGGTTTTTTAACCAATCTTGTGCATCCAATAGGTGTTTTGTGTCAATGGATGAATATTTAGGTCATTTTCGTCCTCCCTTGGCTAATTCTTGTCCAATTATGGTTTTTAACAAATCTTGTGCATCCAATAGGAATTTTGTGTCATTGGAAGAACAATTAGGTCATTTTCGTCCTCCCTACACTTAATCTTGTCCAATTAGGGTTTCTAACCAATGTTTTGCATCCAATAGGTGTTTTGTGTCATTGGATGAACATTTAGGTCATTTTCGTCCTCCCTACAGTTAATCTTGTCCAATTAGGGTTTTTAACCAATCTTGTGCATCCATTAGGTGTTTCGTGTCATTGGATGAACAATTAGGTCATTTTCGTCCTCCCTACACTTAATCTTGTCCAATTAGGGTTTTTAACCAATCTTGTGCATCCAATAGGTGTTTTATGTCATTGGATGAACAATTAGGTCATTTTCGTCCTCCCCAAACTTAATCTTGTCCAATTAGGGTTTCTAACCAATCTTGTGCATCCATTAGGTGTTTTGTGTCATTGGATGAACATTTAGGTCATTTTCGTCCTCCCTACATTTAATCTTGTCCAATTAGGGTTTTTAACCAATCTTGTGCATCCATCAGGTGTTTTGTGTCATTGGATGAACAATTAGGTCATTTTCGTCCTCCCTACACTTAATGTAGTCCAATTAGGGTTTTTTAACCAATCTTGTGCATCCATTTGGTGTTTTTGTGTCATTGGATGAACATTTAGGTCATTTTCGTCCTCCCTAGGCTATTTCTTGTCCAATTAGGGTTTTTATCCAATCTTGTGCATCCATTAGGTGTTTTTGTTTCATTGGATGAACAATCAGGTCATTTTCGTCCTCCCTAGGCTAATTCCAGTCCAATTAGGGTTTTTAACCAATCTTGTGCGTTTAATAGGTGTTTTGTGTCAATGGATGAATATTTAGGTCATTTTCGTCCTCCCTAGGCTAATTCTAGTCCAATTATGGTTTTTAACAAATCTTGTGCATCCAATAGGAGTTTTGTGTCATTGGAAGAACAATTAGGTCATTTTCGTCCTCCCTACACTTAATCTTGTCCAATTAGGGTTTCTAACCAATGTTTTGCATCCAATAGGTGTTTTGTGTCATTGGATGAATATTTAGGTCATTTTCGTCCTCCCTACACTTAATCTTGTCCAATTAGGGTTTTTAACCAATCTTGTGTATCCAATAGGTGTTTTGTGTCATTGGACGAACAATTAGGTCATTTTCGTCCTCCCTAAACTTAATCTTGTCCAATTAGGGTTTCTAACCAATGTTGTGCATCCAATAGGTGTTTTGTGTCATTGGATGAACATTAAGGTCATTGTCGTCCTCCCTACACTTAATGTAGTCCAATTACGGTTTTTTAACCAATCTTGTGCATCCAATAGGTGTTTGTGTCATTGGATGAACATTTAGGTCATTGTCGTCCTCCCTACACTTAATGTAGTCCAATTAGAGTTTTTTAACCAATCTTGTGCATCCAATAGGTGTTTTGTGTCAATGGATGAATATTTAGGTCATTTTCATCCTCCCTACGCTAATTCTTGTCCAATTATGGTTTCTAACAAATCTTATGCATCCAATAGGAGTTTTGTGTCATTGGAAGAACAATTAGGTCATTTTCGTCCTCCCTACACTTAATCTTGTCCAATTAGGGTTTCTAGCCAATGTTTTGCATCCAATAGGTGTTTTGTGTCATTGGATGAATATTTAGGTCATTTTCGTCCTCCCTACACTTAATCTTGTCCAATTAGGGTTTTTAACCAATCTTGTGCATCCAATAGGTGTTTTGTGTCATTGGACGAACAATTAGGTCATTTTCGTCCTCCCTAAACTTAATCTTGTCCAATTAGGGTTTCTAACCAATGTTGTGCATCTAATAGGTGTTTTGTGCCATTGGATGAACATTTAGGTCATTGTCGTCCTCCCTACACTTAATGTAGTCCAATTAGGGTTTTTTAACCAATCTTGTGCATCCAATAGGTGTTTTTTGTCAATGGATGAATATTTAGGTCATTTTCGTCCTCCTTAGGCTAATTCTTGTCCAATTATGGTTTTTAACAAATCTTGTGCATCCAATAGGAGTTTTGTGTCATTGGAAGAACAATTAGGTCATTTTCGTGCTCCCTACACTTAATCTTGTCCAATTAGGGTTTCTAACCAATGTTTTGCATCCAATAGGTGTTTTGTGTCATTGGATGAATATTTAGGTCATTTTCGTCCTCCCTACACTTAATCTTGTCCAATTAGGGTTTTTAACCAATCTTGTGCATCCAATAGCTGTTTTGTGTCATTGGATGAACAATTAGGTCATTTTCGTCCTCCCCAAACTTAATCTTGTCCAATTAGGGTTTTTAACCAATCTTGTGCATCCAATAGGTGTTTTGTATCATTGGACGAACAATTAGGTCATTTTTGTCCTCCCTAAACTTAATCTTGTCCAATTAGGGTTTCTAACCAATGTTGTGCATCCAATAGGTGTTTTGTGTCATTGGATGAACATTTAGGTCATTTTCGTCCTCCCTACACTTAATCTTGTCCAATTAGGGTTTTTTACAAATCTTGTGCATCCAATAGGTGTTTTGTATCATTGGATGAACATTTAGGTCATTTTCGTCCTCCCTACACTTAATGTAGTGCAATTAGGATTTTTTTAACTAATCTTGTGCATCCAATAGGTGTTTTGTGTCATTGGATGAACAATTAGGTAATTTTCGTCCTCCCTAAACTTAATCTTGTCCAATTAGGGTTTCTAACCAATGTTGTGCATCCAATAGGTGTTTTGTGTCATTGGATGAACATTTAGGTCATTTTCATCCTCCCTAGGCTAATTCTTGTCCAATTAGGGTTTTTAACCAATCTTGAGCATCCAATAGGTGTTTTGTGTCATTGGATGAACATTTAGGTCATTTTCGTCCTCCCTAAACTTAATCTTCTCCAATTAGGGTTTCTAACCAATGTTGTGCATCCAATAGGTGTTTTGTGTCATTGGAAGAACAATTAGGTCATTTTCGTCCTCCCTACACTTAATCTTGTCCAATTAGGGTTTCTAACCAATGTTTTGCATCCAATAGGTGTTTTGTGTCATTGGATGAATATTTAGGTCATTTTCGTCCTCCCTACACTTAATCTTGTCCAATTAGGGTTTTTAACCAATCTTGTGTATCCAATAGGTGTTTTGTGTCATTGGACGAACAATTAGGTCATTTTCGTCCTCCCTAAACTTAATCTTGTCCAATTAGGGTTTCTAACCAATGTTGTGCATCCAATAGGTGATTTGTGTCATTGGATGAACATTAAGGTCATGGTCGTCCTCCCTACACTTAATGTAGTCCAATTACGGTTTTTTAACCAATCTTGTGCATCCAATAGGTGTTTGTGTCATTGGATGAACATTTAGGTCATTGTCGTCCTCCCTACACTTAATGTAGTCCAATTAGAGTTTTTTAACCAATCTTGTGCATCCAATAGGTGTTTTGTGTCAATGGATGAATATTTAGGTCATTTTCATCCTCCCTAGGCTAATTCTTCTCCAATTATGGTTTCTAACAAATCTTGTGCATCCAATAGGAGTTTTGTGTCATTGGAAGAACAATTAGGTCATTTTCGTCCTCCCTACACTTAATCTTGTCCAATTAGGGTTTCTAACCAATGTTTTGCATCCAATAGGTGTTTTGTGTCATTGGATGAACATTTAGGTCATTGTCGTCCTCCCTACACTTAATGTAGTCCAATTAGGGTTTTTTAACCAATCTTGTGCATCCAATAGGTGTTTTTTGTCATTGGATGAACATTTAGGTCATTGTCGTCCTCCCTACACTTAATGTAGTCCAATTAGGGTTTTTTAACCAATCTTGTGCATCCAATAGGTGTTTTGTGTCATTGGATGAATATTTAGGTCATTTTCGTCCTCCCTAGGCTAATTCTTGTCCAATTATGGTTTTTAACAAATCTTGTGCATCCAATAGGAGTTTTGTGTCATTGGAAGAACAATTAGGTCATTTTCGTCCTCCCTACACTTAATCTTGTCCAATTAGGGTTTCTAACCAATGTTTTGCATCCAATAGGTGTTTTGTGTCATTGGATGAATATTTAGGTTATTTTCGTCCTCCCTACACTTAATCTTGTCCAATTAGGGTTTTTAACCAATCTTGTGCATCCAATAGGTGTTTTGTGTCATTGGATGAACATTTAGGTCATTTTCGTCCTCCATACACTTAATCTTGTCCAATTAGGGTTTTTAACAAATCTTGTGCATCCAATAGGTGTTTTGTGTCATTGGATGAATAATTAGGTCATTTTCGTCCTCTCTACACTTAATCTTGTCCAATTAGGGTTTTTAACCAATCTTGTGCATCCAATAGGTGTTTTGTGTCATTGGACGAACAATTAGGTCATTTTCGTCCTCCCTAAACTTAATCTTGTCCAATTAGGGTTTCTAACCAATGTTGTGCATCTAATAGGTGTTTTGTGTCATTGGATGAACATTTAGGTCATTGTCGTCCTCCCTACACTTAATGTAGTCCAATTAGGGTTTTTTAACCAATCTTGTGCATCCAATAGGTGTTGTGTCAATGGATGAATATTTAGGTCATTTTCGTCCTCCTTAGGCTAATTCTTGTCCAATTATGGTTTTTAACAAATCTTGTGCATCCAATAGGAGTTTTGTGTCATTGGAAGAACAATTAGGTCATTTTCGTCCTCCCTACACTTAATCTTGTCCAATTAGGGTTTCTAACCAATGTTTTGCATCCAATAGGTGTTTTGTGTCATTGGATGAATATTTAGGTCATTTTCGTCCTCCCTACACTTAATCTTGTCCAATTAGGGTTTTTAACCAATCTTGTGCATCCAATAGGTGTTTTGTGTCATTGGACGAACAATTAGGTCATTTTCGTCCTCCCTAAACTTAATCTTGTCCAATTATGGTTTCTAACCAATGTTGTGCATCCAATAGGTGTTTTGTGTCATTGGATGAACATTTAGGTCATTGTCGTCCTCCCTACACTTAATGTAGTCCAATTAGGGTTTTTTAACCAATCTTGTGCATCCAATAGGTGTTTTTTGTCATTGGATGAACATTTAGGTCATTGTCGTCCTCCCTACACTTAATGTAGTCCAATTAGGGTTTTTTAACCAATCTTGTGCATCCAATAGGTGTTTTGTGTCAATGGATGAATATTTAGGTCATTTTCGTCCTCCCTTGGCTAATTCTTGTCCAATTATGGTTTTTAACAAATCTTGTGCATCCAATAGGAATTTTGTGTCATTGGAAGAACAATTAGGTCATTTTCGTCCTCCCTACACTTAATCTTGTCCAATTAGGGTTTCTAACCAATGTTTTGCATCCAATAGGTGTTTTGTGTCATTGGATGAATATTTAGGTCATTTTCGTCCTCCCTACACTTAATCTTGTCCAATTAGGGTTTTTAACCAATCTTGTGCATCCAATAGGTGTTTTGTGTCATTGGACGAACAATTAGGTCATTTTCGTCCTCCCTAAACTTTATCTTGTCCAATTAGGGTTTCTAACCAATGTTGTGCATCCAATAGGTGTTTTGTGTCATTGGATGAACATTTAGGTCATTGTCGTCCTCCCTACACTTAATGTAGTCCAATTAGGGTTTTTTAACCAATCTTGTGCATCCAATAGGTGTTTTTTGTCATTGGATGAACATTTAGGTCATTGTCGTCCTCCCTACACTTAATGTAGTCCAATTAGGGTTTTTTAACCAATCTTGTGCATCCAATAGGTGTTTTGTGTCAATGGATGAATATTTAGGTCATTTTCGTCCTCCCTACACTTAATCTTGTCCAATTAGGGTTTTTAACAAATCTTGTGCACCCACTAGGTGTTTTGTGTCATTGGATAAACAATTAGGTCATTTTCGTCCTCCCTAAACTTAATGTTATCCAATTAGGGTTTCTAACCAATGTTGTGCATCCAATAGGTGTTTTGTGTCATTGGATGAACATTTAGGTCATTTTCGTCCTCCCTACAGTTAATCTTGTCCAATTAGGGTTTTTAACCAATCTTGTGCATCCATTAGGTGTTTTGTGTCATTGGATGAACAATTAGGTCATTTTCGTCCTCCCTACACTTAATCTTGTCCAATTAGGGTTTTTAACCAATCTTGTGCATCCAATAGGTGTTTTGTGTCATTCGATGAACAATTAGGTCATTTTCGTCCTCCCCAAACTTAATCTTGTCCAATTAGGGTTTCTAACCAATCTTGTGCATCCAATAGGTGTTTTGTGTCATTGGATGAACATTTAGGTCATTTTCGTCCTCCCTACACTTAATCTTGTCCAATTAGGGTTTTTAACCAATCTTGTGTATCCATTAGGTGTTTTGTGTCAATGGATGAATATTTAGGTCATTTTCGTCCTCCCTAGGCTAATTCTTGTCCAATTATGGTTTTTAACAAATCTTGTGCATCCAATAGGAGTTTTGTGTCATTGGAAGAACAATTAGGTCATTTTCGTCCTCCCTACACTTAATCTTGTCCAATTAGGGTTTCTAACCAATGTTTTGCATCCAATAGGTGTTTTGTGTCATTGGATGAATATTTAGGTTATTTTCGTCCTCCCTACACTTAATCTTGTCCAATTAGGGTTTTTAACCAATCTTGTGCATCCAATAGGTGTTTTGTGTCATTGGACGAACAATTAGGTCATTTTCGTCCTCCCTAAACTTAATCTTGTCCAATTAGGGTTTCTAACCAATGTTGTGCATCCAATAGGTGTATTGTGTCATTGGATGAACATTTAGGTCATTGTCGTCCTCCCTACACTTAATGTAGTCTAATTAGGGTTTTTTTAACCAATCTTGTGCATCCAATAGGTGTTTTTGTGTCATTGGATGAACATTTTGGTCGTTTTCGTCCTCCCTAGGCTAATTCTTGTCCAATTAGGGTTTTTAACCAATCTTGTGCATCCAATAGGTGTTTTGTGTCATTGGATGAACATTTAGGTCATTTTCGTCCTCCATACACTTAATCTTGTCCAATTAGGGTTTTTAACCAATCTTGTGCATCCATTAGGTGTTTTGTGTCATTGGATGCACAATTAGGTCATTTTCGTCCTCTCTAAACTTAATCTTGTCCAATTAGTGTTTCTAACCAATCCTGTGCATCCAATAGGTGTTTTGTGTCATTGGATGAATATTTAGGTCATTTTCATCTTCCCTAGGCTTATGCTTGTCCAATTAGAGATTCTAACCAATCTTGTGCATCCATAAGTTGTGTTTGTATCATTGGATGAACAATTAGGTCATTTTCGACCTCCATAGGCTTATTCATGTCCAATTAGGGTTTTTCTCCAATCTTGTGCATCCAATAGGTGTGTTTGTGTCGTTGGATGATTTTTATGTCATTTTCGACCTCCCTACACTTAATCTTGTCCAATTAGGGTTTCTAACCAATCTTGTGCATCCAATAGGTGTTTTTGTGTCATTGGATGAACAATTAGGTGATTTTCGTCCTCCCTAGGCTAATTCTTGTCCAATTAGGGTTTTTAACCAATCCTGTGCATCCAATAGGTGTTTTTTGTCATTGGATGAACATTTAAGTCATTTTCATCCTCCCTATGCTAATTCTTGTCCAATTAGGGTTTTTAACCAATCTTGTGCATCCAATAGGTGTTTTGTGTCATTGGATGAACATTTAGGTCATTTTCGTCCTCCCTACACTTATTCTTGTCCAATTAGGGTTTTTAACGAATCTTGTGCATCCAATAGGTGTTTTGTGTCATTGGATGAACATTTAGGTCATTTTCATCCTCCCTAGGCTTATGCTTGTCCAATTAGGGTTTCTAACCAATCTTGTGCATCCAATAGTTGTGTTTGTGTCATTGGATGAACAATTAGGTCATTTTCGACCTCCCTAGGCTAATTCTTGTCCAATTAGGGTTTTTAACCAATCTTGTGCATCCAATAGGTGTTTTGTGTCATTGGATGAACATTTAGGTCATTTTCGTCCTCCCTACACTTAATCTTGTCCAATTAGGGTTTTTAACAAATCTTGTGCACCCACTAGGTGTTTTGTGTCATTGGATAAACAATTAGGTCATTTTCGTCCTCCCTAAACTTAATGTTGTCCAATTAGGGTTTCTAACCAATGTTGTGCATCCAATAGGTGTTTTGTGTCATTGGATGAACATTTAGGTCATTTTCGTCCTCCCTACACTTAATCTTGTCCAATTAGGGTTTTTAACCAATCTTGTGCATCCAATAGGTGTTTTGTCTCATTGAACGAACAATTAGGTCATTTTCGTCCTCCCTAAACTTAATCTTGTCCAATTAGGGTTTCTAACCAATGTTGTGCATCCAATAGGTGTTTTGTGTCATTGGATGAACATTTAGGTCATTGTCGTCCTCCCTACACTTAATGTAGTCCAATTAGGGTTTTTTAACCAATCTTTTGCATCCAATAGGTGTTTTGTGTCAATGGATGAATATTTAGGTCATTTTCGTCCTCCTTAGGCTAATTCTTGTCCAATTATGGTTTTTAACAAATCTTGTGCATCCAATAGGAGTTTTGTGTCATTGGAAGAACAATTAGGTCATTTTCGTCCTCCCTACACTTAATCTTGTCCAATTAGGGTTTCTAACCAATGTTTTGCATCCAATAGGTGTTTTGTGTCATTGGATGAATATTTAGGTCATTTTCGTCCTCCCTACCCTTAATCTTGTCCAATTAGGGTTTTTAACCAATCTTGTGCATCCAATAGGTGTTTTGTGTCATTGGACGAATAATTAGGTCATTTTCGTCCTCCCTAAACTTAATCTTGTCCAATTAGGGTTTCTAACCAATGTTGTGCATCTAATAGGTGTTTTGTGTCATTGGATGAACATTTAGGTCATTGTCGTCCTCCCTACACTTAATGTAGTCCAATTAGGGTTTTTTAACCAATCTTGTGCATCCAATAGGTGTTTTGTGTCAATGGATGAATATTTAGGTCATTTTCGTCCTCCTTAGGCTAATTCTTGTCCAATTATGGTTTTTAACAAATCTTGTGCATCCAATAGGTGTTTTGTGTCATTGGATGAACATTTAGGTCATGGTCGTCCTCCCTACACTTAATGTAGTCCAATTAGGGTTTTTTAACCAATCTTGTGCATCCAATAGGTGTTTTGTGTCATGGATGAATATTTAGGTCATTTTCGTCCTCTCTAGGCTAATTCTTGTCTAATTATGGTTTTTAACAAATCTTGTGCATCCAATAGGAGTTTTGTGTCATTGGAAGAACAATTAGGTCATTTTCGTCCTCCCTACACTTAATCTTGTCCAATTAGGGTTTCTAACCAATGTTTTGCATCCAATAGGTGTTTTGTGTCATTGGATGAACATTTAGGTCATTTTCGTCCTCCCTACAGTTAATCTTGTCCAATTAGGGTTTTTAACCAATCTTGTGCATCCATTAGGTGTTTTGTGTCATTGGACGAACAATTAGGTCATTTTCGTCCTCCCTAAACTTAATCTTGTCCAATTAGGGTTTCTAACCAATGTTGTGCATCCAATAGGTGTTTTGTGTCATTGGATGAACATTTAGGTCATTGTCGTCCTCCCTACACTTAATTTAGTCCAATTAGGGTTTTTTAACCAATCTTGTGCATCCAATAGGTGTTTTTTTTTCATTGGATGAACATTTAGGTCATTTTCGTCCTCCCTAGGCTAATTCTTGTCCAATTAGGGTTTTTAACCAATGTTGTGCATCCAATAGGTGTTTTGTGTCATTGGATGAACATTTAGGTCATTTTCGTCCTCCCTACACTTAATCTTGTCCAATTAGGGTTTTTAACCAATCTTGTGCATCCATTAGGTGTTTTGTGTCATTGGATGAACAATTAGGTCATTTTCGTCCTCCGTACACTTAATCTTGTCCAATTAGGGTTTTTAACCAATCTTGTGCATCCAATAGCTGTTTTGTGTCATTGGATAAACAATTAGGTCATTTTCGTCCTCCCCAAACTTAATCTTGTCCAATTATGGTTTCTAACCAATCTTGTGCATCCAATAGGTGTTTTGTGTCATTGGATGAACATTTAGGTCATTTTCGTCCTCGCTACACTTAATGTAGTCCAATTAGGGTTTTTTAACCAATCTTGTACATCCAATAGTTGTTTGTGTCATTGGATGAACATTTAGGTCATTTTCGTCCTCCCTAGGCTAATTCTTGTCCAATTAGGATTTTTATCCAATCTTGTGCATCCATTAGGTGTTTTTTTTTCATTGGATGAACATTTAGGTCATTTTCGTCCTCCCTAGGCTAATTCTTGTCCAATTAGGGTTTTTAACCAATGTTGTGCATCCAATAGGTGTTTTGTGTCATTGGATGAACATTTAGGTCATTTTCATCCTCCCTACACTTAATCTTTTCCAATTAGGGTTTTTAACCAATCTTGTGCATCCAATAGGTGTTTTGTGTCATTGGATGAACATTTAGGTCATTTTCGTCCTCCCTACACTTAATCTTGTCCAATTAGGGTTTCTAACCAATGTTGTGCATCCAATAGGTGTTTTGTGTCATTGGATGAACATTTAGGTCATTTTCGTCCTCCCTACACTTAATGTAGTCCAATTAGGGTTTTTTAACCAATCTTGTGCATCCAATAGGTGTTTTTTGTCATTGGATGAACATTTAGGTCATTGTCGTCCTCCCTACACTTAATGTAGTCCAATTAGGGTTTTTTAACCAATCTTGTGCATCCAATAGGTGTTTTGTGTCAATGGATGAATATTTAGGTCATTTTCGTCCTCCCTAGGCTAATTCTTGTCCAATTATGGTTTTTAACAAATCTTGTGCATCCAATAGGAGTTTTGTGTCATTGGAAGAACAATTAGGTCATTTTCGTCCTCCCTACACTTAATCTTGTCCAATTAGGGTTTCTAACCAATGTTGTGCATCCTATAGGTGTTTTGTGTCATTGGATGAACATTTAGGTCATTGTCGTCCTCCCTACACTTAATGTAGTCCAATTAGGGTTTTTTAACCAATCTTGTGCATCCAATAGGTGTTTTTTGTCATTGGATGAACATTTAGGTCATTGTCGTCCTCCCTACACTTAATGTAGTCCAATTAGGGTTTTTTAACCAATCTTGTGCATCCAATAGGTGTTTTGTGTCATTGGATGAATATTTAGGTCATTTTCGTCCTCCCTAGGCTAATTCTTGTCCAATTATGGTTTTTAACAAATCTTGTGCATCCAATAGGAGTTTTGTGTCATTGGAAGAACAATTAGGTCATTTTCGTCCTCCCTACACTTAATCTTGTCCAATTAGGGTTTCTAACCAATGTTTTGCATCCAATAGGTGTTTTGTGTCATTGGATGAATATTTAGGTTATTTTCGTCCTCCCTACACTTAATCTTGTCCAATTAGGGTTTTTAACCAATCTTGTGCATCCAATAGGTGTTTTGTGTCATTGGATGAACAATTAGGTCATTTTCGTCCTCCCCAAACTTAATCTTGTCCAATTAGGGTTTCTAACCAATCTTGTGCATCCAATAGGTGTTTTGTGTCATTGGATGAACATTTAGGTCATTTTCGTCCTCCCTACAGTTAATCTTGTCCAATTAGGGTTTTTAACCAATCTTGTGCATCCATTAGGTGTTTTGTGTCATTGGATGAACAATTAGGTCATTTTCGTCCTCCCCAAACTTAATCTTGTCCAATTAGGGTTTCTAACCAATCTTGTGCATCCAATAGGTGTTTTGTGTCATTGGATGAACATTTAGGTCATTTTCGTCCTCCGTACACTTAATCTTGTCCAATTAGGGTTTTTAACCAATCTTGTGCATCCATTAGGTGTTTTGTGTCATTGGATGAACAATTAGGTCATTTTCGTTCTCCCTAAACTTAATGTTGTCCAATTAGGGTTTCTAATCAATGTTGTGCATCCAATAGGTGTTTTGTGTCATTGGATGTACATTTAGGTCATTTTCGTCCTCCCTACACTTAATCTTGTCCAATTAGGGTTTTTAACCAATCTTGTGCATCCAATAGGTGTTTTGTGTCATTGGATGAACAATTAGGTCATTTTCGTCCTCCCCAAACTTAATCTTGTCCAATTAGGGTTTCTAACCAATCTTGTGCATCCAATAGGTGTTTTGTGTCATTGGATGAACATTTAGGTCATTTTCGTCCTCCCTACATTTAATCTTGTCCAATTAGGGTTTTTAACCAATCTTGTGCATCCATCAGGTGTTTTGTGTCATTGGATGAACAATTAGGTCATTTTCGTCCTCCCTACACTTAATGTAGTCCAATTAGGGTTTTTTAACCAATCTTGTGCATCCATTTGGTGTTTTTGTGTCATTGGATGAACATTTAGGTCATTTTCGTCCTCCCTAGGCTATTTCTTGTCCAATTAGGGTTTTTATCCAATCTTGTGCATCCATTAGGTGTTTTTGTTTCATTGGATGAACAATCAGGTCATTTTCGTCCTCCCTAGGCTAATTCCTGTCCAATTAGGGTTTTTAACCAATCTTGTGCGTCCAATAGGTGTTTTTGTTTCATTGGATGAACATTTAGGTCATTTTCGTCCTCCCTAGGCTAATTCTTGTCCAATTAAGGTTTTTAACCAATGTTGTGCATCCAATAGGTGTTTTGTGTCATTGGATGAACATTTAGGTCATTTTCATCCTCCCTACACTTAATCTTTTCAAATTAGGGTTTTTAACCAATCTTGTGCATCCAATAGGTGTTTTGTGTCATTGGATGAACATTTAGGTCATTTTCGTCCTCCCTACACTTAATCTTGTCCAATTAGGGTTTTTAACAAATCTTGTGCACCCACTAGGTGTTTTGTGTCATTGGATAAACAATTAGGTCATTTTCGTCCTCCCTAAACTTAATGTTATCCAATTAGGGTTTCTAACCAATGTTGTGCATCCAATAGGTGTTTTGTGTCATTGGATGAACATTTAGGTCATTTTCGTCCTCCCTACAGTTAATCTTGTCCAATTAGGGTTTTTAACCAATCTTGTGCATCCATTAGGTGTTTTGTGTCATTGGATGAACAATTAGGTCATTTTCGTCCTCCCTACACTTAATCTTGTCCAATTAGGGTTTTTAACCAATCTTGTGCATCCAATAGGTGTTTTGTGTCATTGGATGAACAATTAGGTCATTTTCGTCCTCCCCCAACTTAATCTTGTCCAATTAGGGTTTCTAACCAATCTTGTGCATCCAATAGGTGTTTTGTGTCATTGGATGAACAATTAGGTCATTTTCGTCCTCCCCAAACTTAATCTTGTCCAATTAGGGTTTCTAACCAATCTTGTGCATCCAATAGGTGTTTTGTGTCATTGGATGAACATTTAGGTCATTTTCGTCCTCCGTACACTTAATCTTGTCCAATTAGGGTTTTTAACCAATCTTGTGCATCCATTAGGTGTTTTGTGTCATTGGATGAACAATTAGGTCATTTTCGTCCTCCCTACACTTAATCTTGTCCAATTAGGGTTTTTAACCAATCTTGTGCATCCAATAGGTGTTTTGTGTCATTGGATGAACAATAAGGTCATTTTCGTCCTCCCCAAACTTAATCTTGTCCAATTAGGGTTTCTAACCAATCTTGTGCATCCAATAGGTGTTTTGTGTCATTGGATGAACATATAGGTCATTTTCGTCCTCCCTACATTTAATCTTGTCCAATTAGGGTTTTTAACCAATCTTGTGCATCCATCAGGTGTTTTGTGTCATTGGATGAACAATTAGGTCATTTTCGTCCTCCCTACACTTAATGTAGTCCAATTAGGGTTTTTTAACCAATCTTGTGCATCCATTTGGTGTTTTTGTGTCATTGGATGAACATTTAGGTCATTTTCGTCCTCCCTAGACTATTTCTTGTCCAATTAGGGTTTTTATCCAATCTTGTGCATCCATTAGGTGTTTTTGTTTCATTGGATGAACGATCAGGTCATTGTCGTCCTCCCTAGGCTAATTCCAGTCCAATTAGGGTTTTTAACCAATCTTGTGCGTTTAATAGGTGTTTTCTGTCAATGGATGAATATTTAGGTCATTTTCGTCCTCCCTAGGCTAATTCTTGTCCAATTATGGTTTTTAACAAATCTTGTGCATCCAATAGGAGTTTTGTGTCATTGGAAGAACAATTAGGTCATTTTCGTCCTCCCTACACTTAATCTTGTCCAATTAGGGTTTCTAACCAATGTTTTGCATCCAATAGGTGTTTTGTGTCATTGGATGAATATTTAGGTCATTTTCGTCCTCCCTACACTTAATCTTGTCCAATTAGGGTTTTTAACCAATGTTGTGCATCCAATAGGTGTTTTGTGTCATTGGATGAACATTTAGGTCATTGTCGTCCTCCCTACACTTAATGTAGTCCAATTAGGGTTTTTTAACCAATCTTGTGCATCCAATAGGTGTTTTTTGTCATTGGATGAACATTTAGGTCATTGTCGTCCTCCCTACACTTAATGTAGTCCAATTAGGGTTTTTTAACCAATCTTGTGCATCCAATAGGTGTTTTGTGTCAATGGATGAATATTTAGGTCATTTTCGTCCTCCCTTGGCTAATTCTTGTCCAATTATGGTTTTTAACAAATCTTGTGCATCCAATAGGAATTTTGTGTCATTGGAAGAACAATTAGGTCATTTTCGTCCTCCCTACACTTAATCTTGTCCAATTAGGGTTTCTAACCAATGTTTTGCATCCAATAGGTGTTTTGTGTCATTGGATGAACATTTAGGTCATTGTCGTCCTCCCTACACTTAATGTAGTCCAATTAGGGTTTTTTAACCAATCTTGTGCATCCAATAGGTGTTTTTTGTCATTGGATGAACATTTAGGTCATTGTCGTCCTCCCTACACTTAATGTAGTCCAATTAGGGTTTTTTAACCAATCTTGTGCATCCAATAGGTGTTTTGTGTCAATGGATGAATATTTAGGTCATTTTCGTCCTCCCTAGGCTAATTCTTGTCCAATTATGGTTTTTAACAAATCTTGTGCATCCAATAGGAGTTTTGTGTCATTGGAAGAACAATTAGGTCATTTTCGTCCTCCCTACACTTAATCTTGTCCAATTAGGGTTTCTAACCAATGTTGTGCATCCAATAGGTGTTTTGTGTCATTGGATGAATATTTAGGTTATTTTCGTCCTCCCTACACTTAATCTTGTCCAATTAGGGTTTTTAACCAATCTTGTGCATCCAATAGGTGTTTTGTGTCATTGTAAGAACAATTAGGCCATTTTCGTCCTCCCTAAACTTAATCTTGTCCAATTAGGGTTTCTAACCAATGTTGTGCATCTAATAGGTGTTTTGTGTCATTGGATGAACATTTAGGTCATTGTCGTCCTCCCTACACTTAATGTAGTCCAATTAGGGTTTTTTAACCAATCTTGTGCATCCAATAGGTGTTCTGTGTCAATGGATGAATATTTAGGTCATTTTCGTCCTCCTTAGGCTAATTCTTGTCCAATTATGGTTTTTAACAAATCTTGTGCATCCAATAGGAGTTTTGTGTCATTGGAAGAACAATTAGGTCATTTTCGTCCTCTCTACACTTAATCTTGTCCAATTAGGGTTTTTAACCAATCTTGTGCATCCAATAGGTGTTTTGTGTCATTGGACGAACAATTAGGTCATTTTCGTCCTCCCTAAACTTAATCTTGTCCAATTAGGGTTTCTAACCAATGTTGTGCATCTAATAGGTGTTTTGTGTCATTGGATGAACATTTAGGTCATTGTCGTCCTCCCTACACTTAATGAAGTCCTATTAGGGTTTTTTAACCAATCTTGTGCATCCAATAGGTGTTTTGTGTCAATGGATGAATATTTAGGTCATTTTCGTCCTCCTTAGGCTAATTCTTGTCCAATTATGGTTTTTAACAAATCTTGTGCATCCAATAGGAGTTTTGTGTCATTGGAAGAACAATTAGGTCATTTTCGTCCTCCCTACACTTAATCTTGTCCAATTAGGGTTTCTAACCAATGTTTTGCATCCAATAGGTGTTTTGTGTCATTGGATGAATATTTAGGTTATTTTCGTCCTCCCTACACTTAATCTTGTCCAATTAGGGTTTTTAACCAATCTTGTGCATCCAATAGGTGTTTTGTGTCATTGGACGAACAATTAGGTCATTTTCGTCCTCCCTAAACTTAATCTTGTCCAATTAGGGTTTCTAACCAATGTTGTGCATCCAATAGGTGTTTTGTGTCATTGGATGAACAATTAGGTCATTTTCGTCCTCCCTACACTTAATCTTGTCCAATTAGGGTTTTTAACCAATCTTGTGCATCCAATAGGTGTTTTGTGTCATTGGATGAACAATTAGGTCATTTTCGTCCTCCCCAAACTTAATCTTGTCCAATTAGGGTTTCTAACCAATCTTGTGCATCCAATAGGTGTTTTGTGTCATTGGATGAACATTTAGGTCATTTTCGTCCTCCCTACACTTAATCTTGTCCAATTAGGGTTTTTAACAAATCTTGTGCACCCACTAGGTGTTTTGTGTCATTGGATAAACAATTAGGTCATTTTCGTCCTCCCTAAACTTAATGTTATCCAATTAGGGTTTCTAACCAATGTTGTGCATCCAATAGGTGTTTTGTGTCATTGGATGAACATTTAGGTCATTTTCGTCCTCCCTACAGTTAATCTTGTCCAATTAGGGTTTTTAACCAATCTTGTGCATCCATTAGGTGTTTTGTGTCATTGGATGAACAATTAGGTCATTTTCGTCCTCCCTACACTTAATCTTGTCCAATTAGGGTTTTTAACCAATCTTGTGCATCCAATAGGTGTTTTGTGTCATTGGATGAACAATTAGGTCATTTTCGTCCTCCCCCAACTTAATCTTGTCCAATTAGGGTTTCTAACCAATCTTGTGCATCCAATAGGTGTTTTGTGTCATTGGATGAACAATTAGGTCATTTTCGTCCTCCCCAAACTTAATCTTGTCCAATTAGGGTTTCTAACCAATCTTGTGCATCCAATAGGTGTTTTGTGTCATTGGATGAACATTTAGGTCATTTTCGTCCTCCGTACACTTAATCTTGTCCAATTAGGGTTTTTAACCAATCTTGTGCATCCATTAGGTGTTTTGTGTCATTGGATGAACAATTAGGTCATTTTCGTCCTCCCTACACTTAATCTTGTCCAATTAGGGTTTTTAACCAATCTTGTGCATCCAATAGGTGTTTTGTGTCATTGGATGAACAATAAGGTCATTTTCGTCCTCCCCAAACTTAATCTTGTCCAATTAGGGTTTCTAACCAATCTTGTGCATCCAATAGGTGTTTTGTGTCATTGGATGAACATATAGGTCATTTTCGTCCTCCCTACATTTAATCTTGTCCAATTAGGGTTTTTAACCAATCTTGTGCATCCATCAGGTGTTTTGTGTCATTGGATGAACAATTAGGTCATTTTCGTCCTCCCTACACTTAATGTAGTCCAATTAGGGTTTTTTAACCAATCTTGTGCATCCATTTGGTGTTTTTGTGTCATTGGATGAACATTTAGGTCATTTTCGTCCTCCCTAGACTATTTCTTGTCCAATTAGGGTTTTTATCCAATCTTGTGCATCCATTAGGTGTTTTTGTTTCATTGGATGAACAATCAGGTCATTGTCGTCCTCCCTAGGCTAATTCCAGTCCAATTAGGGTTTTTAACCAATCTTGTGCGTTTAATAGGTGTTTTCTGTCAATGGATGAATATTTAGGTCATTTTCGTCCTCCCTAGGCTAATTCTTGTCCAATTATGGTTTTTAACAAATCTTGTGCATCCAATAGGAGTTTTGTGTCATTGGAAGAACAATTAGGTCATTTTCGTCCTCCCTACACTTAATCTTGTCCAATTAGGGTTTCTAACCAATGTTTTGCATCCAATAGGTGTTTTGTGTCATTGGATGAATATTTAGGTCATTTTCGTCCTCCCTACACTTAATCTTGTCCAATTAGGGTTTTTAACCAATCTTGTGTATCCAATAGGTGTTTTGTGTCATTGGACGAACAATTAGGTCATTTTCGTCCTCCCTAAACTTAATCTTGTCCAATTAGGGTTTCTAACCCATGTTGTGCATCCAATAGGTGTTTTGTGTCATTGGATGAACATTAAGGTCATTGTCGTCCTCCCTACACTTAATGTAGTCCAATTACGGTTTTTTAACCAATCTTGTGCATCCAATAGGTGTTTGTGTCATTGGATGAACATTTAGGTCATTGTCGTCCTCCCTACACTTAATGTAGTCCAATTAGAGTTTTTTAACCAATCTTGTGCATCCAATAGGTGTTTTGTGTCAATGGATGAATATTTAGGTCATTTTCATCCTCCCTAGGCTAATTCTTGTCCAATTATGGTTTCTAACAAATCTTGTGCATCCAATACGAGTTTTGTGTCATTGGAAGAACAATTAGGTCATTTTCGTCCTCCCTACACTTAATCTTGTCCAATTAGGGTTTCTAGCCAATGTTTTGCATCCAATAGGTGTTTTGTGTCATTGGATGAATATTTAGGTCATTTTCGTCCTCCCTACAGTTAATCTTGTCCAATTAGGGTTTTTAACCAGTGCATCCAATAGGTGTTTTGTGTCATTGGACGAACAATTAGGTCATTTTCGTCCTCCCTAAACTTAATCTTGTCCAATTAGGGTTTCTAACCAATGTTGTGCATCCAATAGGTGTTTTGTGTCATTGGATGAACATTTAGGTCATTGTCGTCCTCCCTACACTTAATGTAGTCCAATTAGGGTTTTTTAACCAATCTTGTGCATCCAATAGGTGTTTTTTGTCATTGGATGAACATTTAGGTCATTGTCGTCCTCCCTACACTTAATGTAGTCCAATTAGGGTTTTTTAACCAATCTTGTGCATCCAATAGGTGTTTTGTGTCAATGGATGAATATTTAGGTCATTTTCGTCCTCCCTTGGCTAATTCTTGTCCAATTATGGTTTTTAACAAATCTTGTGCATCCAATAGGAATTTTGTGTCATTGGAAGAACAATTAGGTCATTTTCGTCCTCCCTACACTTAATCTTGTCCAATTAGGGTTTCTAACCAATGTTTTGCATCCAATAGGTGTTTTGTGTCATTGGATGAACATTTAGGTCATTTTCGTCCTCCCTACAGTTAATCTTGTCCAATTAGGGTTTTTAACCAATCTTGTGCATCCATTAGGTGTTTTGTGTCATTGGATGAACAATTAGGTCATTTTCGTCCTCCCTACACTTAATCTTGTCCAATTAGGGTTTTTAACCAATCTTGTGCATCCATTAGGTGTTTTGTGTCATTGGATGAACAATTAGGTCATTTTCGTCCTCCCCAAACTTAATCTTGTCCAATTAGGGTTTTTAACCAATCTTGTGCATCCAATAGGTGTTTTGTATCATTGGACGAACAATTAGGTCATTTTTGTCCTCCCTACACTTAATCTTGTCCAATTAGGGTTTTTAACCAATCTTGTGCATCCAATAGCTGTTTTGTGTCATTGGATGAACAATTAGGTCATTTTCGTACTCCCCAAACTTAATCTTGTCCAATTAGGGTTTTTAACCAATCTTGTGCATCCAATAGGTGTTTTGTGTCATTGGATGAACAATTAGGTCATTTTCGTCCTCCCCAAACTTAATCTTGTCCAATTAGGGTTTCTAACCAATCTTGTGCATCCAATAGGTGTTTTGTGTCATTGGATGAACATTTAGGTCATTTTCGTCCTCCATACACTTAATCTTGTCCAATTACGGTTTTTAACAAATCTTGTGCACCCACTAGGTGTTTTGTGTCATTGGATGAACAATTAGGTCATTTTCGTCCTCCCTAAACTTAATGTTGTCCAATTAGGGTTTCTAACAAATGTTGTGCATCCAATAGGTGTTTTGTGTCATTGGATGAACATTTAGGTCATTTTCGTCCTCCCTACAGTTAATCTTGTCCAATTAGGGTTTTTAACCAATCTTGTGCATCCATTAGGTGTTTTGTGTCATTGGATGAACAATTAGGTCATTTTCGTCCTCCCTACACTTAATCTTGTCCAATTAGGGTTTTTAACCAATCTTGTGCATCCAATAGGTGTTTTGTGTCATTGGATGAACAATTAGGTCATTTTCGTCCTCCCCAAACTTAATCTTGTCCAATTACGGTTTCTAACCAATCTTGTGCATCCAATAGGTGTTTTGTGTCATTGGATGAACATTTAGGTCATTTTCGTCCTCCCTACACTTATTCTTGTCCAATTAGGGTTTTTAACCAATCTTTTGCATCCATTAGGTGTTTTGTGTCATTGGATGAACAATTAGGTCATTTTCGTCCTCCCTACACTTAATCTTGTCCAATTAGGGTTTTTAACCAATCTTGTGCATCCAATAGCTGTTTTGTGTCATTGGATGAACAATTAGGTCATTTTCGTCCTCCCCAAACTTAATCTTGTCCAATTAGGGTTTCTAACCAATCTTGTGCATCCAATAGGTGTTTTGTGTCATTGGATGAACATTTAGGTCATTTTCGTCCTCCCTACATTTAATGTAGTCCAATTAGGGTTTTTTAACCAATCTTGTGCATCCATTTGGTGTTTTTGTGTCATTGGATGAACATTTAGGTCATTTTCGTCCTCCCTAGGCTAATTCTTGTCCAATTAGGGTTTTTATCCAATCTTGTGCATCCATTAGGTGTTTTTGTTTCATTGGATGAACAATCAGGTCATTTTCGTCCTCCCTAGGCTAATTCCTGTCCAATTAGGGTTTTTAACCAATCTTGTGCGTCCAATAGGTGTTTTGTGTCAATGGATGAATATTTAGGTCATTTTCGTTCTCCCTAGGCTAATTCTTGTCCAATTAGGGTTTTTATCCAATCTTGTGCATCCATTAGGTGTTTTTGTTTCATTGGATGAACAATCAGGTCATTTTCGTCCTCCCTAGGCTAATTCCAGTCCAATTAGGGTTTTTAACCAATCTTGTTCGTTCAATAAGTGTTTTGTGTCAATGGATGAATATTTAGGTCATTTTCGTCCTCCCTAGGCTAATTCTTGTCCAATTATGGTTTTTAACAAATCTTGTGCATCCAATAGGAGTTTTGTGTCATTGGAAGAACAATTAGGTCATTTTCGTCCTCCCTACACTTAATCTTGTCCAATTAGGGTTTCTAACCAATCTTTTGCATCCAATAGGTGTTTTGTGTCATTGGATGAATAGTTAGGTCATTTTCGTCCTCCCTAGGCTAATTCTTGTCCAATTAGGGTTTTTAACCAATCTTGTGCATCCAATAGGAGTTTTGTGTCATTGGATGAACATTTAGGTCATTTTCGTCCTCCCTAAACTTAATCTTGTCCAATTAGGGTTTCTAACCAATCTTGTGCATCCAATAGGTGTTTTTGTGTCATTGGATGAACAATTAGGTCATTTTCGTCCTCCCTAGGCTAATTCTTGTTCAATTAGGGTTTCTAACCAATCTTGTGCATCCAATAGGTGTTTTGTGTCATTGGATGAACATTTAGGTCATTTTCGTCCTCCCTAGGCTAATTCTTGTCCAATTAGGGTTTTTAACCAATCTTGTGCATCCAATAGGTGTTTTGTGTCATTGGACGAACAATTAGGTCATTTTCGTCCTCCCTAAACTTAATCTTGTCCAATTAGGGTTTCTAACCAATGTTGTGCATCCAATAGGTGTTTTGTGTCATTGGATGAACATTTAGGTCATTTTCGTCCTCCCTACACTTAATGTAGTCCAATTAGGGTTTTTTAACCAATCTTGTGCATCCAATAGGTGTTTTGTGTCAATGGATGAATATTTAGGTCATTTTCGTCCTCCCTAGGCTAATTCTTGTCCAATTATGGTTTTTAACAAATCTTGTGCATCCAATAGGAGTTTTGTGTCATTGGAAGAACAATTAGGTCATTTTCGTCCTCCCTACACTTAATCTTGTCCAATTAGGGTTTCTAACCAATGTTTTGCATCCAATAGGTGTTTTGTGTCATTGGATGAATATTTAGGTTATTTTCGTCCTCCCTACACTTAATCTTGTCCAATTAGGGTTTTTAACCAATCTTGTGCATCCAATAGGTGTTTTGTGTCATTGGATGAACAATTAGGTCATTTTCGTCCTCCCCAAACTTAATCTTGTCCAATTAGGGTTTCTAACCAATCTTGTGCATCCAATAGGTGTTTTGTGTCATTGGATGAACATTTAGGTCATTTTCGTCCTCCCTACAGTTAATCTTGTCCAATTAGGGTTTTTAACCAATCTTGTGCATCCATTAGGTGTTTTGTGTCATTGGATGAACAATTAGGTCATTTTCGTCCTCCCCAAACTTAATCTTGTCCAATTAGGGTTTCTAACCAATCTTGTGCATCCAATAGGTGTTTTGTGTCATTGGATGAACATTTAGGTCATTTTCGTCCTCCGTACACTTAATCTTGTCCAATTAGGGTTTTTAACCAATCTTGTGCATCCATTAGGTGTTTTGTGTCATTGGATGAACAATTAGGTCATTTTCGTTCTCCCTAAACTTAATGTTGTCCAATTAGGGTTTCTAATCAATGTTGTGCATCCAATAGGTGTTTTGTGTCATTGGATGTACATTTAGGTCATTTTCGTCCTCCCTACACTTAATCTTGTCCAATTAGGGTTTTTAACCAATCTTGTGCATCCAATAGGTGTTTTGTGTCATTGGATGAACAATTAGGTCATTTTCGTCCTCCCCAAACTTAATCTTGTCCAATTAGGGTTTCTAACCAATCTTGTGCATCCAATAGGTGTTTTGTGTCATTGGATGAACATTTAGGTCATTTTCGTCCTCCCTACATTTAATCTTGTCCAATTAGGGTTTTTAACCAATCTTGTGCATCCATCAGGTGTTTTGTGTCATTGGATGAACAATTAGGTCATTTTCGTCCTCCCTACACTTAATGTAGTCCAATTAGGGTTTTTTAACCAATCTTGTGCATCCATTTGGTGTTTTTGTGTCATTGGATGAACATTTAGGTCATTTTCGTCCTCCCTAGGCTATTTCTTGTCCAATTAGGGTTTTTATCCAATCTTGTGCATCCATTAGGTGTTTTTGTTTCATTGGATGAACAATCAGGTCATTTTCGTCCTCCCTAGGCTAATTCCTGTCCAATTAGGGTTTTTAACCAATCTTGTGCGTCCAATAGGTGTTTTTGTTTCATTGGATGAACATTTAGGTCATTTTCGTCCTCCCTAGGCTAATTCTTGTCCAATTAAGGTTTTTAACCAATGTTGTGCATCCAATAGGTGTTTTGTGTCATTGGATGAACATTTAGGTCATTTTCATCCTCCCTACACTTAATCTTTTCAAATTAGGGTTTTTAACCAATCTTGTGCATCCAATAGGTGTTTTGTGTCATTGGATGAACATTTAGGTCATTTTCGTCCTCCCTACACTTAATCTTGTCCAATTAGGGTTTTTAACAAATCTTGTGCACCCACTAGGTGTTTTGTGTCATTGGATAAACAATTAGGTCATTTTCGTCCTCCCTAAACTTAATGTTATCCAATTAGGGTTTCTAACCAATGTTGTGCATCCAATAGGTGTTTTGTGTCATTGGATGAACATTTAGGTCATTTTCGTCCTCCCTACAGTTAATCTTGTCCAATTAGGGTTTTTAACCAATCTTGTGCATCCATTAGGTGTTTTGTGTCATTGGATGAACAATTAGGTCATTTTCGTCCTCCCTACACTTAATCTTGTCCAATTAGGGTTTTTAACCAATCTTGTGCATCCAATAGGTGTTTTGTGTCATTGGATGAACAATTAGGTCATTTTCGTCCTCCCCCAACTTAATCTTGTCCAATTAGGGTTTCTAACCAATCTTGTGCATCCAATAGGTGTTTTGTGTCATTGGATGAACAATTAGGTCATTTTCGTCCTCCCCAAACTTAATCTTGTCCAATTAGGGTTTCTAACCAATCTTGTGCATCCAATAGGTGTTTTGTGTCATTGGATGAACATTTAGGTCATTTTCGTCCTCCGTACACTTAATCTTGTCCAATTAGGGTTTTTAACCAATCTTGTGCATCCATTAGGTGTTTTGTGTCATTGGATGAACAATTAGGTCATTTTCGTCCTCCCTACACTTAATCTTGTCCAATTAGGGTTTTTAACCAATCTTGTGCATCCAATAGGTGTTTTGTGTCATTGGATGAACAATAAGGTCATTTTCGTCCTCCCCAAACTTAATCTTGTCCAATTAGGGTTTCTAACCAATCTTGTGCATCCAATAGGTGTTTTGTGTCATTGGATGAACATATAGGTCATTTTCGTCCTCCCTACATTTAATCTTGTCCAATTAGGGTTTTTAACCAATCTTGTGCATCCATCAGGTGTTTTGTGTCATTGGATGAACAATTAGGTCATTTTCGTCCTCCCTACACTTAATGTAGTCCAATTAGGGTTTTTTAACCAATCTTGTGCATCCATTTGGTGTTTTTGTGTCATTGGATGAACATTTAGGTCATTTTCGTCCTCCCTAGACTATTTCTTGTCCAATTAGGGTTTTTATCCAATCTTGTGCATCCATTAGGTGTTTTTGTTTCATTGGATGAACAATCAGGTCATTGTCGTCCTCCCTAGGCTAATTCCAGTCCAATTAGGGTTTTTAACCAATCTTGTGCGTTGAATAGGTGTTTTCTGTCAATGGATGAATATTTAGGTCATTTTCGTCCTCCCTAGGCTAATTCTTGTCCAATTATGGTTTTTAACAAATCTTGTGCATCCAATAGGAGTTTTGTGTCATTGGAAGAACAATTAGGTCATTTTCGTCCTCCCTACACTTAATCTTGTCCAATTAGGGTTTCTAACCAATGTTTTGCATCCAATAGGTGTTTTGTGTCATTAGATGAATATTTAGGTCATTTTCGTCCTCCCTACACTTAATCTTGTCCAATTAGGGTTTTTAACCAATCTTGTGTATCCAATAGGTGTTTTGTGTCATTGGACGAACAATTAGGTCATTTTCGTCCTCCCTAAACTTAATCTTGTCCAATTAGGGTTTCTAACCAATGTTGTGCATCCAATAGGTGTTTTGTGTCATTGGATGAACATTAAGGTCATTGTCGTCCTCCCTACACTTAATGTAGTCCAATTACGGTTTTTTAACCAATCTTGTGCATCCAATAGGTGTTTGTGTCATTGGATGAACATTTAGGTCATTGTCGTCCTCCCTACACTTAATGTAGTCCAATTAGAGTTTTTTAACCAATCTTGTGCATCCAATAGGTGTTTTGTGTCAATGGATGAATATTTAGGTCATTTTCATCCTCCCTAGGCTAATTCTTGTCCAATTATGGTTTCTAACAAATCTTGTGCATCCAATACGAGTTTTGTGTCATTGGAAGAACAATTAGGTCATTTTCGTCCTCCCTACACTTAATCTTGTCCAATTAGGGTTTCTAGCCAATGTTTTGCATCCAATAGGTGTTTTGTGTCATTGGATGAATATTTAGGTCATTTTCGTCCTCCCTACACTTAATCTTGTCCAATTAGGGTTTTTAACCAGTGCATCCAATAGGTGTTTTGTGTCATTGGACGAACAATTAGGTCATTTTCGTCCTCCCTAAACTTAATCTTGTCCAATTAGGGTTTCTAACCAATGTTGTGCATCCAATAGGTGTTTTGTGTCATTGGATGAACATTTAGGTCATTGTCGTCCTCCCTACACTTAATGTAGTCCAATTAGGGTTTTTTAACCAATCTTGTGCATCCAATAGGTGTTTTTTGTCATTGGATGAACATTTAGGTCATTGTCGTCCTCCCTACACTTAATGTAGTCCAATTAGGGTTTTTTAACCAATCTTGTGCATCCAATAGGTGTTTTGTGTCAATGGATGAATATTTAGGTCATTTTCGTCCTCCCTAGGCTAATTCTTGTCCAATTATGGTTTTTAACAAATCTTGTGCATCCAATAGGTGTTTTGTGTCATTGGACGAACAATTAGGTCATTTTCGTCCTCCCTACACTTAATCTTGTCCAATTAGGGTTTCTAACCAATGTTGTGCATCCAATAGGTGTTTTGTGTCATTGGATGAACATTTAGGTCATTGTCGTCCTCCCTACACTTAATGTAGTCCAATTACGGTTTTTTAACCAATCTTGTGCATCCAATAGGTGTTTTGTGTCATTGGATGAACATTTAGGTCATTTTCGTCCTCCCTACACTTAATGTAGTCCAATTAGGGTTTTTTAACCAATCTTGTGCATCCATTTGGTGTTTTTGTGTCATTGGATGAACATTTAGGTCATTTTCGTCCTCCCTAGGCTATTTCTTGTCCAATTAGGGTTTTTATCCAATCTTGTGCATCCATTAGGTGTTTTTGTTTCATTGGATGAACAATCAGGTCATTTTCGTCCTCCCTAGGCTAATTCCTGTCCAATTAGGGTTTTTAACCAATCTTGTGCGTCCAATAGGTGTTTTTGTTTCATTGGATGAACATTTAGGTCATTTTCGTCCTCCCTAGGCTAATTCTTGTCCAATTAAGGTTTTTAACCAATGTTGTGCATCCAATAGGTGTTTTGTGTCATTGGATGAACATTTAGGTCATTTTCATCCTCCCTACACTTAGTCTTTTCAAATTAGGGTTTTTAACCAATCTTGTGCATCCAATAGGTGTTTTGTGTCATTGGATGAACATTTAGGTCATTTTCGTCCTCCCTACACTTAATCTTGTCCAATTAGGGTTTTTAACAAGTCTTGTGCACCCACTAGGTGTTTTGTGTCATTGGATAAACAATTAGGTCATTTTCGTCCTCCCTAAACTTAATGTTATTCAATTAGGGTTTCTAACCAATGTTGTGCATCCAATAGGTGTTTTGTGTCATTGGATGAACATTTAGGTCATTTTCGTCCTCCCTACAGTTAATCTTGTCCAATTAGGGTTTTTAACCAATCTTGTGCATCCATTAGGTGTTTTGTGTCATTGGACGAACAATTAGGTCATTTTCGTCCTCCCTAAACTTAATCTTGTCCAATTAGGGTTTCTAACCAATGTTGTGCATCCTATAGGTGTTTTGTGTCATTGGATGAACATTTAGGTCATTGTCGTCCTCCCTACACTTAATGTAGTCCAATTAGGGTTTTTTAACCAATCTTGTGCATCCAATAGGTGTTTTTGTGTCATTGGATGAACATTTTGGTCATTTTCGTCCTCCCTAGGCTAATTCTTGTCCAATTAGGGTTTTTAACCAATCTTGTGCATCCAATAGGTGTTTTGTGTCATTGGATGAACATTTAGGTCATTTTCGTCCTCTATACACTTATTCTTGTCCAATTAGGGTTTTTAACAAATCTTGTGCATCCAATAGGTGTTTTGTGTCATTGGATGAATAATTAGGTCATTTTCGTCCTCTCTACACTTAATCTTGTCCAATTAGGGTTTTTAACCAATCTTGTGCATCCAATAGGTGTTTTGTGTCATTGGACGAACAATTAGGTCATTTTCGTCCTCCCAAAACTTAATCTTGTCCAATTAGGGTTTCTAACCAATGTTGTGCATCTAATAGGTGTTTTGTGTCATTGGATGAACATTTAGGTCATTGTCGTCCTCCCTACACTTAATGTAGTCCAATTAGGGTTTTTTAACCAATCTTGTGCATCCAATAGGTGTTTTGTGTCAATGGATGAATATTTAGGTCATTTTCGTCCTCCATACACTTAATCTTGTCCAATTAGGGTTTTTAACAAATCTTGTGCATCCAATAGGTGTTTTGTGTCATTGGATGAATAATTAGGTCATTTTCGTCCTCTCTACACTTAATCTTGTCCAATTAGGGTTTTTAACCAATCTTGTGCATCCAATAGGTGTTTTGTGTCATTGGACGAACAATTAGGTCATTTTCGTCCTCCCTAAACTTAATCTTGTCCAATTAGGGTTTCTAACCAATCTTGTGCATCCAATAGGTGTTTTTTGTCATTAGATGAACATTTAGGTCATTGTCGTCCTCCCTACACTTAATGTAGTCCAATTAGGGTTTTTTAACCAATCTTGTGCATCCAATACGTGTTTTGTGTCAATGGATGAATATTTAGGTCATTTTCGTCCTCCCTAGGCTAATTCTTCTCCAATTATGGTTTTTAACAAATCTTGTGCATCCAATAGGAGTTTTGTGTCATTGGAAGAACAATTAGGTTATTTTCGTCCTCCCTACACTTAATCTTGTCCAATTAGGGTTTCTAACCAATGTTTTGCATCCAATAGGTGTTTTGTGTCATTCGATTAATATTTAGGTTATTTTCGTCCTCCCTACACTTAATCTTGTCCAATTAGGGTTTTTAACCAATCTTGTGCATCCAATAGGTGTTTTGTGTCATTGGACGAACAATTAGGTCATTTTCGTCCTCCCTACACTTAATCTTGTCCAATTAGGGTTTCTAACCAATGTTGTGCATCCAATAGGTGTTTTGTGTCATTGGATGAACATTAAGGTCATTGTCGTCCTCCCTACACTTAATGTAGTCCAATTACGGTTTTTTAACCAATCTTGTGCATCCAATAGGTGTTTGTGTCATTGGATGAACATTTAGGTCATTGTCGTCCTCCCTACACTTAATGTAGTCCAATTAGAGTTTTTTAACCAATCTTGTGCATCCAATAGGTGTTTTGTGTCAATGGATGAATATTTAGGTCATTTTCATCCTCCCTAGGCTAATTCTTCTCCAATTATGGTTTCTAACAAATCTTGTGCATCCAATAGGAGTTTTGTGTCATTGGAAGAACAATTAGGTCATTTTCGTCCTCCCTACATTTAATCTTGTCCAATTAGGGTTTCTAGCCAATGTTTTGCATCCAATAGGTGTTTTGTGTCATTGGATGAATATTTAGGTCATTTTCGTCCTCCCTACACTTAATCTTGTCCAATTAGGGTTTTTAACCAATCTTGTGCATCCAATAGGTGTTTTGTGTCATTGGACGAACAATTAGGTCATTTTCGTCCTCCCTAAACTTAATCTTGTCCAATTAGGGTTTCTAACCAATGTTGTGCATCCAATAGGTGTTTTGTGTCATTGGATGAACATTTAGGTCATTGTCGTCCTCCCTACACTTAATGTAGTCCAATTACGGTTTTTTAACCAATCTTGTGCATCCAATAGGTGTTTTGTGTCATTGGAAGAACAATTAGGTCATTTTCGTCCTCCCTACACTTAATCTTGTCCAATTAGGGTTTCTAACCAATGTTTTGCATCCAATAGGTGTTTTGTGTCATTGGATGAATATTTAGGTCATTTTCGTCCTCCCTACACTTAATCTTGTCCAATTAGGGTTTTTAACCAATCTTGTGCATCCAATAGGTGTTTTGTCTCATTGAACGAACAATTAGGTCATTTTCGTCCTCCCTAAACTTAATCTTGTCCAATTAGGGTTTCTAACCAATGTTGTGCATCCAATAGGTGTTTTGTGTCATTGGATGAACATTTAGGTCATTTTCGTCCTCCCTACACTTAATGTAGTCCAATTAGGGTTTTTTAACCAATCTTGTGCATCCAATAGGTGTTTTTTGTCATTGGATGAACATTTAGGTCATTGTCGTCCTCCCTACACTTAATGTAGTCCAATTAGGGTTTTTTAACCAATCTTGTGCATCCAATAGGTGTTTTGTGTCAATGGATGAATATTTAGGTCATTTTCGTCCTCCCTAGGCTAATTCTTGTCCAATTATGGTTTTTAACAAATCTTGTGCATCCAATAGGAGTTTTGTGTCATTGGAAGAACAATTAGGTCATTTTCGTCCTCCCTACACTTATTCTTGTCCAATTAGGGTTTCTAACCAATGTTTTGCATCCAATAGGTGTTTTGTGTCATTGGATGAATATTTAGGTCATTTTCGTCCTCCCTACACTTAATCTTGTCCAATTAGGGTTTTTAACCAATCTTGTGTATCCAATAGGTGTTTTGTGTCATTGGACGAACAATTGGGTCATTTTCGTCCTCCCTAAACTTAATCTTGTCCAATTAGGGTTTCTAACCAATGTTGTGCATCCAATAGGTGTTTTGTGTCATTGGATGAACATTTAGGTCATTGTCGTCCTCCCTACACTTAATGTAGTCCAATTACGGTTTTTTAACCAATCTTGTGCATCCAATAGGTGTTTTGTGTCATTGGATGAACATTTAGGTCATTTTCGTCCTCCCTACACTTAATGTAGTCCAATTAGGGTTTTTTAACCAATCTTGTGCATCCATTTGGTGTTTTTGTGTCATTGGATGAACATTTAGGTCATTTTCGTCCTCCCTAGGCTATTTCTTGTCCAATTAGGGTTTTTATCCAATCTTGTGCATCCATTAGGTGTTTTTGTTTCATTGGATGAACAATCAGGTCATTTTCGTCCTCCCTAGGCTAATTGCTGTCCAATTAGGGTTTCTAACCAATCTTGTGCGTCCAATAGGTGTTTTGTGTCAATGGATGAATATTTAGGTCATTTTCGTCCTCCCTAGGCTAATTCTTGTCCAATTATGGTTTTTAACAAATCTTGTGCATCCAATAGGAGTTTTGTGTCATTGGAAGAACAATTAGGTCATTTTCGTCCTCCCTACACTTAATCTTGTCCAATTAGGGTTTCTAACCAATGTTTTGCATCCAATAGGTGTTTTGTGTCATTGGATGAATATTTAGGTCATTTTCGTCCTCCCTACACTTAATCTTGTCCAATTAGGGTTTTTAACCAATCTTGTGCATCCAATAGGTGTTTTGTGTCATTGGATGAACAATTAGGTCATTTTCGTCCTCCCCAAACTTAATCTTGTCCAATTAGGGTTTCTAACCAATCTTGTGCATCCAATAGGTGTTTTGTGTCATTGGATGAACATTTAGGTCATTTTCGTCCTCCCTACATTTAATCTTGTCCAATTAGGGTTTTTAACCAATCTTGTGCATCCATCAGGTGTTTTGTGTCATTGGATGAACAATTAGGTCATTTTCGTCCTCCCTACACTTAATGTAGTCCAATTAGGGTTTTTTAACCAATCTTGTGCATCCATTTGGTGTTTTTGTGTCATTGGATGAACATTTAGGTCATTTTCGTCCTCCCTAGGCTATTTCTTGTCCAATTAGGGTTTTTATCCAATCTTGTGCATCCATTAGGTGTTTTTGTTTCATTGGATGAACAATCAGGTCATTTTCGTCCTCCCTAGGCTAATTCCTGTCCAATTAGGGTTTTTAACCAATCTTGTGCGTCCAATAGGTGTTTTTGTTTCATTGGATGAACATTTAGGTCATTTTCGTCCTCCCTAGGCTAATTCTTGTCCAATTAAGGTTTTTAACCAATGTTGTGCATCCAATAGGTGTTTTGTGTCATTGGATGAACATTTAGGTCATTTTCATCCTCCCTACACTTAATCTTTTCAAATTAGGGTTTTTAACCAATCTTGTGCATCCAATAGGTGTTTTGTGTCATTGGATGAACATTTAGGTCATTTTCGTCCTCCCTACACTTAATCTTGTCCAATTAGGGTTTTTAACAAATCTTGTGCACCCACTAGGTGTTTTGTGTCATTGGATAAACAATTAGGTCATTTTCGTCCTCCCTAAACTTAATGTTATCCAATTAGGGTTTCTAACCAATGTTGTGCATCCAATAGGTGTTTTGTGTCATTGGATGAACATTTAGGTCATTTTCGTCCTCCCTACAGTTAATCTTGTCCAATTAGGGTTTTTAACCAATCTTGTGCATCCATTAGGTGTTTTGTGTCATTGGATGAACAATTAGGTCATTTTCGTCCTCCCTACACTTAATCTTGTCCAATTAGGGTTTTTAACCAATCTTGTGCATCCAATAGGTGTTTTGTGTCATTGGATGAACAATTAGGTCATTTTCGTCCTCCCCCAACTTAATCTTGTCCAATTAGGGTTTCTAACCAATCTTGTGCATCCAATAGGTGTTTTGTGTCATTGGATGAACAATTAGGTCATTTTCGTCCTCCCCAAACTTAATCTTGTCCAATTAGGGTTTCTAACCAATCTTGTGCATCCAATAGGTGTTTTGTGTCATTGGATGAACATTTAGGTCATTTTCGTCCTCCGTACACTTAATCTTGTCCAATTAGGGTTTTTAACCAATCTTGTGCATCCATTAGGTGTTTTGTGTCATTGGATGAACAATTAGGTCATTTTCGTCCTCCCTACACTTAATCTTGTCCAATTAGGGTTTTTAACCAATCTTGTGCATCCAATAACTGTTTTGTGTCATTGGATGAACAATTAGGTCATTTTCGTCCTCCCCAAACTTAATCTTGTACAATTAGGGTTTTTAACCAATCTTGTGCATCCAATAGGTGTTTTGTGTCATTGGATTAACATTTAGGTCATTTTCGTCCTCCCTACATTTAATGTAGTCCAATTAGGGTTTTTTAACCAATCTTGTGCATCCATTTGGTGGTTTTGTGTCATTGGATGAACATTTAGGTCATTTTCGTCGTCCCTAGGCTAATTCTTGTCCAATTAGGGTTTTTATCCAATCTTGTGCATCCATTAGGTGTTTTTGTTTCATTGGATGAACAATCAGGTCATTTTCGTCCTCCCTAGGCTAATTCCTGTCCAATTAGGGTTTTTAACCAATCTTGTGCTTCCAATAGGTGTTTTGTGTCAATGGATGAATATTTAGGTCATTTTCGTCCTCGCTAGGCTAATTCTTGTCCAATTAGGATTTTTATCCAATCTTGTGCATCCATTAGGTGTTTTTGTTTCATTGGATGAACAATCAGGTCATTTTCGTCCTCCCTAGGCTAATTCCTGTCCAATTAGGGTTTTTAACCAATCTTGTGCGTCCAATAGGTGTTTTTGTTTCATTGGATGAACATTTAGGTCATTTTCGTCCTCCCTAGGCTAATTCTTGTCCAATTAAGGTTTTTAACCAATGTTGTGCATCCAATAGGTGTTTTGTGTCATTGGATGAACATTTAGGTCATTTTCGTCCTCCCTACACTTAATCTTGTCCAATTAGGGTTTTTAACAAATCTTGTGCACCCACTAGGTGTTTTGTGTCATTGGATGAACAATTAGGTCATTTTCGTCCTCCCTAAACTTAAAGTTGTCCAATTAGGGTTTCTAACAAATGTTGTGCATCCAATAGGTGTTTTGTGTCATTGGATGAACAATTAGGTCATTTTCGTCCTCCCCAAATTTAATCTTGTCCAATTAGGGTTTCTAACCAATCTTGTGCATCCAATAGGTGTTTTGTGTCATTGGATGAACATTTAGGTCATTGTCGTCCTCCCTACACTTAATGTAGTCCAATTAGGGTTTTTTAACCAATCTTGTGCATCCAATAGGTGTTTTTGTGTCATTGGATGAACATTTTGGTCATTTTCGTCCTCCCTAGGCTAATTCTTGTCCAATTAGGGTTTTTAACCAATCTTGTGCATCCAATAGGTGTTTTGTGTCATTGGATGAACATTTAGGTCATTTTCGTCCTCCATACACTTAATCTTGTCCAATTAGGGTTTTTAACAAATCTTGTGCATCCAATAGGTGTTTTGTGTCAATGGATGAATAATTAGGTCATTTTCGTCCTCTCTACACTTAATCTTGTCCAATTAGGGTTTTTAACCAATCCTTTGCATCCAATAGGTGTTTTGTGTCATTGGACGAACAATTAGGTCATTTTCGTCCTCCCTAAACTTAATCTTGTCCAATTAGGGTTTCTAACCAATGTTGTGCATCTAATAGGTGTTTTGTGTCATTGGATGAACATTTAGGTCATTGTCGTCCTCCCTACACTTAATGTAGTCCAATTAGGGTTTTTTATCCAATCTTGTGCATCCAATAGGTGTTTTGTGTCAATTGATGAATATTTAGGTCATTTTCGTCCTCCTTAGGCTAATTCTTGTCCAAATATGGTTTTTAACAAATCTTGTGCATCCAATAGGAGTTTTGTGTCATTGGAAGAACAATTAGGTCATTTTCGTCCTCCCTACACTTAATCTTGTCCAATTAGGGTTTCTAACCAATGTTTTGCATCCAATAGGTGTTTTGTGTCATTGGATGAATATTTAGGTCATTTTCGTCCTCCCTACACTTAATCTTGTCCAATTAGGGTTTTTAACCAATCTTGTGCATCCAATAGGTGTTTTGTGTCATTGGACGAACCATTAGGTCATTTTCGTCCTCCCTAAACTTAATCTTGTCCAATTAGGGTTTCTAACCAATGTTGTGCATCCAATAGGTGTTTTGTGTCATTGGATGAACATTTAGGTCATTGTCGTCCTCCCTACACTTAATGTAGTCCAATTAGGGTTTTTTAACCAATCTTGTGCATCCAATAGGTGTTTTTGTGTCATTGGATGAACATTTTGGTCATTTTCGTCCTCCCTAGGCTAATTCTTGTCCAATTAGGGTTTTTAACCAATCTTGTGCATCCAATAGGTGTTTTGTGTCATTGGATGAACATTTAGGTCATTTTCGTCCTCCGTACACTTAATCTTGTCCAATTAGGGTTTTTAACAAATCTTGTGCATCCAATAGGTGTTTTGTGTCATTGGATGAATAATTAGGTCATTTTCGTCCTCTCTACACTTAATCTTGTCCAATTAGGGTTTTTAACCAATCTTGTGCATCCAATAGGTGTTTTGTGTCATTGGACGAACAATTAGGTCATTTTCGTCCTCCCAAAACTTAATCTTGTCCAATTAGGGTTTCTAACCAATGTTGTGCATCTAATAGGTGTTTTGTGTCATTGGATGAACATTTAGGTCATTGTCGTCCTCCCTACACTTAATGTAGTCCAATTAGGGTTTTTTAACCAATCTTGTGCATCCAATAGGTGTTTTGTGTCAATGGATGAATATTTAGGTCATTTTCGTCCTCCCTAGGCTAATTCTTGTCCAATTATGGTTTTTAACAAATCTTGTGCATCCAATAGGTGTTTTGTGTCATTGGATGAACATTTAGGTCATTTTCGTCCTCCCTACACTTAATCTTGTCCAATTAGGGTTTTTAACCAATCTTGTGCATCCAATAGGTGTTTTGTGTCATTGGATGAACAATTAGGTCATTTTCGTCCTCCCCAAACTTAATCTTGTCCAATTAGGGTTTCTAACCAATCTTGTGCATCCAATAGGTGTTTTGTTTCATTGGATGAACAATCAGGTCATTTTCGTCCTCCCTAGGCTAATTCCAGTCCAATTAGGGGTTTTAACCAATCTTGTGCGTTTAATAGGTGGTTTGTGTCAATGGATGAATATTTAGGTCATTTTCGTCCTCCCTAGGCTAATTCTTGTCCAATTATGGTTTTTAACAAATCTTGTGCATCCAATAGGAGTTTTTTGTCATTGGAAGAACAATTAGGTCATTTTCGTCCTCCCTACACTTAATCTTGTCCAATTAGGGTTTCTAACCAATGTTTTGCATCCAATAGGTGTTTTGTGTCATTGGATGAATATTTAGGTCATTTTCGTCCTCCCTACACTTAATCTTGTCCAATTAGGGTTTTTAACCATTCTTGTGTATCCAATAGGTGTTTTGTGTCATTGGACGAACAATTAGGTCATTTTCGTCCTCCCTAAACTAAATCTTGTCCAATTAGGGTTTCTAACCAATGTTGTGCATCCAATAGGTGTTTTGTGTCATTGGATGAACATTAAGGTCATTGTCGTCCTCCCTACACTTAATGTAGTCCAATTACGGTTTTTTAACCAATCTTGTGCATCCAATAGGTGTTTTGTGTCATTGGATGAATATTTAGGTCATTGTCGTCCTCCCTACACTTAATGTAGTCCAATTAGGGTTTTTTAACCAATCTTGTGCATCCAATAGGTGTTTTGTGTCAATGGATGAATATTTAGGTCATTTTCATCCTCCCTAGGCTAATTCTTGTCCAATTATGGTTTCTAACAAATCTTGTGCATCCAATAGGAGTTTTGTGTCATTGGAAGAACAATTAGGTCATTTTCGTCCTCCCTACACTTAATCTTGTCCAATTAGGGTTTCTAGCCAATGTTTTGCATCCAATAGGTGTTTTGTGTCATTGGATGAATATTTAGGTCATTTTCGTCCTCCCTACACTTAATCTTGTCCAATTAGGGTTTTTAACCAATCTTGTGCATCCAATAGGTGTTTTGTGTCATTGGATGAATATTTAGGTCATTTTCGTCCTCCCTAGGCTAATTCTTGTCCAATTATGGTTTTTAACAAATCTTGTGCATCCAATAGGAGTTTTGTGTCATTGGAAGAACAATTAGGTCATTTTCGTCCTCCCTACACTTAATCTTGTCCAATTAGGGTTTCTAACCAATGTTTTGCATCCAATAGGTGTTTTGTGTCATTGGATGAACATTTAGGTCATTTTCGTCCTCCCTACAGTTAATCTTGTCCAATTAGGGTTTTTAACCAATCTTGTGCATCCATTAGGTGTTTTGTGTCATTGGACGAACAATTAGGTCATTTTCGTCCTCCCTAAACTTAATCTTGTCCAATTAGGGTTTCTAACCAATGTTGTGCATCCAATAGGTGTTTTGTGTCATTGGATGAACATTTAGGTCATTGTCGTCCTCCCTACACTTAATGTAGTCCAATTACGGTTTTTTAACCAATCTTGTGCATCCAATAGGTGTTTTGTGTCATTGGATGAACATTTAGGTCATTTTCGTCCTCCCTACACTTAATGTAGTCCAATTAGGGTTTTTTAACCAATCTTGTGCATCCATTTGGTGTTTTTGTGTCATTGGATGAACATTTAGGTCATTTTCGTCCTCCCTAGGCTATTTCTTGTCCAATTAGGGTTTTTATCCAATCTTGTGCATCCATTAGGTGTTTTTGTTTCATTGGATGAACAATCAGGTCATTTTCGTCCTCCCTAGGCTAATTCCAGTCCAATTAGGGTTTTTAACCAATCTTGTGCGTTTAATAGGTGTTTTCTGTCAATGGATGAATATTTAGGTCATTTTCGTCCTCCCTAGGCTAATTCTTGTCCAATTATGGTTTTTAACAAATCTTGTGCATCCAATAGGAGTTTTGTGTCATTGGAAGAACAATTAGGTCATTTTCGTCCTCCCTACACTTAATCTTGTCCAATTAGGGTTTCTAACCAATGTTTTGCATCCAATAGGTGTTTTGTGTCATTGGATGAATATTTAGGTCATTTTCGTCCTCCCTACACTTAATCTTGTCCAATTAGGGTTTTTAACCAATCTTGTGTATCCAATAGGTGTTTTGTGTCATTGGACGAACAATTAGGTCATTTTCGTCCTCCCTAAACTTAATCTTGTCCAATTAGGGTTTCTAACCCATGTTGTGCATCCAATAGGTGTTTTGTGTCATTGGATGAACATTAAGGTCATTGTCGTCCTCCCTACACTTAATGTAGTCCAATTACGGTTTTTTAACCAATCTTGTGCATCCAATAGGTGTTTGTGTCATTGGATGAACATTTAGGTCATTGTCGTCCTCCCTACACTTAATGTAGTCCAATTAGAGTTTTTTAACCAATCTTGTGCATCCAATAGGTGTTTTGTGTCAATGGATGAATATTTAGGTCATTTTCATCCTCCCTAGGCTAATTCTTCTCCAATTATGGTTTCTAACAAATCTTGTGCATCCAATAGGAGTTTTGTGTCATTGGAAGAACAATTAGGTCATTTTCGTCCTCCCTACACTTAATCTTGTCCAATTAGGGTTTCTAACCAATGTTTTGCATCCAATAGGTGTTTTGTGTCATTGGATGAACATTTAGGTCATTGTCGTCCTCCCTACACTTAATGTAGTCCAATTAGGGTTTTTTAACCAATCTTGTGCATCCAATAGGTGTTTTTGTGTCATTGGATGAACATTTTGGTCATTTTCGTCCTCACAAGGCTAATTCTTGTCCAATTAGGGTTTTTAACCAATCTAGTGCATCCAATAGGTGTTTTGTGTCATTGGATGAACATTTAGGTCATTTTCGTCCTCCATACACTTAATCTTGTCCAATTAGGGTTTTTAACAAATCTTGTGCATCCAATAGGTGTTTTGTGTCATTGGATGAATAATTAGGTCATTTTCGTCCTCTCTACACTTAATCTTGTCCAATTAGGGTTTTTAACCAATCTTGTGCATCCAATAGGTGTTTTGTGTCATTGGACGAACAATTAGGTCATTTTCGTCCTCCCTAAACTTAATCTTGTCCAATTAGGGTTTCTAACCAATGTTGTGCATCTAATAGGTGTTTTGTGTCATTGGATGAACATTTAGGTCATTGTCGTCCTCCCTACACTTAATGAAGTCCTATTAGGGTTTTTTAACCAATCTTGTGCATCCAATAGGTGTTTTGTGTCAATGGATGAATATTTAGGTCATTTTCGTCCTCCTTAGGCTAATTCTTGTCCAATTATGGTTTTTAACAAATCTTGTGCATCCAATAGGAGTTTTGTGTCATTGGAAGAACAATTAGGTCATTTTCGTCCTCCCTACACTTAATCTTGTCCAATTAGGGTTTCTAACCAATGTTTTGCATCCAATAGGTGTTTTGTGTCATTGGATGAATATTTAGGTCATTTTCGTCCTCCCTACACTTAATCTTGTCCAATTAGGGTTTTTAACCAATCTTGTGCATCCAATAGGTGTTTTGTGTCATTGGACGAACAATTAGGTCATTTTCGTCCTCCCTAAACTTAATCTTGTCCAATTAGGGTTTCTAACCAATGTTGTGCATCCAATAGGTGTGTTGTGTCATTGGATGAACATTTAGGTCATTGTCGTCCTCCCTACACTTAATGTAGTCCAATTAGGGTTTTTTAACCAATCTTGTGCATCCAATAGGTGTTTTTGTGTCATTGGATGAACATTTTGGTCATTTTCGTCCTCCCTAGGCTAATTCTTGTCCAATTAGGGTTTTTAACCAATCTTGTGCATCCAATAGGTGTTTTGTGTCATTCGATGAACATTTAGGTCATTTTCGTCCTCCATACACTTAATCTTGTCCAATTAGGGTTTTTAACAAATCTTGTGCATCCAATAGGTGTTTTGTGTCATTGGATGAACAATTAGGTCATTTTCGTCCTCTCTACACTTAATCTTGTCCAATTAGGGTTTTTAACCAATCTTGTGCATCCAATAGGTGTTTTGTGTCATTGTCGAACAATTAGGTCATTTTCCTCCTCCCTAAACTTAATCTTGTCCAATTAGGGTTTCTAACCAACGTTGTGCATCCAATAGGTGTTTTGTGTCATGGGATGAACATTTAGGTCATTTTCGTCCTCCCTACACTTAATGTAGTCCAATTAGGGTTTTTTAACCAATCTTGTGCATCCAATAGGTGCTTTTGTGTCATTGGATGAACATTTAGGTCATTTTCGTCCTCCCTAGGCTAATTCTTGTCCAATTAGGGTTTTTATCCAATCTTGTGCATCCATTAGGTGTTTTTGTTTCATTGGATGAACATTTAGGTCATTTTCGTCCTCCCTAGGCTAATTCTTGTCCAATTAGGGTTTTTAACCAATGTTGTGCATCCAATAGGTGTTTTGTGTCATTGGATGAACATTTAGGTCATTTTCATCCTCCCTACACTTAATCTTTTCCAATTAGGGTTTTTAACCAATCTTGTGCATCCAATAGGTGTTTTGTGTCATTGGATGAACATTTAGGTCATTTTCGTCCTCCCTACACTTAATCTTGTCCAATTAGGGTTTTTAACCAATCTTTTGCATTCATTAGGTGTTTTGTGTCATTGGATGAATATTTAGGTCATTTTCGTCCTCCCTACACTTAATCTTGTCCAATTAGGGTTTTTAACCAATCTTGTGTATCCAATAGGTGTTTTGTGTCATTGGACGAACAATTAGGTTATTTTCGTCCTCCCTAAACTTAATCTTGTCCAATTAGGGTTTCTAACCAATGTTGTGCATCCAATAGGTGTTTTGTGTCATTGGATGAACATTTAGGTCATTGTCGTCCTCCCTACACTTAATGTAGTCCAATTACGGTTTTTTAACCAATCTTGTGCATCCAATAGGTGTTTTGTGTCATTGGATGAACATTTAGGTCATTTTCGTCCTCCCTACACTTAATGTAGTCCAATTAGGGTTTTTTAACCAATCTTGTGCATCCATTTGGTGTTTTTGTGTCATTGGATGAACATTTAGGTCATTTTCGTCCTCCCTAGGCTATTTCTTGTCCAATTAGGGTTTTTATCCAATCTTGTGCATCCATTAGGTGTTTTTGTTTCATTGGATGAACAATCAGGTCATTTTCGTCCTCCCTAGGCTAATTCCTGTCCAATTATGGTTTTTAACAAATCTTGTGCATCCAATAGGAGTTTTGTGTCATTGGAAGAACAATTAGGTCATTTTCGTCCTCCCTACACTTAATCTTGTCCAATTAGGGTTTCTAACCAATGTTGTGCATCCAATAGGTGTTTTGTGTCATTGGATGAACATTTAGGTCATTGTCGTCCTCCCTACACTTAATGTAGTCCAATTAGGGTTTTTTAACCAATCTTGTGCATCCAATAGGTGTTTTGTGTCATTGGAAGAACAATTAGGTCATTTTCGTCCTCCCTACACTTAATCTTGTCCAATTAGGGTTTCTAACCAATGTTTTGCATCCAATAGGTGTTTTGTGTCATTGGATGAATATTTAGGTCATTTTCGTCCTCCCTACACTTAATCTTGTCCAATTAGGGTTTTTAACCAATCTTGTGTATCCAATAGGTGTTTTGTGTCATTGGACGAACAATTAGGTCATTTTCGTCCTCCCTACACTTAATCTTGTCCAATTAGGGTTTCTAACCAATGTTGTGCATCCAATAGGTGTTTTGTGTCATTGGATGAACATTAAGGTCATTGTCGTCCTCCCTACACTTAATGTAGTCCAATTACGGTTTTTTAACCAATCTTGTGCATCCAATAGGTGTTTGTGTCATTGGATGAACATTTAGGTCATTGTCGTCCTCCCTACACTTAATGTAGTCCAATTAGAGTTTTTTAACCAATCTTGTGCATCCAATAGGTGTTTTGTGTCAATGGATGAATATTTAGGTCATTTTCATCCTCCCTAGGCTAATTCTTCTCCAATTATGGTTTCTAACAAATCTTGTGCATCCAATAGGAGTTTTGTGTCATTGGAAGAACAATTAGGTCATTTTCGTCCTCCCTACATTTAATCTTGTCCAATTAGGGTTTCTAGCCAATGTTTTGCATCCAATAGGTGTTTTGTGTCATTGGATGAATATTTAGGTCATTTTCGTCCTCCCTACACTTAATCTTGTCCAATTAGGGTTTTTAACCAATCTTGTGCATCCAATAGGTGTTTTGTGTCATTGGACGAACAATTAGGTCATTTTCGTCCTCCCTAAACTTAATCTTGTCCAATTAGGGTTTCTAACCAATGTTGTGCATCCAATAGGTGTTTTGTGTCATTGGATGAACATTTAGGTCATTTTCGTCCTCCCTACAGTTAATCTTGTCCAATTAGGGTTTTTAACCAATCTTGTGCATCCAATAGGTGTTTTGTGTCATTGGATGAACAATTAGGTCATTTTCGTCCTCCCCAAACTTAATCTTGTCCAATTAGGGTTTCTAACCAATCTTGTGCATCCAATAGGTGTTTTGTGTCATTGGATGAACATTTAGGTCATTTTCGTCCTCCCTACACTTAATCTTGTCCAATTAGGGTTTTTTACAAATCTTGTGCACCCACTAGGTGTTTTGTGTCGTTGGATGAACAATTAGGTCATTTTCGTCCCCCCTAAACTTAATGTTGTCCAATTAGGGTTTCTAACCAATGTTGTGCATCCAATAGGTGTTTTGTGTCATTGGATGAACATTTAGGTCATTTTCGTCCTCCCTACACTTAATCTTGTCCAATTAGGGTTTTTAACCAATCTTGTGCATCCAATAGGTGTTTTGTGTCATTGGATGAACAATTAGGTCATTTTCGTCCTCCCCAAACTTAATCTTGTCCAATTAGGGTTTCTAACCAATCTTGTGCATCCAATAGGTGTTTTGTGTCATTGGATGAACATTTAGGTCATTTTCGTCCTCCCTACATTTAATCTTGTCCAATTAGGGTTTTTAACCAATCTTGTGCATCCATCAGGTGTTTTGTGTCATTGGATGAACAATTAGGTCATTTTCGTCCTCCCTACACTTAATGTAGTCCAATTAGGGTTTTTTAACCAATCTTGTGCATCCATTTGGTGTTTTTGTGTCATTGGATGAACATTTAGGTCATTTTCGTCCTCCCTAGGCTATTTCTTGTCCAATTAGGGTTTTTATCCAATCTTGTGCATCCATTAGGTGTTTTTGTTTCATTGGATGAACAATCAGGTCATTTTCGTCCTCCCTAGGCTAATTCCAGTCCAATTAGGGTTTTTAACCAATCTTGTGCGTTTAATAGGTGTTTTCTGTCAATGGATGAATATTTAGGTCATTTTCGTCCTCCCTAGGCTAATTCTTGTCCAATTATGGTTTTTAACAAATCTTGTGCATCCAATAGGAGTTTTGTGTCATTGGAAGAACAATTAGGTCATTTTCGTCCTCCCTACACTTAATCTTGTCCAATTAGGGTTTCTAACCAATGTTTTGCATCCAATAGGTGTTTTGTGTCATTGGATGAATATTTAGGTCATTTTCGTCCTCCCTACACTTAATCTTGTCCAATTAGGGTTTTTAACCAATCTTGTGTATCCAATAGGTGTTTTGTGTCATTGGACGAACAATTAGGTCATTTTCGTCCTCCCTAAACTTAATCTTGTCCAATTAGGGTTTCTAACCCATGTTGTGCATCCAATAGGTGTTTTGTGTCATTGGATGAACATTAAGGTCATTGTCGTCCTCCCTACACTTAATGTAGTCCAATTACGGTTTTTTAACCAATCTTGTGCATCCAATAGGTGTTTGTGTCATTGGATGAACATTTAGGTCATTGTCGTCCTCCCTACACTTAATGTAGTCCAATTAGAGTTTTTTAACCAATCTTGTGCATCCAATAGGTGTTTTGTGTCAATGGATGAATATTTAGGTCATTTTCATCCTCCCTAGGCTAATTCTTCTCCAATTATGGTTTCTAACAAATCTTGTGCATCCAATAGGAGTTTTGTGTCATTGGAAGAACAATTAGGTCATTTTCGTCCTCCCTACACTTAATCTTGTCCAATTAGGGTTTCTAACCAATGTTTTGCATCCAATAGGTGTTTTGTGTCATTGGATGAACATTTAGGTCATTGTCGTCCTCCCTACACTTAATGTAGTCCAATTAGGGTTTTTTAACCAATCTTGTGCATCCAATAGGTGTTTTTGTGTCATTGGATGAACATTTTGGTCATTTTCGTCCTCACAAGGCTAATTCTTGTCCAATTAGGGTTTTTAACCAATCTAGTGCATCCAATAGGTGTTTTGTGTCATTGGATGAACATTTAGGTCATTTTCGTCCTCCATACACTTAATCTTGTCCAATTAGGGTTTTTAACAAATCTTGTGCATCCAATAGGTGTTTTGTGTCATTGGATGAATAATTAGGTCATTTTCGTCCTCTCTACACTTAATCTTGTCCAATTAGGGTTTTTAACCAATCTTGTGCATCCAATAGGTGTTTTGTGTCATTGGACGAACAATTAGGTCATTTTCGTCCTCCCTAAACTTAATCTTGTCCAATTAGGGTTTCTAACCAATGTTGTGCATCTAATAGGTGTTTTGTGTCATTGGATGAACATTTAGGTCATTTTCGTCCTCCATACACTTAATCTTGTCCAATTAGGGTTTTTAACAAATCTTGTGCATCCAATAGGTGTTTTATGTCATTGGATGAATAATTAGGTCATTTTCGTCCTCTCTACACTTAATCTTGTCCAATTAGGGTTTTTAACCAATCTTGTGCATCCAATAGGTGTTTTGTGTCATTGGACGAACAATTAGGTCATTTTCGTCCTCCCTAAACTTAATCTTGTCCAATTAGGGTTTCTAACCAATGTTGTGCATCTAATAGGTGTTTTGTGTCATTGGATGAACATTTAGGTCATTGTCGTCCTCCCTACACTTAATGTAGTCCAATTAGGGTTTTTTAACCAATCTTGTGCATCCAATAGGTGTTGTGTCAATGGATGAATATTTAGGTCATTTTCGTCCTCCTTAGGCTAATTCTTGTCCAATTATGGTTTTTAACAAATCTTGTGCATCCAATAGGAGTTTTGTGTCATTGGAAGAACAATTAGGTCATTTTCGTCCTCCCTACACTTAATCTTGTCCAATTAGGGTTTCTAACCAATGTTTTGCATCCAATAGGTGTTTTGTGTCATTGGATGAATATTTAGGTCATTTTCGTCCTCCCTACACTTAATCTTGTCCAATTAGGGTTTTTAACCAATCTTGTGCATCCAATAGGTGTTTTGTGTCATTGGACGAACAATTAGGTCATTTTCGTCCTCCCTAAACTTAATCTTGTCCAATTATGGTTTCTAACCAATGTTGTGCATCCAATAGGTGTTTTGTGTCATTGGATGAACATTTAGGTCATTGTCGTCCTCCCTACACTTAATGTAGTCCAATTAGGGTTTTTTAACCAATCTTGTGCATCCAATAGGTGTTTTTTGTCATTGGATGAACATTTAGGTCATTGTCGTCCTCCCTACACTTAATGTAGTCCAATTAGGGTTTTTTAACCAATCTTGTGCATCCAATAGGTGTTTTGTGTCAATGGATGAATATTTAGGTCATTTTCGTCCTCCCTTGGCTAATTCTTGTCCAATTATGGTTTTTAACAAATCTTGTGCATCCAATAGGAATTTTGTGTCATTGGAAGAACAATTAGGTCATTTTCGTCCTCCCTACACTTAATCTTGTCCAATTAGGGTTTCTAACCAATGTTTTGCATCCAATAGGTGTTTTGTGTCATTGGATGAATATTTAGGTCATTTTCGTCCTCCCTACACTTAATCTTGTCCAATTAGGGTTTTTAACCAATCTTGTGCATCCAATAGGTGTTTTGTGTCATTGGACGAACAATTAGGTCATTTTCGTCCTCCCTAAACTTTATCTTGTCCAATTAGGGTTTCTAACCAATGTTGTGCATCCAATAGGTGTTTTGTGTCATTGGATGAACATTTAGGTCATTGTCGTCCTCCCTACACTTAATGTAGTCCAATTAGGGTTTTTTAACCAATCTTGTGCATCCAATAGGTGTTTTTGTGTCATTGGATGAACATTTTGGTCATTTTCGTCCTCCCTAGGCTAATTCTTGTCCAATTAGGGTTTTTAACCAATCTTGTGCATCCAATAGGTGTTTTGTGTCATTGGATGAACATTTAGGTCATTTTCGTCCTCCGTACACTTAATCTTGTCCAATTAGGGTTTTTAACCAATCTTGTGCATCCAATAGGTGTTTTGTGTCATTGGATGAACATTTAGGTCATTTTCGTCCTCCTTATGCTAATTCTTATCCAATTAGGGTTTTTAACCAATCTTGTGCATCCAATAGGTGTTTTGTGTCATTGGATGAACATTTAGGTCATTTTCGTCCTCCTTAGGCTAATTCTTATCCAATTAGGGTTTTTAACCAATCTTGTGCATCCATTAGGTGTTTTGTGTCAATGGATGAACATTAAGGTCATTTTCGTCCTCCTTAAACTTAATCTTGTTCAATTAGGGTTTTTAACTAATCTTGTGCATCCAATAGGTGTTTTGTGTCATTGGATGAACATTTAGGTCATTTTCGTCCTCCCTACACTTAATCTTGTTCAATTAGGGTTTCTAACCAATCTTGTGCATCCGATAGGTGTTTTTGTGTCATTGGATGAACATTTATGTCATTTTCGTCCTCCCTACACTTAATCTTGTCCAATTAGGGTTTTTAACCAATCTTGTTCATTCAATAGGTGTGTTGTGTCATTGGATGAATATTTAGGTCATTTTCGTCCTCCCTAAACTTAATCTTATCCAATTACGGTTTTTAACCAATCTTGTGCATCCAATAGGTGTTTTGTGTCATTGGATGAACATTTAGGTCATTTTCGTCCTCCTTAGGCTAATTCTTATCCAATTAAGGTTTTTAACCAATCTTGTGAATCCAATAGGTGTTTTGTGTCATTGGATGAACATTTAGGTCATTTTCGTCCTCCCTATATTTAATCTTGTTCAATTAGGGTTTCTAACCAATCTTGTGCATCCGATAGGTGTTTTTGTGTCATTGGATGAACATTTAGGTCATTTTCGTCCTCCCTACACTTAATCTTGTCCAATTAGGGTTTTTAACCAATCTTGTTCATTCAATAGGTGTGTTGTGTCATTGGATGAATATTTAGGTCATTTTCGTCCTCCCTAAACTTAATCTTATCCAATTACGGTTTTTAACCAATCTTCTGCATCCAATAGGTGTTTTGTGTCATTGGATGAACATTTAGGTCATTTTCGTCCTCCCTACACTTAATCTTGTTCAATTAGGGTTTCTAACCAATCTTGTGCATCCGATAGGTGTTTTTGTGTCATTGGATGAATATTTAGGTCATTTTCGTCCTCCCAACACTTAATCTTGTCCAATTAGGGTTTTTAACCAATCTTGTTCATTCAATAGGTGTGTTGTGTCATTGGATGAATATTTATGTCATTTTCGTCCTCCCTAAACTTAATCTTATCCAATTACGGTTTTTAACCAATCTTGTGCATCCAATAGGTGTTTTGTGTCATTGGATGAACATGTAGGTCATTTTCGTCCTCCCTACACTTAATCATGTTCAATTAGGGTTTCTAACCAATCTTGTGCATCCGATAGGTGTTTTTGTGTCATTGGATAAACATTTAGGTCATTTTCGTCCTCCCTACACTTAATCTTGTCCAATTAGGGTTTTTAACCAATCTTGTTCATTCAATAGGTGTGTTGTGTCATTGGATGAATATTTAGGTCATTTTCGTCTTCCCTAAACTTAATCTTGTCCAATTAGGGTTTTTAACCAATCTTGTGCATCCAATAGGTGTTTTGTGTCATTGGATGAACATTTAGGTCATTTTCGTCTTCTTTAGGCTAATACTTATCCAATTAGGGTTTTTAACCAATCTTGTGCATCCAATAGGTGTTTTGTGTCATTGGATGAACATTTAGGTCATTTTCGTCCTCCTTAGGCTAATTCTTATCCAATTGGGGTTTTTAACCAATCTTGTGCATCCAATAGGTGTTTTGTGTCATTGGATGAACATTTAGGTCATTTTCGTCCTCCCTGCAGTTAATCTTGTTCAATTAGGGTTTCTACCCAGTCTTGTGCATCCGATAGGTGTTTTTGTGTCATTGGAAGAACAATTAGGTCATTTTCTTCCTCCCTAGGTTAATTCTTGTCGAATTAGGGTTTTTAACCAATCTTGTGTATCCAATAGGTGTTTTGTGTCATTGAATGAACATTTAGGTCATTTTCGTCCTACCTAAACTTAATCTTGTCCAATTAGGGTTTTTAACCAATCTTGTGCATCCAATAGGTGTTTTGTGTCATTGGATGAACATTTTAGGTCATTTTCGTCCTCCCTACACTTTATCTTTTCCAATTAGGGTTTCTAACCAATCTTGTGCATCCAATTGGTGTTTTTGTGTCATTGGATGAACAATTAGGTCATTTTCGTCCTCCCTATGATAATTCTTGTCCAATTAGGGTTTTTAAGCAATCTTGTGCATCCAATAGGTGTTTTGTGTCATTGGATGAACATTTAGGTCATTTTCGTTCTCCCTACACTTAATCTTGTTCAATTAGGGTTTCTGACCAATCTTGTGCATCCGACAGGTGTTTTTGTGTCATTGGATGAACAATTAGGTCATTTTCGTCCTCCCTAGGCTAATTCTTGTCCAATTAGGGTTTTTAGCCAATCTTGTGCATCCAATAGGTGTTTTGTGTCATTGGATGAACATTTTAGGTCATTTTCGTCCTCCCTACACTTTATCTTTTCCAATTAGGGTTTCTAACCAATCTTGTGCATCCAATTGGTGTTTTTGTGTCATTGGATGAACAATTAGGTCATTTTCGTCCTCCCTATGATAATTCTTTTCCAATTAGGGTTTTTAACCAATCTTGTGCATCCAATAGGTGTTTTGTGTCATTGGATGAACATTTAGGTCATTTTCGTCCTCCCTACACTTAATCTTGTCCAATTAGGGTTTTTAACCAATGTTGTGCATCCAATAGGTGTTTTGTGTCATTGGATGAACAATTAGGTCATTTTCGTCCTCCCTACACTTAATCTTGTCCAATTAGGGTTTTTAACCAATCTTGTGCATCCAATAGGTGTTTTGTGTCATTGGATGAACAATTAGGTCATTTTCGTCCTCCCTACACTTAATCTTGTCCAATTAGGGTTTTTAACCAATCTTGTGCATCCAATAGGTGTTTTGTGTCATTGGACGAACAATTAGGTCATTTTCGTCCTCCCTAAACTTAATCTTGTCCAATTAGGGTTTCTAACCAATGTTGTGCATCCAATAGGTGTTTTGTGTCATTGGATGAAAATTTAGGTCATTGTCGTCCTCCCTACACTTAATGTAGTCCAATTAGGGTTTTTTAACCAATCTTGTGCATCCAATAGGTGTTTTTTGTCATTGGATGAACATTTAGGTCATTGTCGTCCTCGCTACACTTAATGTAGTCCAATTAGGGTTTTTTAACCAATCTTGTGCATCCAATAGGTGTTTTGTGTCAATGGATGAATATTTAGGTCATTTTCGTCCTCCCTAGGCTAATTCTTGTCCAATTATGGTTTTTAACAAATCTTGTGCATCCAATAGGAGTTTTGTGTCATTGGAAGAACAATTAGGTCATTTTCGTCCTCCCTAAACTTAATCTTGTCCAATTAGGGTTTCTAACCAATGTTGTGCATCCAATAGGTGTTTTGTGTCATTGGATGAACATTTAGGTCATTGTCGTCCTCCCTACACTTAATGTAGTCCAATTAGGGTTTTTTAACCAATCTTGTGCATCCAATAGGTGTTTTTTGTCATTGGATGAACATTTAGGTCATTGTCGTCCTCCCTACACTTAATGTAGTCCAATTAGGGTTTTTTAACCAATCTTGTGCATCCAATAGGTGTTTTGTGTCATTGGATGAATATTTAGGTCATTTTCGTCCTCCCTAGGCTAATTCTTGTCCAATTATGGTTTTTAACAAATCTTGTGCATCCAATAGGAGTTTTGTGTCATTGGAAGAACAATTAGGTCATTTTCGTCCTCCCTACACTTAATCTTGTCCAATTAGGGTTTCTAACCAATGTTTTGCATCCAATAGGTGTTTTGTGTCATTGGATGAATATTTAGGTTATTTTCGTCCTCCCTACACTTAATCTTGTCCAATTAGGGTTTTTAACCAATCTTGTGCATCCAATAGGTGTTTTGTGTCATTGGATGAACAATTAGGTCATTTTCGTCCTCCCCAAACTTAATCTTGTCCAATTAGGGTTTCTAACCAATCTTGTGCATCCAATAGGTGTTTTGTGTCATTGGATGAACATTTAGGTCATTTTCGTCCTCCGTACACTTAATCTTGTCCAATTAGGGTTTTTAACCAATCTTGTGCATCCAATAGGTGTTTTGTGTCATTGGATGAACAATTAGGTCATTTTCGTCCTCCCCAAACTTAATCTTGTCCAATTAGGGTTTCTAACCAATCTTGTGCATCCAATAGGTGTTTTGTGTCATTGGATGAACATTTAGGTCATTTTCGTCCTCCCTACACTTAATCTTGTCCAATTAGGGTTTTTTACAAATCTTGTGCACCCACTAGGTGTTTTGTGTCGTTGGATGAACAATTAGGTCATTTTCGTCCCCCCTAAACTTAATGTTGTCCAATTAGGGTTTCTAACCAATGTTGTGCATCCAATAGGTGTTTTGTGTCATTGGATGAACATTTAGGTCATTTTCGTCCTCCCTACACTTAATCTTGTCCAATTAGGGTTTTTAACCAATCTTGTGCATCCAATAGGTGTTTTGTGTCATTGGATGAACAATTAGGTCATTTTCGTCCTCCCCAAACTTAATCTTGTCCAATTAGGGTTTCTAACCAATCTTGTGCATCCAATAGGTGTTTTGTGTCATTGGATGAACATTTAGGTCATTTTCGTCCTCCCTACATTTAATCTTGTCCAATTAGGGTTTTTAACCAATCTTGTGCATCCATCAGGTGTTTTGTGTCATTGGATGAACAATTAGGTCATTTTCGTCCTCCCTACACTTAATGTAGTCCAATTAGGGTTTTTTAACCAATCTTGTGCATCCATTTGGTGTTTTTGTGTCATTGGATGAACATTTAGGTCATTTTCGTCCTCCCTAGGCTATTTCTTGTCCAATTAGGGTTTTTATCCAATCTTGTGCATCCATTAGGTGTTTTTGTTTCATTGGATGAACAATCAGGTCATTTTCGTCCTCCCTAGGCTAATTCCTGTCCAATTAGGGTTTTTAACCAATCTTGTGCGTCCAATAGGTGTTTTTGTTTCATTGGATGAACATTTAGGTCATTTTCGTCCTCCCTAGGCTAATTCTTGTCCAATTAAGGTTTTTAACCAATGTTGTGCATCCAATAGGTGTTTTGTGTCATTGGATGAACATTTAGGTCATTTTCATCCTCCCTACACTTAATCTTTTCAAATTAGGGTTTTTAACCAATCTTGTGCATCCAATAGGTGTTTTGTGTCATTGGATGAACATTTAGGTCATTTTCGTCCTCCCTACACTTAATCTTGTCCAATTAGGGTTTTTAACAAATCTTGTGCACCCACTAGGTGTTTTGTGTCATTGGATAAACAATTAGGTCATTTTCGTCCTCCCTAAACTTAATGTTATCCAATTAGGGTTTCTAACCAATGTTGTGCATCCAATAGGTGTTTTGTGTCATTGGATGAACATTTAGGTCATTTTCGTCCTCCCTACAGTTAATCTTGTCCAATTAGGGTTTTTAACCAATCTTGTGCATCCATTAGGTGTTTTGTGTCATTGGATGAACAATTAGGTCATTTTCGTCCTCCCTACACTTAATCTTGTCCAATTAGGGTTTTTAACCAATCTTGTGCATCCAATAGGTGTTTTGTGTCATTGGATGAACAATTAGGTCATTTTCGTCCTCCCCCAACTTAATCTTGTCCAATTAGGGTTTCTAACCAATCTTGTGCATCCAATAGGTGTTTTGTGTCATTGGATGAACAATTAGGTCATTTTCGTCCTCCCCAAACTTAATCTTGTCCAATTAGGGTTTCTAACCAATCTTGTGCATCCAATAGGTGTTTTGTGTCATTGGATGAACATTTAGGTCATTTTCGTCCTCCGTACACTTAATCTTGTCCAATTAGGGTTTTTAACCAATCTTGTGCATCCATTAGGTGTTTTGTGTCATTGGATGAACAATTAGGTCATTTTCGTCCTCCCTACACTTAATCTTGTCCAATTAGGGTTTTTAACCAATCTTGTGCATCCAATAACTGTTTTGTGTCATTGGATGAACAATTAGGTCATTTTCGTCCTCCCCAAACTTAATCTTGTACAATTAGGGTTTTTAACCAATCTTGTGCATCCAATAGGTGTTTTGTGTCATTGGATTAACATTTAGGTCATTTTCGTCCTCCCTACATTTAATGTAGTCCAATTAGGGTTTTTTAACCAATCTTGTGCATCCATTTGGTGGTTTTGTGTCATTGGATGAACATTTAGGTCATTTTCGTCGTCCCTAGGCTAATTCTTGTCCAATTAGGGTTTTTATCCAATCTTGTGCATCCATTAGGTGTTTTTGTTTCATTGGATGAACAATCAGGTCATTTTCGTCCTCCCTAGGCTAATTCCTGTCCAATTAGGGTTTTTAACCAATCTTGTGCTTCCAATAGGTGTTTTGTGTCAATGGATGAATATTTAGGTCATTTTCGTCCTCGCTAGGCTAATTCTTGTCCAATTAGGATTTTTATCCAATCTTGTGCATCCATTAGGTGTTTTTGTTTCATTGGATGAACAATCAGGTCATTTTCGTCCTCCCTAGGCTAATTCCTGTCCAATTAGGGTTTTTAACCAATCTTGTGCGTCCAATAGGTGTTTTTGTTTCATTGGATGAACATTTAGGTCATTTTCGTCCTCCCTAGGCTAATTCTTGTCCAATTAAGGTTTTTAACCAATGTTGTGCATCCAATAGGTGTTTTGTGTCATTGGATGAACATTTAGGTCATTTTCGTCCTCCCTACACTTAATCTTGTCCAATTAGGGTTTTTAACAAATCTTGTGCACCCACTAGGTGTTTTGTGTCATTGGATGAACAATTAGGTCATTTTCGTCCTCCCTAAACTTAAAGTTGTCCAATTAGGGTTTCTAACAAATGTTGTGCATCCAATAGGTGTTTTGTGTCATTGGATGAACAATTAGGTCATTTTCGTCCTCCCCAAATTTAATCTTGTCCAATTAGGGTTTCTAACCAATCTTGTGCATCCAATAGGTGTTTTGTGTCATTGGATGAACATTTAGGTCATTGTCGTCCTCCCTACACTTAATGTAGTCCAATTAGGGTTTTTTAACCAATCTTGTGCATCCAATAGGTGTTTTTGTGTCATTGGATGAACATTTTGGTCATTTTCGTCCTCCCTAGGCTAATTCTTGTCCAATTAGGGTTTTTAACCAATCTTGTGCATCCAATAGGTGTTTTGTGTCATTCGATGAACATTTAGGTCATTTTCGTCCTCCATACACTTAATCTTGTCCAATTAGGGTTTTTAACAAATCTTGTGCATCCAATAGGTGTTTTGTGTCATTGGAGGAACAATTAGGTCATTTTCGTCCTCTCTACACTTAATCTTGTCCAATTAGGGTTTTTAACCAATCTTGTGCATCCAATAGGTGTTTTGTGTCATTGGACGAACAATTAGGTCGTTTTCCTCCTCCCTAAACTTAATCTTGTCCAATTAGGGTTTCTAACCAACGTTGTGCATCCAAAAGGTGTTTTGTGTCATGGGATGAACATTTAGGTCATTTTTGTCCTCCCTACACTTAATGTAGTCCAATTAGGGTTTTTTAACCAATCTTGTGCATCCAATAGGTGTTTTTGTGTCATTGGATGAACATTTAGGTCATTTTCGTCCTCCCTAGGCTAATTCTTGTCCAATTAGGGTTTTTATCCAATCTTGTGCATCCATTAGCTGTTTTTGTTTCATTGGATGAACATTTAGGTCATTTTCGTCCTCTCTAGGCTAATTCTTGTCCAATTAGGGTTTTTAACCAATGTTGTGCATCCAATAGGTGTTTTGTGTCATTGGATGAACATTTAGGTCATTTTCATCCTCCCTACACTTAATCTTTTCCAATTAGGGTTTTTAACCAATCTTGTGCATCCAATAGGTGTTTTGTGTCATTGGATGAACATTTAGGTCATTTTCGTCCTCCCTACACTTAATCTTGTCCAATTAGGGTTTTTAACAAATCTTGTGCACCCACTAGGTGTTTTGTGTCATTGGATGAACAATTAGGTCATTTTCGTCCTCCCTAAACTTAAAGTTGTCCAATTAGGGTTTCTAACAAATGTTGTGCATCCAATAGGTGTTTTGTGTCATTGGATGAACAATTAGGTCATTTTCGTCCTCCCCAAATTTAATCTTGTCCAATTAGGGTTTCTAACCAATCTTGTGCATCCAATAGGTGTTTTGTGTCATTGGATGAACATTTAGGTCATTGTCGTCCTCCCTACACTTAATGTAGTCCAATTAGGGTTTTTTAACCAATCTTGTGCATCCAATAGGTGTTTTTGTGTCATTGGATGAACATTTTGGTCATTTTCGTCCTCCCTAGGCTAATTCTTGTCCAATTAGGGTTTTTAACCAATCTTGTGCATCCAATAGGTGTTTTGTGTCATTGGATGAACATTTAGGTCATTTTCGTCCTCTATACACTTATTCTTGTCCAATTAGGGTTTTTAACAAATCTTGTGCATCCAATAGGTGTTTTGTGTCATTGGATGAATAATTAGGTCATTTTCGTCCTCTCTACACTTAATCTTGTCCAATTAGGGTTTTTAACCAATCTTGTGCATCCAATAGGTGTTTTGTGTCATTGGACGAACAATTAGGTCATTTTCGTCCTCCCAAAACTTAATCTTGTCCAATTAGGGTTTCTAACCAATGTTGTGCATCTAATAGGTGTTTTGTGTCATTGGATGAACATTTAGGTCATTGTCGTCCTCCCTACACTTAATGTAGTCCAATTAGGGTTTTTTAACCAATCTTGTGCATCCAATAGGTGTTCTGTGTCAATGGATGAATATTTAGGTCATTTTCGTCCTCCTTAGGCTAATTCTTGTCCAATTATGGTTTTTAACAAATCTTGTGCATCCAATAGGAGTTTTGTGTCATTGGAAGAACAATTAGGTCATTTTCGTCCTCCCTACACTTAATCTTGTCCAATTAGGGTTTCTAACCAATGTTTTGCATCCAATAGGTGTTTTGTGTCATTGGATGAATATTTAGGTCATTTTCGTCCTCCCTACACTTAATCTTGTCCAATTAGGGTTTTTAACCAATCTTGTGCATCCAATAGATGTTTTGTGTCATTGGACGAACAATTAGGTCATTTTCGTCCTCCCTAAACTTAATCTTGTCCAATTAGGGTTTCTAACCAATGTTGTGCATCCAATAGGTGTTTTGTGTCATTGGATGAACATTTAGGTCATTGTCGTCCTCCCTACACTTAATGTAGTCCAATTAGGGTTTTTTAACCAATCTTGTGCATCCAATAGGTGTTGTTGTGTCATTGGATGAAAATTTTGGTCATTTTCGTCCTCCCTAGGCTAATTCTTGTCCAATTAGGGTTTTTAACCAATCTTGTGCATCCAATAGGTGTTTTGTGTCATTGGATGAACATTTAGGTCATTTTCGTCCTCCATACACTTAATCTTGTCCAATTAGGGTTTTTAACAAATCTTGTGCATCCAATAGGTGTTTTGTGTCAATGGATGAATAATTAGGTCATTTTCGTCCTCTCTACACTTAATCTTGTCCAATTAGGGTTTTTAACCAATCTTGTGCATCCAATAGGTGTTTTGTGTCATTGGACGAACAATTAGGTCATTTTCGTCCTCCCTAAACTTAATCTTGTCCAATTAGGGTTTCTAACCAATCTTGTGCATCCAATAGGTGTTTTTTGTCATTAGATGAACATTTAGGTCATTGTCGTCCTCCCTACACTTAATGTAGTCCAATTAGGGTTTTTTAACCAATCTTGTGCATTCAATAGGTGTTTTGTGTCAATGGATGAATATTTAGGTCATTTTCGTCCTCCCTAGGCTAATTCTTGTCCAATTATGGTTTTTAACAAATCTTGTGCATCCAATAGGAGTTTTGTGTCATTGGAAGAACAATTAGGTCATTTTCGTCCTCCCTACACTTAATCTTGTCCAATTAGGGTTTCTAACCAATGTTTTGCATCCAATAGGTGTTTTGTGTCATTGGATTAATATTTAGGTTATTTTCGTCCTCCCTACACTTAATCTTGTCCAATTAGGGTTTTTAACCAATCTTGTGCATCCAATAGGTGTTTTGTGTCATTGGACGAACAATTAGGTCATTTTCGTCCTCCCTAAACTTAATCTTGTCCAATTAGGGTTTCTAACCAATGTTGTGCATCTAATAGGTGTTTTGTGCCATTGGATGAACATTTAGGTCATTGTCGTCCTCCCTACACTTAATGTAGTCCAATTAGGGTTTTTTAACCAATCTTGTGCATCCAATAGGTGTTTTTTGTCAATGGATGAATATTTAGGTCATTTTCGTCCTCCTTAGGCTAATTCTTGTCCAATTATGGTTTTTAACAAATCTTGTGCATCCAATAGGAGTTTTGTGTCATTGGAAGAACAATTAGGTCATTTTCGTGCTCCCTACACTTAATCTTGTCCAATTAGGGTTTCTAACCAATGTTTTGCATCCAATAGGTGTTTTGTGTCATTGGATGAATATTTAGGTCATTTTCGTCCTCCCTACACTTAATCTTGTCCAATTAGGGTTTTTAACCAGTGCATCCAATAGGTGTTTTGTGTCATTGGACGAACAATTAGGTCATTTTCGTCCTCCCTAAACTTAATCTTGTCCAATTAGGGTTTCTAACCAATGTTGTGCATCCAATAGGTGTTTTGTGTCATTGGATGAACATTTAGGTCATTGTCGTCCTCCCTACACTTAATGTAGTCCAATTAGGGTTTTTTAACCAATCTTGTGCATCCAATAGGTGTTTTTTGTCATTGGATGAACATTTAGGTCATTGTCGTCCTCCCTACACTTAATGTAGTCCAATTAGGGTTTTTTAACCAATCTTGTGCATCCAATAGGTGTTTTGTGTCAATGGATGAATATTTAGGTCATTTTCGTCCTCCCTAGGCTAATTCTTGTCCAATTATGGTTTTTAACAAATCTTGTGCATCCAATAGGAGTTTTGTGTCATTGGAAGAACAATTAGGTCATTTTCGTCCTCCCTACACTTAATCTTGTCCAATTAGGGTTTCTAACCAATGTTGTGCATCCAATAGGTGTTTTGTGTCATTGGATGAATATTTAGGTTATTTTCGTCCTCCCTACACTTAATCTTGTCCAATTAGGGTTTTTAACCAATCTTGTGCATCCAATAGGTGTTTTGTGTCATTGTAAGAACAATTAGGCCATTTTCGTCCTCCCTAAACTTAATCTTGTCCAATTAGGGTTTCTAACCAATGTTGTGCATCTAATAGGTGTTTTGTGTCATTGGATGAACATTTAGGTCATTGTCGTCCTCCCTACACTTAATGTAGTCCAATTAGGGTTTTTTAACCAATCTTGTGCATCCAATAGGTGTTTTGTGTCAATGGATAAATATTTAGGTCATTTTCGTCCTCCTTAGGCAAATTCTTGTCCAATTATGGTTTTTAACAAATCTTGTGCATCCAATAGGAGTTTTGTGTCATTGGAAGAACAATTAGGTCATTTTCGTCCTCCCTACACTTAATCTTGTCCAATTAGGGTTTCTAACCAATGTTTTGCATCCAATAGGTGTTTTGTGTCATTGGATGAATATTTAGGTTATTTTCGTCCTCCCTACACTTAATCTTGTCCAATTAGGGTTTTTAACCAATCTTGTGCATCCAATAGGTGTTTTGTGTCATTGGATGAACATTTAGGTCATTTTCGTCCTCCATACACTTAATCTTGTCCAATTAGGGTTTTTAACAAATCTTGTGCATCCAATAGGTGTTTTGTGTCATTGGATGAATAATTAGGTCATTTTCGTCCTCTCTACACTTAATCTTGTCCAATTAGGGTTTTTAACCAATCTTGTGCATCCAATAGGTGTTTTGTGTCATTGGACGAACAATTAGGTCATTTTCGTCCTCCCTAAACTTAATCTTGTCCAATTAGGGTTTCTAACCAATGTTGTGCATCTAATAGGTGTTTTGTGTCATTGGATGAACATTTAGGTCATTGTCGTCCTCCCTACACTTAATGAAGTCCTATTAGGGTTTTTTAACCAATCTTGTGCATCCAATAGGTGTTTTGTGTCAATGGATGAATATTTAGGTCATTTTCGTCCTCCTTAGGCTAATTCTTGTCCAATTATGGTTTTTAACAAATCTTGTGCATCCAATAGGAGTTTTGTGTCATTGGAAGAACAATTAGGTCATTTTCGTCCTCCCTACACTTAATCTTGTCCAATTAGGGTTTCTAACCAATGTTTTGCATCCAATAGGTGTTTTGTGTCAATGGATGAATATTTAGGTCATTTTCGTCCTCCCTACCCTTAATCTTGTCCAATTAGGGTTTTTAACCAATCTTGTGCATCCAATAGGTGTTTTGTGTCATTGGACGAACAATTAGGTCATTTTCGTCCTCCCTAAACTTAATCTTGTCCAATTAGGGTTTCTAACCAATGTTGTGCATCCAATAGGTGTTTTGTGTCATTGGATGAACATTAAGGTCATTGTCGTCCTCCCTACACTTAATGTAGTCCAATTACGGTTTTTTAACCAATCTTGTGCATCCAATAGGTGTTTGTGTCATTGGATGAACATTTAGGTCATTGTCGTCCTCCCTACACTTAATGTAGTCCAATTAGAGTTTTTTAACCAATCTTGTGCATCCAATAGGTGTTTTGTGTCAATGGATGAATATTTAGGTCATTTTCATCCTCCCTAGGCTAATTCTTCTCCAATTATGGTTTCTAACAAATCTTGTGCATCCAATAGGAGTTTTGTGTCATTGGAAGAACAATTAGGTCATTTTCGTCCTCCCTACATTTAATCTTGTCCAATTAGGGTTTCTAGCCAATGTTTTGCATCCAATAGGTGTTTTGTGTCATTGGATGAATATTTAGGTCATTTTCGTCCTCCCTACACTTAATCTTGTCCAATTAGGGTTTTTAACCAATCTTGTGCATCCAATAGGTGTTTTGTGTCATTGGATGAACATTTAGGTCATTTTCGTCCTCCCTACACTTAATGTAGTCCAATTAGGGTTTTTTAACCAATCTTGTGCATCCAATAGGTGTTTTGTGTCAATGGATGAATATTTAGGTCATTTTCGTCCTCCCTAGGCTAATTCTTGTCCAATTATGGTTTTTAACAAATCTTGTGCATCCAATAGGAGTTTTGTGTCATTGGAAGAACAATTAGGTCATTTTCGTCCTCCCTACACTTAATCTTGTCCAATTAGGGTTTCTAACCAATGTTGTGCATCCAATAGGTGTTTTGTGTCATTGGATGAATATTTAGGTCATTTTCGTCCTCCCTACACTTAATCTTGTCCAATTAGGGTTTTTAACCAATCTTGTGTATCCAATAGGTGTTTTGTGTCATTGGACGAACAATTAGGTCATTTTCGTCCTCCCTAAACTTAATCTTGTCCAATTAGGGTTTCTAACCAATGTTGTGCATCCAATAGGTGATTTGTGTCATTGGATGAACATTAAGGTCATGGTCGTCCTCCCTACACTTAATGTAGTCCAATTACGGTTTTTTAACCAATCTTGTGCATCCAATAGGTGTTTGTGTCATTGGATGAACATTTAGGTCATTGTCGTCCTCCCTACACTTAATGTAGTCCAATTAGAGTTTTTTAACCAATCTTGTGCATCCAATAGGTGTTTTGTGTCAATGGATGAATATTTAGGTCATTTTCATCCTCCCTAGGCTAATTCTTGTCCAATTATGGTTTCTAACAAATCTTGTGCATCCAATACGAGTTTTGTGTCATTGGAAGAACAATTAGGTCATTTTCGTCCTCCCTACACTTAATCTTGTCCAATTAGGGTTTCTAGCCAATGTTTTGCATCCAATAGGTGTTTTGTGTCATTGGATGAATATTTAGGTCATTTTCGTCCTCCCTACACTTAATCTTGTCCAATTAGGGTTTTTAACCAGTGCATCCAATAGGTGTTTTGTGTCATTGGACGAACAATTAGGTCATTTTCGTCCTCCCTAAACTTAATCTTGTCCAATTAGGGTTTCTAACCAATGTTGTGCATCCAATAGGTGTTTTGTGTCATTGGATGAACATTTAGGTCATTGTCGTCCTCCCTACACTTAATGTAGTCCAATTAGGGTTTTTTAACCAATCTTGTGCATCCAATAGGTGTTTTTTGTCATTGGATGAACATTTAGGTCATTGTCGTCCTCCCTACACTTAATGTAGTCCAATTAGGGTTTTTTAACCAATCTTGTGCATCCAATAGGTGTTTTGTGTCAATGGATGAATATTTAGGTCATTTTCGTCCTCCCTAGGCTAATTCTTGTCCAATTATGGTTTTTAACAAATCTTGTGCATCCAATAGGAGTTTTGTGTCATTGGAAGAACAATTAGGTCATTTTCGTCCTCCCTACACTTAATCTTGTCCAATTAGGGTTTCTAACCAATGTTGTGCATCCTATAGGTGTTTTGTGTCATTGGATGAACATTTAGGTCATTGTCGTCCTCCCTACACTTAATGTAGTCCAATTAGGGTTTTTTAACCAATCTTGTGCATCCAATAGGTGTTTTTTGTCATTGGATGAACATTTAGGTCATTGTCGTCCTCCCTACACTTAATGTAGTCCAATTAGGGTTTTTTAACCAATCTTGTGCATCCAATAGGTGTTTTGTGTCATTGGATGAATATTTAGGTCATTTTCGTCCTCCCTAGGCTAATTCTTGTCCAATTATGGTTTTTAACAAATCTTGTGCATCCAATAGGAGTTTTGTGTCATTGGAAGAACAATTAGGTCATTTTCGTCCTCCCTACACTTAATCTTGTCCAATTAGGGTTTCTAACCAATGTTTTGCATCCAATAGGTGTTTTGTGTCATTGGATGAATATTTAGGTTATTTTCGTCCTCCCTACACTTAATCTTGTCCAATTAGGGTTTTTAACCAATCTTGTGCATCCAATAGGTGTTTTGTGTCATTGTAAGAACAATTAGGCCATTTTCGTCCTCCCTAAACTTAATCTTGTCCAATTAGGGTTTCTAACCAATGTTGTGCATCTAATAGGTGTTTTGTGTCATTGGATGAACATTTAGGTCATTGTCGTCCTCCCTACACTTAATGTAGTCCAATTAGGGTTTTTTAACCTATCTTGTGCATCCAATAGGTGTTTTGTGTCAATGGATGAATATTTAGGTCATTTTCGTCCTCCTTAGGCTAATTCTTGTCCAATTATGGTTTTTAACAAGTCTTGTGCATCCAATAGGAGTTTTGTGTCATTGGAAGAACAATTAGGTCATTTTCGTCCTCCCTACACTTAATCTTGTCCAATTAGGGTTTCTAACCAATGTTTTGCATCCAATAGGTGTTTTGTGTCATTGGATGAATATTTAGGTCATTTTCGTCCTCCCTACACTTAATCTTGTCCAATTAGGGTTTTTAACCAATCTTGTGCATCCAATAGGTGTTTTGTGTCATTGGACGAACAATTAGGTCATTTTCGTCCTCCCTAAACTTAATCTTGTCCAATTAGGGTTTCTAACCAATGTTGTGCATCCAATAGGTGTTTTGTGTCATTGGATGAACATTTAGGTCATTGTCGTCCTCCCTACACTTAATGTAGTCCAATTAGGGTTTTTTAACCAATCTTGTGCATCCAATAGGTGTTTTTGTGTCATTGGATGAACATTTTGGTCATTTTCGTCCTCCCTAGGCTAATTCTTGTCCAAATAGTGTTTTTAACCAATCTTGTGCATCCAATAGGTGTTTTGTGTCATTCGATGAACATTTAGGTCATTTTCGTCCTCCATACACTTAATCTTGTCCAATTAGGGTTTTTAACCAATCTTGTGCATCCAATAGGTGTTTTGTGTCATTGGATGAACAATTAGGTCATTTTCGTCCTCTCTACACTTAATCTTGTCCAATTAGGGTTTTTAACCAATCTTGTGCATCCAATAGGTGTTTTGTGTCATTGGACGAACAATTAGGTCATTTTCCTCCTCCCTAAACTTAATCTTGTCCAATTAGGGTTTCTAACCAACGTTGTGCATCCAATAGGTGTTTTGTGTCATGGGATGAACATTTAGGTCATTTTCGTCCTCCCTACACTTAATGTAGTCCAATTAGGGTTTTTTAACCAATCTTGTGCATCCAATAGGTGTTTTTGTGTCATTGGATGAACATTTTGGTCATTTTCGTCCTCCCTAGGCTAATTCTTGTCCAATTAGGGTTTTTAACCAATCTTGTGCATCCAATAGGTGTTTTGTGTCATTGGATGAACATTTAGGTCATTTTCGTCCTCTATACACTTATTCTTGTCCAATTAGGGTTTTTAACAAATCTTGTGCATCCAATAGGTGTTTTGTGTCATTGGATGAATAATTAGGTCATTTTCGTCCTCTCTACACTTAATCTTGTCCAATTAGGGTTTTTAACCAATCTTGTGCATCCAATAGGTGTTTTGTGTCATTGGACGAACAATTAGGTCATTTTCGTCCTCCCAAAACTTAATCTTGTCCAATTAGGGTTTCTAACCAATGTTGTGCATCTAATAGGTGTTTTGTGTCATTGGATGAACATTTAGGTCATTGTCGTCCTCCCTACACTTAATGTAGTCCAATTAGGGTTTTTTAACCAATCTTGTGCATCCAATAGGTGTTTTGTGTCAATGGATAAATATTTAGGTCATTTTCGTCCTCCTTAGGCAAATTCTTGTCCAATTATGGTTTTTAACAAATCTTGTGCATCCAATAGGAGTTTTGTGTCATTGGAAGAACAATTAGGTCATTTTCGTCCTCCCTACACTTAATCTTGTCCAATTAGGGTTTCTAACCAATGTTTTGCATCCAATAGGTGTTTTGTGTCATTGGATGAATATTTAGGTTATTTTCGTCCTCCCTACACTTAATCTTGTCCAATTAGGGTTTTTAACCAATCTTGTGCATCCAATAGGTGTTTTGTGTCATTGGATGAACATTTAGGTCATTTTCGTCCTCCATACACTTAATCTTGTCCAATTAGGGTTTTTAACAAATCTTGTGCATCCAATAGGTGTTTTGTGTCATTGGATGAATAATTAGGTCATTTTCGTCCTCTCTACACTTAATCTTGTCCAATTAGGGTTTTTAACCAATCTTGTGCATCCAATAGGTGTTTTGTGTCATTGGACGAACAATTAGGTCATTTTCGTCCTCCCTAAACTTAATCTTGTCCAATTAGGGTTTTTAACCAATCTTGTGCATCCAATAGGTGTTTTGTGTCATTGGACGAACAATTAGGTCATTTTCGTCCTCCCTAAACTTAATCTTGTCCAATTATGGTTTCTAACCAATGTTGTGCATCCAATAGGTGTTTTGTGTCATTGGATGAACATTTAGGTCATTGTCGTCCTCCCTACACTTAATGTAGTCCAATTAGGGTTTTTTAACCAATCTTGTGCATCCAATAGGTGTTTTGTGTCATTGGATGAACATTTAGGTCATTTTCGTCCTCCCTACACTTAATCTTGTCCAATTAGGGTTTTTAACAAATCTTGTGCACCCACTAGGTGTTTTGTGTCATTGGATGAACAATTAGGTCATTTTCGTCCTCCCTAAACTTAAAGTTGTCCAATTAGGGTTTCTAACAAATGTTGTGCATCCAATAGGTGTTTTGTGTCATTGGATGAACAATTAGGTCATTTTCGTCCTCCCCAAACTTAATCTTGTCCAATTAGGGTTTCTAACCAATCTTGTGCATCCAATAGGTGTTTTGTGTCATTGGATGAACATTTAGGTCATTTTCGTCCTCCGTACACTTAATCTTGTCCAATTAGGGTTTTTAACCAATCTTGTGCATCCATTAGGTGTTTTGTGTCATTGGATGAACAATTAGGTCATTTTCGTCCTCCCTACACTTAATCTTGTCCAATTAGGGTTTTTAACCAATCTTGTGCATCCAATAGGTGTTTTGTGTCATTGGATGAACAATTAGGTCATTTTCGTCCTCCCCAAACTTAATCTTGTCCAATTAGGGTTTCTAACCAATCTTGTGCATCCAATAGGTGTTTTGTGTCATTGGATGAACATATAGGTCATTTTCGTCCTCCCTACATTTAATCTTGTCCAATTAGGGTTTTTAACCAATCTTGTGCATCCATCAGGTGTTTTGTGTCATTGGATGAACAATTAGGTCATTTTCGTCCTCCCTACACTTAATGTAGTCCAATTAGGGTTTTTTAACCAATCTTGTGCATCCATTTGGTGTTTTTGTGTCATTGGATGAACATTTAGGTCATTTTCGTCCTCCCTAGACTATTTCTTGTCCAATTAGGGTTTTTATCCAATCTTGTGCATCCATTAGGTGTTTTTGTTTCATTGGATGAACAATCAGGTCATTGTCGTCCTCCCTAGGCTAATTCCAGTCCAATTAGGGTTTTTAACCAATCTTGTGCGTTTAATAGGTGTTTTCTGTCAATGGATGAATATTTAGGTCATTTTCGTCCTCCCTAGGCTAATTCTTGTCCAATTATGGTTTTTAACAAATCTTGTGCATCCAATAGGAGTTTTGTGTCATTGGAAGAACAATTAGGTCATTTTCGTCCTCCCTACACTTAATCTTGTCCAATTAGGGTTTCTAACCAATGTTTTGCATCCAATAGGTGTTTTGTGTCATTGGATGAATATTTAGGTCATTTTCGTCCTCCCTACACTTAATCTTGTCCAATTAGGGTTTTTAACCAATCTTGTGTATCCAATAGGTGTTTTGTGTCATTGGACGAACAATTAGGTCATTTTCGTCCTCCCTAAACTTAATCTTGTCCAATTAGGGTTTCTAACCCATGTTGTGCATCCAATAGGTGTTTTGTGTCATTGGATGAACATTAAGGTCATTGTCGTCCTCCCTACACTTAATGTAGTCCAATTACGGTTTTTTAACCAATCTTGTGCATCCAATAGGTGTTTGTGTCATTGGATGAACATTTAGGTCATTGTCGTCCTCCCTACACTTAATGTAGTCCAATTAGAGTTTTTTAACCAATCTTGTGCATCCAATAGGTGTTTTGTGTCAATGGATGAATATTTAGGTCATTTTCATCCTCCCTAGGCTAATTCTTGTCCAATTATGGTTTCTAACAAATCTTGTGCATCCAATAGGAGTTTTGTGTCATTGGAAGAACAATTAGGTCATTTTCGTCCTCCCTACACTTAATCTTGTCCAATTAGGGTTTCTAGCCAATGTTTTGCAACCAATAGGTGTTTTGTGTCATTGGATGAATATTTAGGTCATTTTCGTCCTCCCTACACTTAATCTTGTCCAATTAGGGTTTTTAACCAATCTTGTGCATCCAATAGGTGTTTTGTGTCATTGGACGAACAATTAGGTCATTTTCGTCCTCCCTAAACTTAATCTTGTCCAATTATGGTTTCTAACCAATGTTGTGCATCCAATAGGTGTTTTGTGTCATTGGATGAACATTTAGGTCATTGTCGTCCTCCCTACACTTAATGTAGTCCAATTAGGGTTTTTTAACCAATCTTGTGCATCCAATAGGTGTTTTTTGTCAATGGATGAATATTTAGGTCATTTTCGTCCTCCTTAGGCTAATTCTTGTCCAATTATGGTTTTTAACAAATCTTGTGCATCCAATAGGAGTTTTGTGTCATTGGAAGAACAATTAGGTCATTTTCGTGCTCCCTACACTTAATCTTGTCCAATTAGGGTTTCTAACCAATGTTTTGCATCCAATAGGTGTTTTGTGTCATTGGATGAATATTTAGGTCATTTTCGTCCTCCCTACACTTAATCTTGTCCAATTAGGGTTTTTAACCAATCTTGTGCATCCAATAGGTGTTTTGTGTCATTGGATGAACAATTAGGTCATTTTCGTCCTCCCCAAACTTAATCTTGTCCAATTAGGGTTTCTAACCAATCTTGTGCATCCAATAGGTGTTTTGTGTCATTGGATGAACATTTAGGTCATTTTCGTCCTCCCTACATTTAATCTTGTCCAATTAGGGTTTTTAACCAATCTTGTGCATCCATCAGGTGTTTTGTGTCATTGGATGAACAATTAGGTCATTTTCGTCCTCCCTACACTTAATGTAGTCCAATTAGGGTTTTTTAACCAATCTTGTGCATCCATTTGGTGTTTTTGTGTCATTGGATGAACATTTAGGTCATTTTCGTCCTCCCTAGGCTATTTCTTGTCCAATTAGGGTTTTTATCCAATCTTGTGCATCCATTAGGTGTTTTTGTTTCATTGGATGAACAATCAGGTCATTGTCGTCCTCCCTAGGCTAATTCCAGTCCAATTAGGGTTTTTAACCAATCTTGTGCGTTTAATAGGTGTTTTCTGTCAATGGATGAATATTTAGGTCATTTTCGTCCTCCCTAGGCTAATTCTTGTCCAATTATGGTTTTTAACAAATCTTGTGCATCCAATAGGAGTTTTGTGTCATTGGAAGAACAATTAGGTCATTTTTGTCCTCCCTACACTTAATCTTGTCCAATTAGGGTTTCTAACCAATGTTTTGCATCCAATAGGTGTTTTGTGTCATTGGATGAATATTTAGGTCATTTTCGTCCTCCCTACACTTAATCTTGTCTAATTAGGGTTTTTAACCAATCTTGTGTATCCAATAGGTGTTTTGTGTCATTGGACGAACAATTAGGTCATTTTCGTCCTCCCTAAACTTAATCTTGTCCAATTAGGGTTTCTAACCAATGTTGTGCATCCAATAGGTGATTTGTGTCATTGGATGAACATTAAGGTCATGGTCGTCCTCCCTACACTTAATGTAGTCCAATTACGGTTTTTTAACCAATCTTGTGCATCCAATAGGTGTTTGTGTCATTGGATGAACATTTAGGTCATTGTCGTCCTCCCTACACTTAATGTAGTCCAATTAGAGTTTTTTAACCAATCTTGTGCATCCAATAGGTGTTTTGTGTCAATGGATGAATATTTAGGTCATTTTCATCCTCCCTAGGCTAATTCTTCTCCAATTATGGTTTCTAACAAATCTTGTGCATCCAATAGGAGTTTTGTGTCATTGGAAGAACAATTAGGTCATTTTCGTCCTCCCTACACTTAATCTTGTCCAATTAGGGTTTCTAGCCAATGTTTTGCATCCAATAGGTGTTTTGTGTCATTGGATGAATATTTAGGTCATTTTCGTCCTCCCTACACTTAATCTTGTCCAATTAGGGTTTTTAACCAATCTTGTGCATCCAATAGGTGTTTTGTGTCATTGGACGAACAATTAGGTCATTTTCCTCCTCCCTAAACTTAATCTTGTCCAATTAGGGTTTCTAACCAACGTTGTGCATCCAATAGGTGTTTTGTGTCATGGGATGAACATTTAGGTCATTTTCGTCCTCCCTACACTTAATGTAGTCCAATTAGGGTTTTTTAACCAATCTTGTGCATCCAATAGGTGTTTTTGTGTCATTGGATGAACATTTAGGTCATTTTCGTCCTCCCTAGGCTAATTCTTGTCCAATTAGGGTTTTTATCCAATCTTGTGCATCCATTAGCTGTTTTTGTTTCATTGGATGAACATTTAGGTCATTTTCGTCCTCTCTAGGCTAATTCTTGTCCAATTAGGGTTTTTAACCAATGTTGTGCATCCAATAGGTGTTTTGTGTCATTGGATGAACATTTAGGTCATTTTCATCCTCCCTACACTTAATCTTTTCCAATTAGGGTTTTTAACCAATCTTGTGCATCCAATAGGTGTTTTGTGTCATTGGATGAACATTTAGGTCATTTTCGTCCTCCCTACACTTAATCTTGTCCAATTAGGGTTTTTAACAAATCTTGTGCACCCACTAGGTGTTTTGTGTCATTGGATGAACAATTAGGTCATTTTCGTCCTCCCTAAACTTAAAGTTGTCCAATTAGGGTTTCTAACAAATGTTGTGCATCCAATAGGTGTTTTGTGTCATTGGATGAACAATTAGGTCATTTTCGTCCTCCCCAAATTTAATCTTGTCCAATTAGGGTTTCTAACCAATCTTGTGCATCCAATAGGTGTTTTGTGTCATTGGATGAACATTTAGGTCATTGTCGTCCTCCCTACACTTAATGTAGTCCAATTAGGGTTTTTTAACCAATCTTGTGCATCCAATAGGTGTTTTTGTGTCATTGGATGAACATTTTGGTCATTTTCGTCCTCCCTAGGCTAATTCTTGTCCAATTAGGGTTTTTAACCAATCTTGTGCATCCAATAGGTGTTTTGTGTCATTGGATGAACATTTAGGTCATTTTCGTCCTCTATACACTTATTCTTGTCCAATTAGGGTTTTTAACAAATCTTGTGCATCCAATAGGTGTTTTGTGTCATTGGATGAATAATTAGGTCATTTTCGTCCTCTCTACACTTAATCTTGTCCAATTAGGGTTTTTAACCAATCTTGTGCATCCAATAGGTGTTTTGTGTCATTGGACGAACAATTAGGTCATTTTCGTCCTCCCAAAACTTAATCTTGTCCAATTAGGGTTTCTAACCAATGTTGTGCATCTAATAGGTGTTTTGTGTCATTGGATGAACATTTAGGTCATTGTCGTCCTCCCTACACTTAATGTAGTCCAATTAGGGTTTTTTAACCAATCTTGTGCATCCAATAGGTGTTTTGTGTCATTGGATGAATATTTAGGTCATTTTCGTCCTCCTTAGGCTAATTCTTGTCCAATTATGGTTTTTAACAAATCTTGTGCATCCAATAGGAGTTTTGTGTCATTGGAAGAACAATTAGGTCATTTTCGTCCTCCCTACACTTAATCTTGTCCAATTAGGGTTTCTAACCAATGTTTTGCATCCAATAGGTGTTTTGTGTCATTGGATGAACATTTAGGTCATTTTCGTCCTCCCTACACTTAATCTTGTCCAATTAGGGTTTTTAACCAATCTTGTGCATCCATTAGGTGTTTTGTGTCATTGGATGAACAATTAGGTAATTTTCGTCCTCCCTAAACTTAATGTTGTCCAATTAGGGTTTCTAACCAATGTTGTGCATCCAATAGGTGTTTTGGGTCATTGGATGAACATTTAGGTCATTTTCATCCTCCCTACACTTAATCTTTTCCAATTAGGGTTTTTAACCAATCTTGTGCATCCATTAGGTGTTTTGTGTCATTGGATGAACAATTAGGTCATTTTCGTCCTCCCTACACTTAATCTTGTCCAATTAGGGTTTTTAACCAATCTTGTGCATCCAATAGGTGTTTTGTGTCATTGGATGAACAATTAGGTCATTTTCGTCCTCCCCAAACTTAATCTTGTCCAATTAGGGTTTCTAACCAATCTTGTGCATCCAATAGGTGTTTTGTGTCATTGGATGAACATTTAGGTCATTTTCGTCCTCCATACACTTAATCTTGTCCAATTACGGTTTTTAACAAGTCTTGTGCACCCACTAGGTGTTTTGTGTCATTGGATAAACAATTAGGTCATTTTCGTCCTCCCTAAACTTAATGTTATCCAATTAGGGTTTCTAACCAATGTTGTGCATCCAATAGGTGTTTTGTGTCATTGGATGAACATTTAGGTCATTTTCGTCCTCCCTACAGTTAATCTTGTCCAATTAGGGTTTTTAACCAATCTTGTGCATCCATTAGGTGTTTTGTGTCATTGGATGAACAATTAGGTCATTTTCGTCCTCCCTACACTTAATCTTGTCCAATTAGGGTTTTTAACCAATCTTGTGCATCCAATAGGTGTTTTGTGTCATTCGATGAACAATTAGGTCATTTTCGTCCTCCCCAAACTTAATCTTGTCCAATTAGGGTTTCTAACCAATCTTGTGCATCCAATAGGTGTTTTGTGTCATTGGATGAACATATAGGTCATTTTCGTCCTCCCTACATTTAATCTTGTCCAATTAGGGTTTTTAACCAATCTTGTGCATCCATCAGGTGTTTTGTGTCATTGGATGAACAATTAGGTCATTTTCGTCCTCCCTACACTTAATGTAGTCCAATTAGGGTTTTTTAACCAATCTTGTGCATCCATTTGGTGTTTTTGTGTCATTGGATGAACATTTAGGTCATTTTCGTCCTCCCTAGACTATTTCTTGTCCAATTAGGGTTTTTATCCAATCTTGTGCATCCATTAGGTGTTTTTGTTTCATTGGATGAACAATCAGGTCATTGTCGTCCTCCCTAGGCTAATTCCAGTCCAATTAGGGTTTTTAACCAATCTTGTGCGTTTAATAGGTGTTTTCTGTCAATGGATGAATATTTAGGTCATTTTCGTCCTCCCTAGGCTAATTCTTGTCCAATTATGGTTTTTAACAAATCTTGTGCATCCAATAGGAGTTTTGTGTCATTGGAAGAACAATTAGGTCATTTTCGTCCTCCCTACACTTAATGTAGTCCAATTAGGGTTTTTTAACCAATCTTGTGCATCCATTTGGTGTTTTTGTGTCATTGGATGAACATTTAGGTCATTTTCGTCCTCCCTAGGCTATTTCTTGTCCAATTAGGGTTTTTATCCAATCTTGTGCATCCATTAGGTGTTTTTGTTTCATTGGATGAACAATCAGGTCATTTTCGTCCTCCCTAGGCTAATTCCTGTCCAATTAGGGTTTTTAACCAATCTTGTGCGTCCAATAGGTGTTTTGTGTCAATGGATGAATATTTAGGTCATTTTCGTCCTCCCTAGGCTAATTCTTGTCCAATTATGGTTTTTAACAAATCTTGTGCATCCAATAGGAGTTTTGTGTCATTGGAAGAACAATTAGGTCATTTTCGTCCTCCCTACACTTAATCTTGTCCAATTAGGGTTTCTAACCAATGTTTTGCATCCAATAGGTGTTTTGTGTCATTGGATGAATATTTAGGTTATTTTCGTCCTCCCTACACTTAATCTTGTCCAATTAGGGTTTTTAACCAATCTTGTGCATCCAATAGGTGTTTTGTGTCATTGGACGAACAATTAGGTCATTTTCGTCCTCCCTAAACTTAATCTTGTCCAATTAGGGTTTCTAACCAATGTTGTGCATCCTATAGGTGTTTTGTGTCATTGGATGAACATTTAGGTCATTGTCGTCCTCCCTACACTTAATGTAGTCCAATTAGGGTTTTTTAACCAATCTTGTGCATCCAATAGGTGTTTTTGTGTCATTGGATGAACATTTTGGTCATTTTCGTCCTCCCAAGGCTAATTCTTGTCCAATTAGGGTTTTAACCAATCTTGTGCATCCAATAGGTGTTTTGTGTCATTGGATGAACATTTAGGTCATTTTCGTCCTCCATACACTTAATCTTGTCCAATTAGGGTTTTTAACAAATCTTGTGCATCCAATAGGTGTTTTGTGTCATTGGATGAATAATTAGGTCATTTTCGTCCTCTCTACACTTAATCTTGTCCAATTAGGGTTTTTAACCAATCTTGTGCATCCAATAGGTGTTTTGTGTCATTGGACGAACAATTAGGTCATTTTCGTCCTCCCTAAACTTAATCTTGTCCAATTAGGGTTTCTAACCAATGTTGTGCATCTAATAGGTGTTTTGTGTCATTGGATGAACATTTAGGTCATTGTCGTCCTCCCTACACTTAATGTAGTCCAATTAGGGTTTTTTAACCAATCTTGTGCATCCAATAGGTGTTTTGTGTCATTGGATGAATATTTAGGTCATTTTCGTCCTCCTTAGGCTAATTCTTGTCCAATTATGGTTTTTAACAAATCTTGTGCATCCAATAGGAGTTTTGTGTCATTGGAAGAACAATTAGGTCATTTTCGTCCTCCCTACACTTAATCTTGTCCAATTAGGGTTTCTAACCAATGTTTTGCATCCAATAGGTGTTTTGTGTCATTGGATGAACATTTAGGTCATTTTCGTCCTCCCTACACTTAATCTTGTCCAATTAGGGTTTTTAACCAATCTTGTGCATCCATTAGGTGTTTTGTGTCATTGGATGAACAATTAGGTAATTTTCGTCCTCCCTAAACTTAATGTTGTCCAATTAGGGTTTCTAACCAATGTTGTGCATCCAATAGGTGTTTTGGGTCATTGGATGAACATTTAGGTCATTTTC
>JBBPBS010000475.1:450404-485081 GCA_037974835.1 Cicer judaicum | reverse complement strand
GATGAACAATTAGGTCATTTTCGTCCTCCCCAAACTTAATCTTGTCCAATTAGGGTTTCTAACCAATCTTGTGCATCCAATAGGTGTTTTGTGTCATTGGATGAACATATAGGTCATTTTCGTCCTCCCTACACTTAATCTTGTCCAATTAGGGTTTTTAACCAATCTTGTGTATCCATTAGGTGTTTTGTGTCAATGGATGAATATTTAGGTCATTTTCGTCCTCCCTAGGCTAATTCTTGTCCAATTATGGTTTTTAACAAATCTTGTGCATCCAATAGGAGTTTTGTGTCATTGGAAGAACAATTAGGTCATTTTCGTCCTCCCTACACTTAATCTTGTCCAATTAGGGTTTCTAACCAATGTTTTGCATCCAATAGGTGTTTTGTGTCATTGGATGAATATTTAGGTTATTTTCGTCCTCCCTACACTTAATCTTGTCCAATTAGGGTTTTTAACCAATCTTGTGCATCCAATAGGTGTTTTGTGTCATTGTAAGAACAATTAGGCCATTTTCGTCCTCCCTAAACTTAATCTTGTCCAATTAGGGTTTCTAACCAATGTTGTGCATCTAATAGGTGTTTTGTGTCATTGGATGAACATTTAGGTCATTGTTGTCCTCCCTACACTTAATGTAGTCCAATTAGGGTTTTTTAACCTATCTTTTGCATCCAATAGGTGTTTTGTGTCAATGGATGAATATTTAGGTCATTTTCGTCCTCCTTAGGCTAATTCTTGTCCAATTATGGTTTTTAACAAATCTTGTGCATCCAATAGGAGTTTTGTGTCATTGGAAGAACAATTAGGTCATTTTCGTCCTCCCTACACTTAATCTTGTCCAATTAGGGTTTCTAACCAATGTTTTGCATCCAATAGGTGTTTTGTGTCATTGGATGAATATTTAGGTCATTTTCGTCCTCCCTACACTTAATCTTGTCCAATTAGGGTTTTTAACCAATGTTGTGCATCCAATAGGTGTTTTGTGTCATTGGATGAACATTTAGGTCATTGTCGTCCTCCCTACACTTAATGTAGTCCAATTAGGGTTTTTTAACCAATCTTGTGCATCCAATAGGTGTTTTTTGTCATTGGATGAACATTTAGGTCATTGTCGTCCTCCCTACACTTAATGTAGTCCAATTAGGGTTTTTTAACCAATCTTGTGCATCCAATAGGTGTTTTGTGTCAATGGATGAATATTTAGGTCATTTTCGTCCTCCCTTGGCTAATTCTTGTCCAATTATGGTTTTTAACAAATCTTGTGCATCCAATAGGAATTTTGTGTCATTGGAAGAACAATTAGGTCATTTTCGTCCTCCCTACACTTAATCTTGTCCAATTAGGGTTTCTAACCAATGTTTTGCATCCAATAGGTGTTTTGTGTCATTGGATGAACATTTAGGTCATTGTCGTCCTCCCTACACTTAATGTAGTCCAATTAGGGTTTTTTAACCAATCTTGTGCATCCAATAGGTGTTTTTTGTCATTGGATGAACATTTAGGTCATTGTCGTCCTCCCTACACTTAATGTAGTCCAATTAGGGTTTTTTAACCAATCTTGTGCATCCAATAGGTGTTTTGTGTCAATGGATGAATATTTAGGTCATTTTCGTCCTCCCTAGGCTAATTCTTGTCCAATTATGGTTTTTAACAAATCTTGTGCATCCAATAGGAGTTTTGTGTCATTGGAAGAACAATTAGGTCATTTTCGTCCTCCCTACACTTAATCTTGTCCAATTAGGGTTTCTAACCAATGTTGTGCATCCAATAGGTGTTTTGTGTCATTGGATGAATATTTAGGTTATTTTCGTCCTCCCTACACTTAATCTTGTCCAATTAGGGTTTTTAACCAATCTTGTGCATCCAATAGGTGTTTTGTGTCATTGTAAGAACAATTAGGCCATTTTCGTCCTCCCTAAACTTAATCTTGTCCAATTAGGGTTTCTAACCAATGTTGTGCATCTAATAGGTGTTTTGTGTCATTGGATGAACATTTAGGTCATTGTCGTCCTCCCTACACTTAATGTAGTCCAATTAGGGTTTTTTAACCAATCTTGTGCATCCAATAGGTGTTTTTGTGTCATTGGATGAACATTTTGGTCATTTTCGTCCTCCCTAGGCTAATTCTTGTCCAATTAGGGTTTTTAACCAATCTTGTGCATCCAATAGGTGTTTTGTGTCATTGGATGAACATTTAGGTCATTTTCGTCCTCCGTACACTTAATCTTGTCCAATTAGGGTTTTTAACCAATCTTGTGCATCCATTAGGTGTTTTGTGTCATTGGATGAACAATTAGGTCATTTTCGTCCTCCCTAAACTTAATGTTGTCCAATTAGGGTTTCTAATCAATGTTGTGCATCCAATAGGTGTTTTGTGTCATTGGATGTACATTTAGGTCATTTTCGTCCTCCCTACACTTAATCTTGTCCAATTAGGGTTTTTAACCAATCTTGTGCATCCAATAGGTGTTTTGTGTCATTGGATGAACAATTAGGTCATTTTCGTCCTCCCCAAACTTAATCTTGTCCAATTAGGGTTTCTAACCAATCTTGTGCATCCAATAGGTGTTTTGTGTCATTGGATGAACATTTAGGTCATTTTCGTCCTCCCTACATTTAATCTTGTCCAATTAGGGTTTTTAACCAATCTTGTGCATCCATCAGGTGTTTTGTGTCATTGGATGAACAATTAGGTCATTTTCGTCCTCCCTACACTTAATGTAGTCCAATTAGGGTTTTTTAACCAATCTTGTGCATCCATTTGGTGTTTTTGTGTCATTGGATGAACATTTAGGTCATTTTCGTCCTCCCTAGGCTATTTCTTGTCCAATTAGGGTTTTTATCCAATCTTGTGCATCCATTAGGTGTTTTTGTTTCATTGGATGAACAATCAGGTCATTTTCGTCCTCCCTAGGCTAATTCCAGTCCAATTAGGGTTTTTAACCAATCTTGTGCGTTTAATAGGTGTTTTCTGTCAATGGATGAATATTTAGGTCATTTTCGTCCTCCCTAGGCTAATTCTTGTCCAATTATGGTTTTTAACAAATCTTGTGCATCCAATAGGAGTTTTGTGTCATTGGAAGAACAATTAGGTCATTTTCGTCCTCCCTACACTTAATCTTGTCCAATTAGGGTTTCTAACCAATGTTTTGCATCCAATAGGTGTTTTGTGTCATTGGATGAATATTTAGGTTATTTTCGTCCTCCCTACACTTAATCTTGTCCAATTAGGGTTTTTAACCAATCTTGTGCATCCAATAGGTGTTTTGTGTCATTGGATGAACATTTAGGTCATTTTCGTCCTCCATACACTTAATCTTGTCCAATTAGGGTTTTTAACAAATCTTGTGCATCCAATAGGTGTTTTGTGTCATTGGATGAATAATTAGGTCATTTTCGTCCTCTCTACACTTAATCTTGTCCAATTAGGGTTTTTAACCAATCTTGTGCATCCAATAGGTGTTTTGTGTCATTGGATGAACAATTAGGTCATTTTCGTCCTCCCTAAACTTAATCTTGTCCAATTAGGGTTTCTAACCAATGTTGTGCATCCAATAGGTGTTTTGTGTCATTGGATGAACATTTAGGTCATTGTCGTCCTCCCTACACTTAATGTAGTCCAATTAGGGTTTTTAACCAATCTTGTGCATCCAATAGGTGTTTTGTGTCATTGGATGAACATTTAGGTCATTTTCGTCCTCCATACACTTAATCTTCTCCAATTAGGGTTTTTAACAAATCTTGTGCATCCAATAGGTGTTTTGTGTCATTGGATGAACAATTAGGTCATTTTCGTCCTCTCTACACTTAATCTTGTCCAATTAGGGTTTTTGACCAATCTTGTGCATCCAATAGGTGTTTTGTGTCATTGGACGAACAATTAGGTCATTTTCCTCCTCCCTAAACTTAATCTTGTCCAATTAGGGTTTCTAACCAACGTTGTGCATCCAATAGGTGTTTTGTGTCATGGGATGAACATTTAGGTCATTTTCGTCCTCCCTACACTTAATGTAGTCCAATTAGGGTTTTTTAACCAATCTTGTGCATCCAATAGGTGCTTTTGTGTCATTGGATGAACATTTAGGTCATTTTCGTCCTCCCTAGGCTAATTCTTGTCCAATTAGGGTTTTTATCCAATCTTGTGCATCCATTAGGTGTTTTTGTTTCATTGGATGAACATTTAGGTCATTTTCGTCCTCCCTAGGCTAATTCTTGTCCAATTAGGGTTTTTAACCAATGTTGTGCATCCAATAGGTGTTTTGTGTCATTGGATGAACATTTAGGTCATTTTCATCCTCCCTACACTTAATCTTTTCCAATTAGGGTTTTTAACCAATCTTGTGCATCCATTAGGTGTTTTGTGTCATTGGATGAACAATTAGGTCATTTTCGTCCTCCCTAAACTTAATCTTGTCCAATTAGGGTTTCTAACCAATGTTGTGCATCCAATAGGTGTTTTGTGTCATTGGATGAACATTTAGGTCATTGTCGTCCTCCCTACACTTAATGTAGTCCAATTAGGGTTTTTTAACCAATCTTGTGCATCCAATAGGTGTTTTTGTGTCATTGGATGAACATTTTGGTCATTTTCGTCCTCCCTAGGCTAATTCTTGTCCAATTAGGGTTTTTAACCAATGTTTTGCATCCAATAGGTGTTTTGTGTCATTGGATGAATATTTAGGTCATTTTCGTCCTCCCTACACTTAATCTTGTCCAATTAGGGTTTTTAACCAATCTTGTGCATCCAATAGGTGTTTTGTGTCATTGGACGAACAATTAGGTCATTTTCCTCCTCCCTAAACTTAATCTTGTCCAATTAGGGTTTCTAACCAACGTTGTGCATCCAATAGGTGTTTTGTGTCATGGGATGAACATTTAGGTCATTTTCGTCCTCCCTACACTTAATGTAGTCCAATTAGGGTTTTTTAACCAATCTTGTGCATCCAATAGGTGTTTTTGTGTCATTGGATGAACATTTAGGTCATTTTCGTCCTCCCTAGGCTAATTCTTGTCCAATTAGGGTTTTTATCCAATCTTGTGCATCCATTAGCTGTTTTTGTTTCATTGGATGAACATTTAGGTCATTTTCGTCCTCTCTAGGCTAATTCTTGTCCAATTAGGGTTTTTAACCAATGTTGTGCATCCAATAGGTGTTTTGTGTCATTGGATGAACATTTAGGTCATTTTCATCCTCCCTACACTTAATCTTTTCCAATTAGGGTTTTTAACCAATCTTGTGCATCCAATAGGTGTTTTGTGTCATTGGATGAACATTTAGGTCATTTTCGTCCTCCCTACACTTAATCTTGTCCAATTAGGGTTTTTAACAAATCTTGTGCACCCACTAGGTGTTTTGTGTCATTGGATGAACAATTAGGTCATTTTCGTCCTCCCTAAACTTAAAGTTGTCCAATTAGGGTTTCTAACAAATGTTGTGCATCCAATAGGTGTTTTGTGTCATTGGATGAACAATTAGGTCATTTTCGTCCTCCCCAAATTTAATCTTGTCCAATTAGGGTTTCTAACCAATCTTGTGCATCCAATAGGTGTTTTGTGTCATTGGATGAACATTTAGGTCATTGTCGTCCTCCCTACACTTAATGTAGTCCAATTAGGGTTTTTTAACCAATCTTGTGCATCCAATAGGTGTTTTTGTGTCATTGGATGAACATTTTGGTCATTTTCGTCCTCCCTAGGCTAATTCTTGTCCAATTAGGGTTTTTAACCAATCTTGTGCATCCAATAGGTGTTTTGTGTCATTGGATGAACATTTAGGTCATTTTCGTCCTCCATACACTTAATCTTGTCCAATTAGGGTTTTTAACAAATCTTGTGCATCCAATTGGTGTTTTGTGTCATTGGATGAATAATTAGGTCATTTTCGTCCTCTCTACACTTAATCTTGTCCAATTAGGGTTTTTAACCAATCTTGTGCATCCAATAGGTGTTTTGTGTCATTGGACGAACAATTAGGTCATTTTCGTCCTCCCTAAACTTAATCTTGTCCAATTAGGGTTTCTAACCAATGTTGTGCATCTAATAGGTGTTTTGTGTCATTGGATGAACATTTAGGTCATTTTCGTCCTCCATACACTTAATCTTGTCCAATTAGGGTTTTTAACAAATCTTGTGCATCCAATAGGTGTTTTATGTCATTGGATGAATAATTAGGTCATTTTCGTCCTCTCTACACTTAATCTTGTCCAATTAGGGTTTTTAACCAATCTTGTGCATCCAATAGGTGTTTTGTGTCATTGGACGAACAATTAGGTCATTTTCGTCCTCCCTAAACTTAATCTTGTCCAATTAGGGTTTCTAACCAATGTTGTGCATCCAATAGGTGTTTTGTGTCATTGGATGAACATTTAGGTCATTGTCCTCCTCCCTACACTTAATTTAGTCCAATTAGGGTTTTTTAACCAATCTTGTGCATCCAATAGGTGTTTTTGTGTCATTGGATGAACATTTTGGTCATTTTCGTCCTCCCTAGGCTAATTCTTGTCCAATTAGGGTTTTTAACCAATCTTGTGCATCCAATAGGTGTTTTGTGTCATTGGATGAACATTTAGGTCATTTTCGTCCTCCATACACTTAATCTTGTCCAATTAGGGTTTTTAACAAATCTTGTGCATCCAATAGGTGTTTTGTGTCATTGGACGAACAATTAGGTCATTTTCGTCCTCCCTAAACTTAATCTTGTCCAATTAGGGTTTCTAACCAATGTTGTGCATCCAATAGGTGTTTTGTGTCATTGGATGAACATTAAGGTCATTGTCGTCCTCCCTACACTTAATGTAGTCCAATTACGGTTTTTTAACCAATCTTGTGCATCCAATAGGTGTTTGTGTCATTGGATGAACATTTAGGTCATTGTCGTCCTCCCTACACTTAATGTAGTCCAATTAGAGTTTTTTAACCAATCTTGTGCATCCAATAGGTGTTTTGTGTCAATGGATGAATATTTAGGTCATTTTCATCCTCCCTAGGCTAATTCTTCTCCAATTATGGTTTCTAACAAATCTTGTGCATCCAATAGGAGTTTTGTGTCATTGGAAGAACAATTAGGTCATTTTCGTCCTCCCTACATTTAATCTTGTCCAATTAGGGTTTCTAGCCAATGTTTTGCATCCAATAGGTGTTTTGTGTCATTGGATGAATATTTAGGTCATTTTCGTCCTCCCTACACTTAATCTTGTCCAATTAGGGTTTTTAACCAATCTTGTGCATCCAATAGGTGTTTTGTGTCATTGGACGAACAATTAGGTCATTTTCGTCCTCCCTAAACTTTATCTTGTCCAATTAGGGTTTCTAACCAATGTTGTGCATCCAATAGGTGTTTTGTGTCATTGGATGAACATTTAGGTCATTGTCGTCCTCCCTACACTTAATGTAGTCCAATTAGGGTTTTTTAACCAATCTTGTGCATCCAATAGGTGTTTTTGTGTCATTGGATGAACATTTTGGTCATTTTCGTCCTCCCTAGGCTAATTCTTGTCCAATTAGGGTTTTTAACCAATCTTGTGCATCCAATAGGTGTTTTGTGTCATTGGATGAACATTTAGGTCATTTTCGTCCTCCGTACACTTAATCTTGTCCAATTAGGGTTTTTAACCAATCTTGTGCATCCATTAGGTGTTTTGTGTCATTGGATGAACAATTAGGTCATTTTCGTCCTCCCTAAACTTAATGTTGTCCAATTAGGGTTTCTAATCAATGTTGTGCATCCAATAGGTGTTTTGTGTCATTGGATGTACATTTAGGTCATTTTCGTCCTCCCTACACTTAATCTTGTCCAATTAGGGTTTTTAACCAATCTTGTGCATCCAATAGGTGTTTTGTGTCATTGGATGAACAATTAGGTCATTTTCGTCCTCCCCAAACTTAATCTTGTCCAATTAGGGTTTCTAACCAATCTTGTGCATCCAATAGGTGTTTTGTGTCATTGGATGAACATTTAGGTCATTTTCGTCCTCCCTACATTTAATCTTGTCCAATTAGGGTTTTTAACCAATCTTGTGCATCCATCAGGTGTTTTGTGTCATTGGATGAACAATTAGGTCATTTTCGTCCTCCCTACACTTAATGTAGTCCAATTAGGGTTTTTTAACCAATCTTGTGCATCCATTTGGTGTTTTTGTGTCATTGGATGAACATTTAGGTCATTTTCGTCCTCCCTAGGCTATTTCTTGTCCAATTAGGGTTTTTATCCAATCTTGTGCATCCATTAGGTGTTTTTGTTTCATTGGATGAACAATCAGGTCATTGTCGTCCTCCCTAGGCTAATTCCAGTCCAATTAGGGTTTTTAACCAATCTTGTGCGTTTAATAGGTGTTTTCTGTCAATGGATGAATATTTAGGTCATTTTCGTCCTCCCTAGGCTAATTCTTGTCCAATTATGGTTTTTAACAAATCTTGTGCATCCAATAGGAGTTTTGTGTCATTGGAAGAACAATTAGGTCATTTTTGTCCTCCCTACACTTAATCTTGTCCAATTAGGGTTTCTAACCAATGTTTTGCATCCAATAGGTGTTTTGTGTCATTGGATGAATATTTAGGTCATTTTCGTCCTCCCTACACTTAATCTTGTCCAATTAGGGTTTTTAACCAATCTTGTGCATCCAATAGGTGTTTTGTGTCATTGGATGAACAATTAGGTCATTTTCGTCCTCCCTAGGCTTATTCTTGTCCAATTAGGGTTTTTAACCAATCTTGTGCATCCAATAGGTGTTTTGTGTCATTGGATGAACATTTAGGTCATTTTCGTCCTCCCTACACTTAATCTTGTCCAATTAGGGTTTTTAACCAATCTTGTGCATCCAATAGGTGTTTTGTGTCATTAGATGAATATTTAGGTAATTTTCGTCCTCCCTACACTTAATCTTGTCCAATTAGGGTGTTTAACCAATCTGGTGCATCCAATAGTTATCTTGTGTCATTGGATGAACATTTAGGTCATTTTCGCTCTCCCTACACTTTATCTTGTCCAATTAGGGTTTCTAACCAATCTTGTGCATCCGATAGGTGTTTTGTGTCATTGGATGAACATTTAGGTCATTTTCGTCCACCCTAGGCTTATTCTTGTCCAATTAGGGTTTTTAACCAATCTTGTGCATCCAATAGGTGTTTTGTGTCATTGGATGAACATTTAGGTCATTTTCGTCCTCCCTACACTTAATCTTGTCCAATTAGGGTTTTTAACCAATCTTGTGCATCCAATGGCTGTTTTTGTGTCATCGGATGAACAATTAGGTCATTTTCGTCCTCCCTAGGCTAATTCTTGTCCAATTAGGTTTTTTAACAAATCGTGTGCATCCAATAGGTGTCTTGGGTCATTGGATGAACATTTAGGTCATTTTCATCCTCCCTAGGCTTATGCTTGTGCAATTAGGGTTTCTAAAAAATCTTGTCCATCCAATAGTTGTGTTTGTGTCATTGGATGAACATTTAGGTCATTTTCGTCCTCCCTACACTTAATCTTGTCCAATTCGGGTTTTTAACCAATCTTGTGCATCCAATAGGTGTTTTGTGTCATTGGATGAACATTTAAGTCATTTTCGTCCTCCCTACACTTAATCTTGTCCAATTAGGGTTTTTAACCAATCTTGTGCATCCAATAGGTGTTTTGTGTCATTGGATGAACATTTAGGTCATTTTCGTCCTCCCTACACTTTATCTTATCCAATTAGGGTTTCTAACCAATCTTGTGCATCCAATTGGTGTTTTTGTGTCATTGGATGAACATTTAGGTCATTTTCGTCCTCCCTAGGATAATTCTTGTCCAATTAGGGTTTCTAACAATTCTTGTGCATCCAATTGGTGTTTTTGTGTCAATGGATGAACAATTAAGTCATTTTCGTCCTCCCTATGATAATTCTTGTCCAATTAGGGTTTTTAACCAATCTTGTGCATCCAATAGGTGTTTTGTGTCATTGGATGAACATTTAGGTCATTTTCGTCCTCCCTACACTTAATCTTGTCCAATTAGGGTTTTTAACCAATCTTGTGCATCCAATAGGTGTTTTGTGTCATTGGATGAATATTTAGGTCATTTTCGTCCTCCCTAGGCTAATTCTTGTCCAATTATGGTTTTTAACAAATCTTGTGCATCCAATAGGAGTTTTGTGTCATTGGAAGAACAATTAGGTCATTTTCGTCCTCCCTACACTTAATCTTGTCCAATTAGGGTTTCTAACCAATGTTTTGCATCCAATAGGTGTTTTGTGTCATTGGATGAACATTTAGGTCATTTTCGTCCTCCCTACAGTTAATCTTGTCCAATTAGGGTTTTTAACCAATCTTGTGCATCCATTAGGTGTTTTGTGTCATTGGACGAACAATTAGGTCATTTTCGTCCTCCCTAAACTTAATCTTGTCCAATTAGGGTTTCTAACCAATGTTGTGCATCCTATAGGTGTTTTGTGTCATTGGATGAACATTTAGGTCATTGTCGTCCTCCCTACACTTAATGTAGTCCAATTAGGGTTTTTTAACCAATCTTGTGCATCCAATAGGTGTTTTTGTGTCATTGGATGAACATTTTGGTCATTTTCGTCCTCCCAAGGCTAATTCTTGTCCAATTAGGGTTTTAACCAATCTTGTGCATCCAATAGGTGTTTTGTGTCATTGGATGAACATTTAGGTCATTTTCGTCCTCCATACACTTAATCTTGTCCAATTAGGGTTTTTAACAAATCTTGTGCATCCAATAGGTGTTTTGTGTCATTGGATGAATAATTAGGTCATTTTCGTCCTCTCTACACTTAATCTTGTCCAATTAGGGTTTTTAACCAATCTTGTGCATCCAATAGGTGTTTTGTGTCATTGGACGAACAATTAGGTCATTTTCGTCCTCCCTAAACTTAATCTTGTCCAATTAGGGTTTCTAACCAATGTTGTGCATCTAATAGGTGTTTTGTGTCATTGGATGAACATTTAGGTCATTGTCGTCCTCCCTACACTTAATGTAGTCCAATTAGGGTTTTTTAACCAATCTTGTGCATCCAATAGGTGTTTTGTGTCAATGGATGAACATTTAGGTCATTTTCGTCCTCCATACACTTAATCTTGTCCAATTAGGGTTTTTAACAAATCTTGTGCATCCAATAGGTGTTTTGTGTCATTGGATGAATAATTAGGTCATTTTCGTCCTCTCTACACTTAATCTTGTCCAATTAGGGTTTTTAACCAATCTTGTGCATCCAATAGGTGTTTTGTGTCATTGGACGAACAATTAGGTCATTTTCGTCCTCCCTATACTTAATCTTGTCCAATTAGGGTTTCTAACCAATCTTGTGCATCCAATAGGTGTTTTTTGTCATTAGATGAACATTTAGGTCATTGTCGTCCTCCCTACACTTAATGTAGTCCAATTAGGGGTTTTTAACCAATCTTGTGCATCCAATAGGTGTTTTGTGTCAATGGATGAATATTTAGGTCATTTTCGTCCTCCCTAGGCTAATTCTTGTCCAATTATGGTTTTTAACAAATCTTGTGCATCCAATAGAAGTTTTGTGTCATTGGAAGAACAATTAGGTCATTTTCGTCCTCCCTACACTTAATCTTGTCCAATTAGGGTTTCTAACCAATGTTGTGCATCTAATAGGTGTTTTGTGCCATTGGATGAACATTTAGGTCATTGTCGTCCTCCCTACACTTAATGTAGTCCAATTAGGGTTTTTTAACCAATCTTGTGCATCCAATAGGTGTTTTTTGTCAATGGATGAATATTTAGGTCATTTTCGTCCTCCTTAGGCTAATTCTTGTCCAATTATGGTTTTTAACAAATCTTGTGCATCCAATAGGAGTTTTGTGTCATTGGAAGAACAATTAGGTCATTTTCGTGCTCCCTACACTTAATCTTGTCCAATTAGGGTTTCTAACCAATGTTTTGCATCCAATAGGTGTTTTGTGTCATTGGATGAATATTTAGGTCATTTTCGTCCTCCCTACACTTAATCTTGTCCAATTAGGGTTTTTAACCAATCTTGTGCATCCAATAGGTGTTTTGTGTCATTGGACGAACAATTAGGTCATTTTCGTCCTCCCTACACTTAATCTTGTCCAATTAGGGTTTCTAACCAATGTTGTGCATCCAATAGGTGTTTTGTGTCATTGGATGAACATTTAGGTCATTGTCGTCCTCCCTACACTTAATGTAGTCCAATTAGGGTTTTTTAACCAATCTTGTGCATCCATTAGGTGTTTTTGTTTCATTGGATGAACATTTAGGTCATTTTCGTCCTCCCTAGGCTAATTCTTGTCCAATTAGGGTTTTTAACCAATGTTGTGCATCCAATAGGTGTTTTGTGTCATTGGATGAACATTTAGGTCATTTTCATCCTCCCTACACTTAATCTTTTCCAATTAGGGTTTTTAACCAATCTTGTGCATCCAATAGGTGTTTTGTGTCATTGGATGAACATTTAGGTCATTTTCGTCCTCCCTACACTTAATCTTGTCCAATTAGGGTTTTTAACCAATCTTGTGCACCCACTAGGTGTTTTGTGTCATTGGATGAACAATTAGGTCATTTTCGTCCTCCCTAAACTTAATGTTGTCCAATTAGGGTTTCTAACCAATGTTGTGCATCCAATAGGTGTTTTGTGTCATTGGATGAACATTTAGGTCATTTTCGTCCTCCCTACAGTTAATCTTGTCCAATTAGGGTTTTTAACCAATCTTGTGCATCCATTAGGTGTTTTGTGTCATTGGATGAACAATTAGGTCATTTTCGTCCTCCCTAAACTTAATCTTGTCCAATTAGGGTTTCTAACCAATGTTGTGCATCCAATAGGTGTTTTGTGTCATTGGATGAACATTTAGGTCATTCTCGTCCTCCCTACACTTAATGTAGTCCAATTAGGGTTTTTTAACCAATCTTGTGCATCCAATAGGTGTTTTTGTGTCATTGGATGAACATTTTGGTCATTTTCGTCCTCCCTAGGCTAATTCTTGTCCAATTAGGGTTTTTAACCAATCTTGTGCATCCAATAGGTGTTTTGTGTCATTCGATGAACATTTAGGTCATTTTCGTCCTCCCTACACTTAATCTTGTCCAATTAGGGTTTTTAACAAATCTTGTGCATCCAATAGGTGTTTTGTGTCATTGGATGAACAATTAGGTCATTTTCGTCCTCTCTACACTTAATCTTGTCCAATTAGGGTTTTTAACCAATCTTGTGCATCCAATAGGTGTTTTGTGTCATTGGACGAACAATTAGGTCATTTTCCTCCTCCCTAAACTTAATCTTGTCCAATTAGGGTTTCTAACCAACGTTGTGCATCCAATAGGTGTTTTGTGTCATGGGATGAACATTTAGGTCATTTTCGTCCTCCCTACACTTAATGTAGTCCAATTAGGGTTTTTTAACCAATCTTGTGCATCCAATAGGTGTTTTTGTGTCATTGGATGAACATTTAGGTCATTTTCGTCCTCCCTAGGCTAATTCTTGTCCAATTAGGGTTTTTATCCAATCTTGTGCATCCATTAGCTGTTTTTGTTTCATTGGATGAACATTTAGGTCATTTTCGTCCTCTCTAGGCTAATTCTTGTCCAATTAGGGTTTTTAACCAATGTTGTGCATCCAATAGGTGTTTTGTGTCATTGGATGAACATTTAGGTCATTTTCATCCTCCCTACACTTAATCTTTTCCAATTAGGGTTTTTAACCAATCTTGTGCATCCAATAGGTGTTTTGTGTCATTGGATGAACATTTAGGTCATTTTCGTCCTCCCTACACTTAATCTTGTCCAATTAGGGTTTTTAACAAATCTTGTGCACCCACTAGGTGTTTTGTGTCATTGGATGAACAATTAGGTCATTTTCGTCCTCCCTAAACTTAAAGTTGTCCAATTAGGGTTTCTAACAAATGTTGTGCATCCAATAGGTGTTTTGTGTCATTGGATGAACAATTAGGTCATTTTCGTCCTCCCCAAATTTAATCTTGTCCAATTAGGGTTTCTAACCAATCTTGTGCATCCAATAGGTGTTTTGTGTCATTGGATGAACATTTAGGTCATTGTCGTCCTCCCTACACTTAATGTAGTCCAATTAGGGTTTTTTAACCAATCTTGTGCATCCAATAGGTGTTTTTGTGTCATTGGATGAACATTTTGGTCATTTTCGTCCTCCCTAGGCTAATTCTTGTCCAATTAGGGCTTTTAACCAATCTTGTGCATCCAATAGGTGTTTTGTGTCATTGGATGAACATTTAGGTCATTTTCGTCCTCCATACACTTAATCTTGTCCAATTAGGGTTTTTAACAAATCTTGTGCATCCAATAGGTGTTTTGTGTCATTGGATGAATAATTAGGTCATTTTCGTCCTCTCTACACTTAATCTTGTCCAATTAGGGTTTTTAACCAATCTTGTGCATCCAATAGGTGTTTTGTGTCATTGGACGAACAATTAGGTCATTTTCGTCCTCCCTAAACTTAATCTTGTCCAATTAGGGTTTCTAACCAATGTTGTGCATCTAATAGGTGTTTTGTGTCATTGGATGAACATTTAGGTCATTGTCGTCCTCCCTACACTTAATGTAGTCCAATTAGGGTTTTTTAACCAATCTTGTGCATCCAATAGGTGTTTTGTGTCAATGGATGAATATTTAGGTCATTTTCGTCCTCCTTAGGCTAATTCTTGTCCAATTATGGTTTTTAACAAATCTTGTGCATCCAATAGGAGTTTTGTGTCATTGGAAGAACAATTAGGTCATTTTCGTCCTCCCTACACTTAATCTTGTCCAATTAGGGTTTCTAACCAATGTTTTGCATCCAATAGGTGTTTTGTGTCATTGGATAAATATTTAGGTCATTTTCGTCCTCCCTACACTTAATCTTGTCCAATTAGGGTTTTTAACCAATCTTGTGCATCCAATAGGTGTTTGGTGTCATTGGACGAACAATTAGGTCATTTTCGTCCTCCCTAAACTTAATCTTGTCCAATTAGGGTTTCTAACCAATGTTGTGCATCCAATAGGTGTTTTGTGTCATTGGATGAACATTTAGGTCATTGTCGTCCTCCCTACACTTAATGTAGTCCAATTAGGGTTTTTTAACCAATCTTGTGCATCCAATAGGTGTTTTTGTGTCATTGGATGAACATTTTGGTCATTTTCGTCCTCCCTAGGCTAATTCTTGTCCAAATAGTGTTTTTAACCAATCTTGTGCATCCAATAGGTGTTTTGTGTCATTCGATGAACATTTAGGTCATTTTCGTCCTCCATACACTTAATCTTGTCCAATTAGGGTTTTTAACAAATCTTGTGCATCCAATAGGTGTTTTGTGTCATTGGATGAACAATTAGGTCATTTTCGTCCTCTCTACACTTAATCTTGTCCAATTAGGGTTTTTAACCAATCTTGTGCATCCAATAGGTGTTTTGTGTCATTGGACGAACAATTAGGTCATTTTCCTCCTCCCTAAACTTAATCTTGTCCAATTAGGGTTTCTAACCAACGTTGTGCATCCAATAGGTGTTTTGTGTCATGGGATGAACATTTAGGTCATTTTCGTCCTCCCTACACTTAATGTAGTCCAATTAGGGTTTTTTAACCAATCTTGTGCATCCAATAGGTGTTTTGTGTCATTGGATGAACATTTAGGTCATTTTCATCCTCCCTACACTTAATCTTTTCCAATTAGGGTTTTTAACCAATCTTGTGCATCCAATAGGTGTTTTGTGTCATTGGATGAACATTTAGGTCATTTTCGTCCTCCCTACACTTAATCTTGTCCAATTAGGGTTTTTAACAAATCTTGTGCACCCACTAGGTGTTTTGTGTCTTTGGATGAACAATTAGGTCATTTTCGTCCTCCCTAAACTTAATGTTGTCCAATTAGGGTTTCTAACAAATGTTGTGCATCCAATAGGTGTTTTGTGTCATTGGATGAACATTTAGGTCATTTTCGTCCTCCCTAGGCTAATTCTTGTCCAATTAGGGTTTTTAACCAATGTTGTGCATCCAATAGGTGTTTTGTGTCATTGGATGAACATTTAGGTCATTTTCGTCCTCCATACACTTAATCTTGTCCAATTAGGGTTTTTAACAAATCATGTGCATCCAATAGGTGTTTTGTGTCATTGGATGAACAATTAGGTCATTTTCGTTCTCCCTAAACTTAATCTTGTCCAATTAGGGTTTCTAACCAATGTTGTGCATCCAATAGGTGTTTTGTGTCATTGGATGAACATTTAGGTCATTTTCGTCCTCCCTACACTTAATGTAGTCCAATTAGGGTTTTTAACCAATCTTGTGCATCCAATAGGTGTTTTGTGTCATTGGATGAACAATTAGGTCATTTTCGTCCTCCCTACACTTAATCTTGTCCAATTAGGGTTTTTAACCAATCTTGTGCATCCAATAGGTGTTTTGTGTCATTGGATGAACATTTAGGTCATTTTCGTCCTCCATACACTTAATCTTGTCCAATTAGGGTTTTTAACAAATCTTGTGCATCCAATAGGTGTTTTGTGTCATTGGATGAATAATTAGGTCATTTTCGTCCTCCCTACACTTAATCTTGTCCAATTAGGGTTTTTAACCAATCTTGTGCATCCAATAGGTGTTTTGTGTCATTGGACGAACAATTAGGTCATTTTCGTCCTCCCTAAACTTAATCTTGTCCAATTAGGGTTTCTAACCAATGTTGTGCATCTAATAGGTGTTTTGTGCCATTGGATGAACATTTAGGTCATTGTCGTCCTCCCTACACTTAATGTAGTCCAATTAGGGTTTTTTAACCAATCTTGTGCATCCAATAGGTGTTTTTTGTCAATGGATGAATATTTAGGTCATTTTCGTCCTCCTTAGGCTAATTCTTGTCCAATTATGGTTTTTAACAAATCTTGTGCATCCAATAGGAGTTTTGTGTCATTGGAAGAACAATTAGGTCATTTTCGTGCTCCCTACACTTAATCTTGTCCAATTAGGGTTTCTAACCAATGTTTTGCATCCAATAGGTGTTTTGTGTCATTGGATGAATATTTAGGTCATTTTCGTCCTCCCTACACTTAATCTTGTCCAATTAGGGTTTTTAACCAATCTTGTGCATCCAATAGGTGTTTTGTGTCATTGGACGAACAATTAGGTCATTTTCGTCCTCCCTAAACTTTATCTTGTCCAATTAGGGTTTCTAACCAATGTTGTGCATCCAATAGGTGTTTTGTGTCATTGGATGAACATTTAGGTCATTGTCGTCCTCCCTACACTTAATGTAGTCCAATTAGGGTTTTTTAACCAATCTTGTGCATCCAATAGGTGTTTTTTGTCATTGGATGAACATTTAGGTCATTGTCGTCCTCCCTACACTTAATGTAGTCCAATTAGGGTTTTTTAACCAATCTTGTGCATCCAATAGGTGTTTTGTGTCAATGGATGAATATTTAGGTCATTTTCGTCCTCCCTTGGCTAATTCTTGTCCAATTATGGTTTTTAACAAATCTTGTGCATCCAATAGGAATTTTGTGTCATTGGAAGAACAATTAGGTCATTTTCGTCCTCCCTACACTTAATCTTGTCCAATTAGGGTTTCTAACCAATGTTTTGCATCCAATAGGTGTTTTGTGTCATTGGATGAACATTTAGGTCATTTTCGTCCTCCCTACACTTAATCTTGTCCAATTAGGGTTTTTAACCAATCTTGTGTATCCAATAGGTGTTTTGTGTCATTGGACGAACAATTAGGTCATTTTCGTCCTCCCTAAACTTAATCTTGTCCAATTAGGGTTTCTAACCAATGTTGTGCATCCAATAGGTGTTTTGTGTCATTGGATGAACATTAAGGTCATTGTCGTCCTCCCTACACTTAATGTAGTCCAATTACGGTTTTTTAACCAATCTTGTGCATCCAATAGGTGTTTTGTGTCATTGGATGAACATTTAGGTCATTGTCGTCCTCCCTACACTTAATGTAGTCCAATTAGGGTTTTTTAACCAATCTTGTGCATCCAATAGGTGTTTTTGTGTCATTGGATGAACATTTTGGTCATTTTCGTCCTCCCTAGGCTAATTCTTGTCCAATTAGGGTTTTTAACCAATCTTGTGCATCCAATAGGTGTTTTGTGTCATTGGATGAACATTTAGGTCATTTTCGTCCTCCCTACACTTAATCTTGTCCAATTAGGGTTTTTAACCAATCTTGTGCATCCATTAGGTGTTTTGTGTCATTGGATGAACATTTAGGTCATTTTTGTCCTCCCTAGGCAAATTCTTGTCCAATTAGGGTTTTAAACCAATCTTGTGCATCCAATAGGTGTTTTGTGTCGTTGGATGAACAATTAGGTCATTTTCGTCCTCCCCAAACTTAATCTTGTCCAATTAGGGTTTCTAACCAATCTTGTGCATCCAATAGGTGTTTTGTGTCATTGGATGAACATTTAGGTCATTTTCGTCCTCCCTACACTTAATCTTGTCCAATTAGGGTTTTTAACAAATCTTGTGCACCCACTAGGTGTTTTGTGTCATTGGATGAACAATTAGGTCATTTTCGTCCTCCCTAAACTTAAAGTTGTCCAATTAGGGTTTCTAACAAATGTTGTGCATCCAATAGGTGTTTTGTGTCATTGGATGAACAATTAGGTCATTTTCGTCCTCCCCAAACTTAATCTTGTCCAATTAGGGTTTCTAACCAATCTTGTGCATCCAATAGGTGTTTTGTGTCATTGGATGAACATTTAGGTCATTTTCGTCCTCCGTACACTTAATCTTGTCCAATTAGGGTTTTTAACCAATCTTGTGCATCCATTAGGTGTTTTGTGTCATTGGATGAACAATTAGGTCATTTTCGTTCTCCCTAAACTTAATGTTGTCCAATTAGGGTTTCTAATCAATGTTGTGCATCCAATAGGTGTTTTGTGTCATTGGATGTACATTTAGGTCATTTTCGTCCTCCCTACACTTAATCTTGTCCAATTAGGGTTTTTAACCAATCTTGTGCATCCAATAGGTGTTTTGTGTCATTGGATGAACAATTAGGTCATTTTCGTCCTCCCCAAACTTAATCTTGTCCAATTAGGGTTTCTAACCAATCTTGTGCATCCAATAGGTGTTTTGTGTCATTGGATGAACATTTAGGTCATTTTCGTCCTCCCTACATTTAATCTTGTCCAATTAGGGTTTTTAACCAATCTTGTGCATCCATCAGGTGTTTTGTGTCATTGGATGAACAATTAGGTCATTTTCGTCCTCCCTACACTTAATGTAGTCCAATTAGGGTTTTTTAACCAATCTTGTGCATCCATTTGGTGTTTTTGTGTCATTGGATGAACATTTAGGTCATTTTCGTCCTCCCTAGGCTATTTCTTGTCCAATTAGGGTTTTTATCCAATCTTGTGCATCCATTAGGTGTTTTTGTTTCATTGGATGAACAATCAGGTCATTTTCGTCCTCCCTAGGCTAATTCCAGTCCAATTAGGGTTTTTAACCAATCTTGTGCGTTTAATAGGTGTTTTCTGTCAATGGATGAATATTTAGGTCATTTTCGTCCTCCCTAGGCTAATTCTTGTCCAATTATGGTTTTTAACAAATCTTGTGCATCCAATAGGAGTTTTGTGTCATTGGAAGAACAATTAGGTCATTTTCGTCCTCCCTACACTTAATCTTGTCCAATTAGGGTTTCTAACCAATGTTTTGCATCCAATAGGTGTTTTGTGTCATTGGATGAATATTTAGGTCATTTTCGTCCTCCCTACACTTAATCTTGTCCAATTAGGGTTTTTAACCAATCTTGTGTATCCAATAGGTGTTTTGTGTCATTGGACGAACAATTAGGTCATTTTCGTCCTCCCTAAACTTAATCTTGTCCAATTAGGGTTTCTAACCCATGTTGTGCATCCAATAGGTGTTTTGTGTCATTGGATGAACATTAAGGTCATTGTCGTCCTCCCTACACTTAATGTAGTCCAATTACGGTTTTTTAACCAATCTTGTGCATCCAATAGGTGTTTGTGTCATTGGATGAACATTTAGGTCATTGTCGTCCTCCCTACACTTAATGTAGTCCAATTAGAGTTTTTTAACCAATCTTGTGCATCCAATAGGTGTTTTGTGTCAATGGATGAATATTTAGGTCATTTTCATCCTCCCTAGGCTAATTCTTGTCCAATTATGGTTTCTAACAAATCTTGTGCATCCAATACGAGTTTTGTGTCATTGGAAGAACAATTAGGTCATTTTCGTCCTCCCTACACTTAATCTTGTCCAATTAGGGTTTCTAGCCAATGTTTTGCATCCAATAGGTGTTTTGTGTCATTGGATGAATATTTAGGTCATTTTCGTCCTCCCTACACTTAATCTTGTCCAATTAGGGTTTTTAACCAGTGCATCCAATAGGTGTTTTGTGTCATTGGACGAACAATTAGGTCATTTTCGTCCTCCCTAAACTTAATCTTGTCCAATTAGGGTTTCTAACCAATGTTGTGCATCCAATAGGTGTTTTGTGTCATTGGATGAACATTTAGGTCATTGTCGTCCTCCCTACACTTAATGTAGTCCAATTAGGGTTTTTTAACCAATCTTGTGCATCCAATAGGTGTTTTTTGTCATTGGATGAACATTTAGGTCATTGTCGTCCTCCCTACACTTAATGTAGTCCAATTAGGGTTTTTTAACCAATCTTGTGCATCCAATAGGTGTTTTGTGTCAATGGATGAATATTTAGGTCATTTTCGTCCTCCCTAGGCTAATTCTTGTCCAATTATGGTTTTTAACAAATCTTGTGCATCCAATAGGTGTTTTGTGTCATTGGATGAACATTTAGGTCATTTTCGTCCTCCCTACACTTAATCTTGTCCAATTAGGGTTTTTAACCAATCTTGTGCATCCAATAGGTGTTTTGTGTCATTGGATGAACAATTAGGTCATTTTCGTCCTCCCCAAACTTAATCTTGTCCAATTAGGGTTTCTAACCAATCTTGTGCATCCAATAGGTGTTTTGTTTCATTGGATGAACAATCAGGTCATTTTCGTCCTCCCTAGGCTAATTCCAGTCCAATTAGGGTTTTTAACCAATCTTGTGCGTTTAATAGGTGGTTTGTGTCAATGGATGAATATTTAGGTCATTTTCGTCCTCCCTAGGCTAATTCTTGTCCAATTATGGTTTTTAACAAATCTTGTGCATCCAATAGGAGTTTTTTGTCATTTGAAGAACAATTAGGTCATTTTCGTCCTCCCTACACTTAATCTTGTCCAATTAGGGTTTCTAACTAATGTTTTGCATCCAATAGGTGTTTTGTGTCATTGGATGAATATTTAGGTCATTTTCGTCCTCCCTACACTTAATCTTGTCCAATTAGGGTTTTTAACCATTCTTGTGTATCCAATAGGTGTTTTGTGTCATTGGACGAACAATTAGGTCATTTTCGTCCTCCCTAAACTAAATCTTGTCCAATTAGGGTTTCTAACCAATGTTGTGCATCCAATAGGTGTTTTGTGTTATTGGATGAACATTAAGGTCATTGTCGTCCACCCTACACTTAACGTAGTCCAATTACGGTTTTTTAACCAATCTTGTGCATCCAATAGGTGTTTTGTGTCATTGGATGAATATTTAGGTCATTGTCGTCCTCCCTACACTTAATGTAGTCCAATTAGGGTTTCTTAACCAATCTTGTGCATCCAATAGGTGTTTTGTGTCAATGGATGAATATTTAGGTCATTTTCATCCCCCCTAGGCTAATTCTTGTCCAATTATGGTTTCTAACAAATCTTGTGCATCCAATAGGAGTTTTGTGTCATTGGAAGAACAATTAGGTCATTTTCGTCCTCCCTACACTTAATCTTGTCCAATTAGGGTTTCTAGCCAATGTTTTGCAACCAATAGGTGTTTTGTGTCATTGGATGAATATTTAGGTCATTTTCGTCCTCCCTACACTTAATCTTGTCCAATTAGGGTTTTTAACCAATCTTGTGCATCCAATAGGTGTTTTGTGTCAATGGACGAACAATTAGGTCATTTTTGTCCTCCCTAAACTTAATCTTGTCCAATTATGGTTTCTAACCAATGTTGTGCATCCAATAGGTGTTTTGTGTCATTGGATGAACATTTAGGTCATTGTCGTCCTCCCTACACTTAATGTAGTCCAATTAGGGTTTTTTAACCAATCTTGTGCATCCAATAGGTGTTTTTTCTCATTGGATGAACATTTAGGTCATTGTCGTCCTCCCTACACTTAATGTAGTCCAATTAGGGTTTTTTAACCAATCTTGTGCATCCAATAGGTGTTTTGTGTCAATGGATGAATATTTAGGTCATTTTCGTCCTCCCTAGGCTAATTCTTGTCCAATTATGGTTTTTAACAAATCTTGTGCATCCAATAGGTGTTTTGTGTCATTGGAAGAACAATTAGGTCATTTTCGTCCTCCCTACACTTAATCTTGTCCAATTAGGGTTTCTAACCAATGTTTTGCATCCAATAGGTGTTTTGTGTCATTGGATGAATATTTAGGTCATTTTCGTCCTCCCTACACTTAATGTAGTCCAATTAGGGTTTTTTAACCAATCTTGTGCATCCAATAGGTGTTTTGTGTCATTGGATGAACATTTAGGTCATTGTCGTCCTCCCTACACTTAATGTAGTCTAATTAGGGTTTTTTTAACCAATCTTGTGCATCCAATAGGTGTTTTGTGTCAATGGATGAATATTTAGGTCATTTTCGTCCTCCCTAGGCTAATTCTTGTCCAATTATGGTTTTTAACAAATCTTGTGCATCCAATAGGTGTTTTGTGTCATTGGAAGAACAATTAGGTCATTTTCGTCCTCCCTACACTTAATCTTGTCCAATTAGGGTTTCTAACCAATGTTTTGCATCCAATAGGTGTTTTGTGTCATTGGATGAACATTTAGGTCATTGTCGTCCTCCCTACACTTAATGTAGTCCAATTAGGGTTTTTTAACCAATCTTGTGCATCCAATAGGTGTTTTTGTGTCATTGGATGAACATTTTGGTCATTTTCGTCCTCCCTAGGCTAATTCTTGTCCAATTAGGGTTTTTAACCAATCTTGTGCATCCAATAGGTGTTTTGTGTCATTGGATGAACATTTAGGTCATTTTCGTCCTCCGTACACTTAATCTTGTCCAATTAGGGTTTTTAACAAATCTTGTGCATCCAATAGGTGTTTTGTGTCATTGGATGAATAATTAGGTCATTTTCGTCCTCTCTACACTTAATCTTGTCCAATTAGGGTTTTTAACCAATCTTGTGCATCCAATAGGTGTTTTGTGTCATTGGACGAACAATTAGGTCATTTTCGTCCTCCCAAAACTTAATCTTGTCCAATTAGGGTTTCTAACCAATGTTGTGCATCTAATAGGTGTTTTGTGTCATTGGATGAACATTTAGGTCATTGTCGTCCTCCCTACACTTAATGTAGTCCAATTAGGGTTTTTTAACCAATCTTGTGCATCCAATAGGTGTTTTGTGTCAATGGATAAATATTTAGGTCATTTTCGTCCTCCTTAGGCAAATTCTTGTCCAATTATGGTTTTTAACAAATCTTGTGCATCCAATAGGAGTTTTGTGTCATTGGAAGAACAATTAGGTCATTTTCGTCCTCCCTACACTTAATCTTGTCCAATTAGGGTTTCTAACCAATGTTTTGCATCCAATAGGTGTTTTGTGTCATTGGATGAATAGTTAGGTCATTTTCGTCCTCCCTACACTTAATCTTGTCCAATTAGGGTTTTTAACCAATCTTGTGCATCCAATAGGTGTTTTGTGTCCTTGGACGAACATTTAGGTCATTTTCGTCCTCCCTAAACTTAATCTTGTCCAATTAGGGTTTCTAACCAATGTTGTGCATCCAATAGGTGTTTTGTGTCATTGGATGAACATTTAGGTCATTGTCGTCCTCCCTACACTTAATGTAGTCCAATTACGGTTTTTTAACCAATCTTGTGCATCCAATAGGTGTTTTGTGTCATTGGATGAACATTTAGGTCATTTTCGTCCTCCCTACACTTAATGTAGTCCAATTAGGGTTTTTTAACCAATCTTGTGCATCCATTTGGTGTTTTTGTGTCATTGGATGAACATTTAGGTCATTTTCGTCCTCCCTAGGCTATTTCTTGTCCAATTAGGGTTTTTATCCAATCTTGTGCATCCATTAGGTGTTTTTGTTTCATTGGATGAACAATCAGGTCATTTTCGTCCTCCCTAGGCTAATTGCTGTCCAATTAGGGTTTCTAACCAATCTTGTGCGTCCAATAGGTGTTTTGTGTCAATGGATGAATATTTAGGTCATTTTCGTCCTCCCTAGGCTAATTCTTGTCCAATTATGGTTTTTAACAAATCTTGTGCATCCAATAGGAGTTTTGTGTCATTGGAAGAACAATTAGGTCATTTTCGTCCTCCCTACACTTAATCTTGTCCAATTAGGGTTTCTAACCAATGTTTTGCATCCAATAGGTGTTTTGTGTCAATGGATGAATATTTAGGTCATTTTCGTCCTCCCTACCCTTAATCTTGTCCAATTAGGGTTTTTAACCAATCTTGTGCATCCAATAGGTGTTTTGTGTCATTGGACGAACAATTAGGTCATTTTCGTCCTCCCTAAACTTAATCTTGTCCAATTAGGGTTTCTAACCAATGTTGTGCATCCAATAGGTGTTTTGTGTCATTGGATGAACATTAAGGTCATTGTCGTCCTCCCTACACTTAATGTAGTCCAATTACGGTTTTTTAACCAATCTTGTGCATCCAATAGGTGTTTGTGTCATTGGATGAACATTTAGGTCATTGTCGTCCTCCCTACACTTAATGTAGTCCAATTAGAGTTTTTTAACCAATCTTGTGCATCCAATAGGTGTTTTGTGTCAATGGATGAATATTTAGGTCATTTTCATCCTCCCTAGGCTAATTCTTCTCCAATTATGGTTTCTAACAAATCTTGTGCATCCAATAGGAGTTTTGTGTCATTGGAAGAACAATTAGGTCATTTTCGTCCTCCCTACATTTAATCTTGTCCAATTAGGGTTTCTAGCCAATGTTTTGCATCCAATAGGTGTTTTGTGTCATTGGATGAATATTTAGGTCATTTTCGTCCTCCCTACACTTAATCTTGTCCAATTAGGGTTTTTAACCAATCTTGTGCATCCAATAGGTGTTTTGTGTCATTGGACGAACAATTAGGTCATTTTCGTCCTCCCTAAACTTAATCTTGTCCAATTAGGGTTTCTAACCAATGTTGTGCATCCAATAGGTGTTTTGTGTCATTGGATGAACATTTAGGTCATTTTCGTCCTCCCTACACTTAATGTAGTCCAATTAGGGTTTTTTAACCAATCTTGTGCATCCAATAGGTGTTTTTGTGTCATTGGATGAACATTTAGGTCATTTTCGTCCTCCCTAGGCTAATTCTTGTCCAATTAGGGTTTTTATCCAATCTTGTGCATCCATTAGCTGTTTTTGTTTCATTGGATGAACATTTAGGTCATTTTCGTCCTCTCTAGGCTAATTCTTGTCCAATTAGGGTTTTTAACCAATGTTGTGCATCCAATAGGTGTTTTGTGTCATTGGATGAACATTTAGGTCATTTTCATCCTCCCTACACTTAATCTTTTCCAATTAGGGTTTTTAACCAATCTTGTGCATCCAATAGGTGTTTTGTGTCATTGGATGAACATTTAGGTCATTTTCGTCCTCCCTACACTTAATCTTGTCCAATTAGGGTTTTTAACAAATCTTGTGCACCCACTAGGTGTTTTGTGTCATTGGATGAACAATTAGGTCATTTTCGTCCTCCCTAAACTTAAAGTTGTCCAATTAGGGTTTCTAACAAATGTTGTGCATCCAATAGGTGTTTTGTGTCATTGGATGAACAATTAGGTCATTTTCGTCCTCCCCAAACTTAATCTTGTCCAATTAGGGTTTCTAACCAATCTTGTGCATCCAATAGGTGTTTTGTGTCATTGGATGAACATTTAGGTCATTTTCGTCCTCCGTACACTTAATCTTGTCCAATTAGGGTTTTTAACCAATCTTGTGCATCCATTAGGTGTTTTGTGTCATTGGATGAACAATTAGGTCATTTTCGTCCTCCCTACACTTAATCTTGTCCAATTAGGGTTTTTAACCAATCTTGTGCATCCAATAGGTGTTTTGTGTCATTGGATGAACAATTAGGTCATTTTCGTCCTCCCCAAACTTAATCTTGTCCAATTAGGGTTTCTAACCAATCTTGTGCATCCAATAGGTGTTTTGTGTCATTGGATGAACATATAGGTCATTTTCGTCCTCCCTACATTTAATCTTGTCCAATTAGGGTTTTTAACCAATCTTGTGCATCCATCAGGTGTTTTGTGTCATTGGATGAACAATTAGGTCATTTTCGTCCTCCCTACACTTAATGTAGTCCAATTAGGGTTTTTTAACCAATCTTGTGCATCCATTTGGTGTTTTTGTGTCATTGGATGAACATTTAGGTCATTTTCGTCCTCCCTAGACTATTTCTTGTCCAATTAGGGTTTTTATCCAATCTTGTGCATCCATTAGGTGTTTTTGTTTCATTGGATGAACAATCAGGTCATTGTCGTCCTCCCTAGGCTAATTCCAGTCCAATTAGGGTTTTTAACCAATCTTGTGCGTTTAATAGGTGTTTTCTGTCAATGGATGAATATTTAGGTCATTTTCGTCCTCCCTAGGCTAATTCTTGTCCAATTATGGTTTTTAACAAATCTTGTGCATCCAATAGGAGTTTTGTGTCATTGGAAGAACAATTAGGTCATTTTCGTCCTCCCTACACTTAATCTTGTCCAATTAGGGTTTCTAACCAATGTTTTGCATCCAATAGGTGTTTTGTGTCATTGGATGAATATTTAGGTCATTTTCGTCCTCCCTACACTTAATCTTGTCCAATTAGGGTTTTTAACCAATCTTGTGTATCCAATAGGTGTTTTGTGTCATTGGACGAACAATTAGGTCATTTTCGTCCTCCCTAAACTTAATCTTGTCCAATTAGGGTTTCTAACCCATGTTGTGCATCCAATAGGTGTTTTGTGTCATTGGATGAACATTAAGGTCATTGTCGTCCTCCCTACACTTAATGTAGTCCAATTACGGTTTTTTAACCAATCTTGTGCATCCAATAGGTGTTTGTGTCATTGGATGAACATTTAGGTCATTGTCGTCCTCCCTACACTTAATGTAGTCCAATTAGAGTTTTTTAACCAATCTTGTGCATCCAATAGGTGTTTTGTGTCAATGGATGAATATTTAGGTCATTTTCATCCTCCCTAGGCTAATTCTTGTCCAATTATGGTTTCTAACAAATCTTGTGCATCCAATACGAGTTTTGTGTCATTGGAAGAACAATTAGGTCATTTTCGTCCTCCCTACACTTAATCTTGTCCAATTAGGGTTTCTAGCCAATGTTTTGCATCCAATAGGTGTTTTGTGTCATTGGATGAATATTTAGGTCATTTTCGTCCTCCCTACACTTAATCTTGTCCAATTAGGGTTTTTAACCAGTGCATCCAATAGGTGTTTTGTGTCATTGGACGAACAATTAGGTCATTTTCGTCCTCCCTAAACTTAATCTTGTCCAATTAGGGTTTCTAACCAATGTTGTGCATCCAATAGGTGTTTTGTGTCATTGGATGAACATTTAGGTCATTGTCGTCCTCCCTACACTTAATGTAGTCCAATTAGGGTTTTTTAACCAATCTTGTGCATCCAATAGGTGTTTTTTGTCATTGGATGAACATTTAGGTCATTGTCGTCCTCCCTACACTTAATGTAGTCCAATTAGGGTTTTTTAACCAATCTTGTGCATCCAATAGGTGTTTTGTGTCAATGGATGAATATTTAGGTCATTTTCGTCCTCCCTAGGCTAATTCTTGTCCAATTATGGTTTTTAACAAATCTTGTGCATCCAATAGGAGTTTTGTGTCATTGGAAGAACAATTAGGTCATTTTCTTCCTCCCTACACTTAATCTTGTCCAATTAGGGTTTCTAACCAATGTTTTGCATCCAATAGGTGTTTTGTGTCATTGGATGAATATTTAGGTTATTTTCGTCCTCCCTACACTTAATCTTGTCCAATTAGGGTTTTTAACCAATCTTGTGCATCCAATAGGTGTTTTGTGTCATTGGATGAACAATTAGGTCATTTTCGTCCTCCCCAAACTTAATCTTGTCCAATTAGGGTTTCTAACCAATCTTGTGCATCCAATAGGTGTTTTGTTTCATTGGATAAACAATTAGGTCATTTTCGTCCTCCCTAGGCTAATTCCAGTCCAATTAGGGGTTTTAACCAATCTTGTGCGTTTAATAGGTGGTTTGTGTCAATGGATGAATATTTAGGTCATTTTCGTCCTCCCTAGGCTAATTCTTGTCCAATTATGGTTTTTAACAAATCTTGTGCATCCAATAGGAGTTTTTTGTCATTGGAAGAACAATTAGGTCATTTTCGTCCTCCCTACACTTAATCTTGTCCAATTAGGGTTTCTAACTAATGTTTTGCATCCAATAGGTGTTTTGTGTCATTGGATGAATATTTAGGTCATTTTCGTCCTCCCTACACTTAATCTTGTCCAATTAGGGTTTTTAACCATTCTTGTGTATCCAATAGGTGTTTTGTGTCATTGGACGAACAATTAGGTCATTTTCGTCCTCCCTAAACTTAATCTTGTCCAATTAGGGTTTCTAACCAATGTTGTGCATCCAATAGGTGTTTTGTGTCATTGGATGAACATTAAGGTCATTGTCGTCCTCCCTACACTTAATGTAGTCCAATTACGGTTTTTTAACCAATCTTGTGCATCCAGTAGGTGTTTTGTGTCATTGGATGAATATTTAGGTCATTGTCGTCCTCCCTACACTTAATGTAGTCCAATTAGGGTTTTTTAACCAATCTTGTGCATCCAATAGGTGTTTTGTGTCAATGGATGAATATTTAGGTCATTTTCATCCTCCCTAGGCTAATTCTTGTCCAATTATGGTTTCTAACAAATCTCGTGCATCCAATAGGAGTTTTGTGTCATTGGAAGAACAATTAGGTCATTTTCGTCCTCCCTACACTTAATCTTGTCCAATTAGGGTTTCTAACCAATGTTGTGCATCCTATAGGTGTTTTGTGTCATTGGATGAACATTTAGGTCATTGTCGTCCTCCCTACACTTAATGTAGTCCAATTAGGGTTTTTTAACCAATCTTGTGCATCCAATAGGTGTTTTTTGTCATTGGATGAACATTTAGGTCATTGTCGTCCTCCCTACACTTAATGTAGTCCAATTAGGGTTTTTTAACCAATCTTGTGCATCCAATAGGTGTTTTGTGTCATTGGATGAATATTTAGGTCATTTTCGTCCTCCCTAGGCTAATTCTTGTCCAATTATGGTTTTTAACAAATCTTGTGCATCCAATAGGAGTTTTGTGTCATTGGAAGAACAATTAGGTCATTTTCGTCCTCCCTACACTTAATCTTGTCCAATTAGGGTTTCTAACCAATGTTTTGCATCCAATAGGTGTTTTGTGTCATTGGATGAATATTTAGGTTATTTTCGTCCTCCCTACACTTAATCTTGTCCAATTAGGGTTTTTAACCAATCTTGTGCATCCAATAGGTGTTTTGTGTCATTGTAAGAACAATTAGGCCATTTTCGTCCTCCCTAAACTTAATCTTGTCCAATTAGGGTTTCTAACCAATGTTGTGCATCTAATAGGTGTTTTGTGTCATTGGATGAACATTTAGGTCATTGTCGTCCTCCCTACACTTAATGTAGTCCAATTAGGGTTTTTTAACCAATCTTGTGCATCCAATAGGTGTTTTGTGTCATTGGATGAATATTTAGGTCATTTTCGTCCTCCTTAGGCTAATTCTTGTCCAATTATGGTTTTTAACAAATCTTGTGCATCCAATAGGAGTTTTGTGTCATTGGAAGAACAATTAGGTCATTTTCGTCCTCCCTACACTTAATCTTGTCCAATTAGGGTTTCTAACCAATGTTTTGCATCCAATAGGTGTTTTGTGTCATTGGATGAATATTTAGGTCATTTTCGTCCTCCCTACACTTAATCTTGTCCAATTAGGGTTTTTAACCAATCTTGTGCATCCAATAGGTGTTTTGTCTCATTGAACGAACAATTAGGTCATTTTCGTCCTCCCTAAACTTAATCTTGTCCAATTAGGGTTTCTAACCAATGTTGTGCATCCAATAGGTGTTTTGTGTCATTGGATGAACATTTAGGTCATTGTCGTCCTCCCTACACTTAATGTAGTCCAATTAGGGTTTTTTAACCAATCTTGTGCATCCAATAGGTGTTTTTGTGTCATTGGATGAACATTTTGGTCATTTTCGTCCTCCCTAGGCTAATTCTTGTCCAAATAGTGTTTTTAACCAATCTTGTGCATCCAATAGGTGTTTTGTGTCATTCGATGAACATTTAGGTCATTTTCGTCCTCCATACACTTAATCTTGTCCAATTAGGGTTTTTAACAAATCTTGTGCATCCAATAGGTGTTTTGTGTCATTGGATGAACAATTAGGTCATTTTCGTCCTCCCTAAACTTAATCTTGTCCAATTAGGGTTTCTAACCAATGTTGTGCATCCAATAGGTGTTTTGTGTCATTGGATGAACATTTAGGTCATTGTCGTCCTCCCTACACTTAATGTAGTCCAATTACGGTTTTTTAACCAATCTTGTGCATCCAATAGGTGTTTTGTGTCATTGGATGAACATTTAGGTCATTTTCGTCCTCCCTACACTTAATGTAGTCCAATTAGGGTTTTTTAACCAATCTTGTGCATCCATTTGGTGTTTTTGTGTCATTGGATGAACATTTAGGTCATTTTCGTCCTCCCTAGGCTATTTCTTGTCCAATTAGGGTTTTTATCCAATCTTGTGCATCCATTAGGTGTTTTTGTTTCATTGGATGAACAATCAGGTCATTTTCGTCCTCCCTAGGCTAATTGCTGTCCAATTAGGGTTTCTAACCAATCTTGTGCGTCCAATAGGTGTTTTGTGTCAATGGATGAATATTTAGGTCATTTTCGTCCTCCCTAGGCTAATTCTTGTCCAATTATGGTTTTTAACAAATCTTGTGCATCCAATAGGAGTTTTGTGTCATTGGAAGAACAATTAGGTCATTTTCGTCCTCCCTACACTTAATCTTGTCCAATTAGGGTTTCTAACCAATGTTTTGCATCCAATAGGTGTTTTGTGTCATTGGACGAACATTTAGGTCATTTTCGTCCTCCCTACACTTAATCTTGTCCAATTAGGGTTTTTAACCAATCTTGTGCATCCAATAGGTGTTTTGTGTCATTGGATGAACATTTAGGTCATTGTCGTCCTCCCTACACTTAATGTAGTCCAATTAGGGTTTTTTAACCAATCTTGTGCATCCAATAGGTGTTTTGTGTCAATGGATGAATATTTAGGTCATTTTCGTCCTCCTTAGGCTAATTCTTGTCCAATTATGGTTTTTAACAAATCTTGTGCATCCAATAGGAGTTTTGTGTCATTAGAAGAACAATTAGGTCATTTTCGTCCTCCCTACACTTAATCTTGTCCAATTAGGGTTTCTAACCAATGTTTTGCATCCAATAGGTGTTTTGTGTCAATGGATGAATATTTAGGTCATTTTCGTCCTCCCTACCCTTAATCTTGTCCAATTAGGGTTTTTAACCAATCTTGTGCATCCAATAGGTGTTTTGTGTCATTGGACGAACAATTAGGTCATTTTCGTCCTCCCTAAACTTAATCTTGTCCAATTAGGGTTTCTAACCAATGTTGTGCATCCAATAGGTGTTTTGTGTCATTGGATGAACATTAAGGTCATTGTCGTCCTCCCTACACTTAATGTAGTCCAATTACGGTTTTTTAACCAATCTTGTGCATCCAATAGGTGTTTTGTGTCATTGGATGAATATTTAGGTCATTGTCGTCCTCCCTACACTTAATGTAGTCCAATTAGGGTTTTTTAACCAATCTTGTGCATCCAATAGGTGTTTTGTGTCAATGGATGAATATTTAGGTCATTTTCATCCTCCCTAGGCTAATTCTTGTCCAATTATGGTTTCTAACAAATCTTGTGCATCCAATAGGAGTTTTGTGTCATTGGAAGAACAATTAGGTCATTTTCGTCCTCCCTACACTTAATCTTGTCCAATTAGGGTTTCTAGCCAATGTTTTGCATCCAATAGGTGTTTTGTGTCATTGGATGAATATTTAGGTCATTTTCGTCCTCCCTACACGTAATCTTGTCCAATTAGGGTTTTTAACCAATCTTGTGCATCCAATAGGTGTTTTGTGTCATTGGACGAACAATTAGGTCATTTTCGTCCTCCCTAAACTTAATCTTGTCCAATTATGGTTTCTAACCAATGTTGTGCATCCAATAGGTGTTTTGTGTCATTGGATGAACATTTAGGTCATTGTCGTCCTCCCTACACTTAATGTAGTCCAATTAGGGTTTTTTAACCAATCTTGTGCATCCAATAGGTGTTTTGTGTCAATGGATGAATATTTAGGTCATTTTCGTCCTCCTTAGGCTAATTCTTGTCCAATTATGGTTTTTAACAAATCTTGTGCATCCAATAGGAGTTTTGTGTCATTGGAAGAACAATTAGGTCATTTTCGTCCTCCCTACACTTAATCTTGTCCAATTAGGGTTTCTAACCAATCTTTTGCATCCAATAGGTGTTTTGTGTCATTGGATGAATATTTAGGTCATTTTCGTCCTCCCTACACTTAATCTTGTCCAATTAGGGTTTTTAACCAATCTTGTGCATCCAATAGGTGTTTTGTGTCATTGGACGAACAATTAGGTCATTTTCCTCCTCCCTAAACTTAATCTTGTCCAATTAGGGTTTCTAACCAACGTTGTGCATCCAATAGGTGTTTTGTGTCATGGGATGAACATTTAGGTCATTTTCGTCCTCCCTACACTTAATGTAGTCCAATTAGGGTTTTTTAACCAATCTTGTGCATCCAATAGGTGTTTTTGTGTCATTGGATGAACATTTTGGTCATTTTCGTCCTCCCTAGGCTAATTCTTGTCCAATTAGGGTTTTTAACCAATCTTGTGCATCCAATAGGTGTTTTGTGTCATTGGATGAACATTTAGGTCATTTTCGTCCTCCATACACTTAATCTTGTCCAATTAGGGTTTTTAACAAATCTTGTGCATCCAATAGGTGTTTTGTGTCATTGGACGAACAATTAGGTCATTTTCGTCCTCCCTAAACTTAATCTTGTCCAATTAGGGTTTCTAACCAATGTTGTGCATCCAATAGGTGTTTTGTGTCATTGGATGAAAATTTAGGTCATTGTCGTCCTCCCTACACTTAATGTAGTCCAATTAGGGTTTTTTAACCAATCTTGTGCATCCAATAGGTGTTTTTTGTCATTGGATGAACATTTAGGTCATTGTCGTCCTCGCTACACTTAATGTAGTCCAATTAGGGTTTTTTAACCAATCTTGTGCATCCAATAGGTGTTTTGTGTCAATGGATGAATATTTAGGTCATTTTCGTCCTCCCTAGGCTAATTCTTGTCCAATTATGGTTTTTAACAAATCTTGTGCATCCAATAGGAGTTTTGTGTCATTGGAAGAACAATTAGGTCATTTTCGTCCTCCCTACACTTAATCTTGTCCAATTAGGGTTTCTAACCAATGTTTTGCATCCAATAGGTGTTTTGTGTCATTGGATGAATATTTAGGTTATTTTCGTCCTCCCTACACTTAATCTTGTCCAATTAGGGTTTTTAACCAATCTTGTGCATCCAATAGGTGTTTTGTGTCATTGGACGAACAATTAGGTCATTTTCGTCCTCCCTAAACTTAATCTTGTCCAATTAGGGTTTCTAACCAATGTTGTGCATCCTATAGGTGTTTTGTGTCATTGGATGAACATTTAGGTCATTGTCGTCCTCCCTACACTTAATGTAGTCCAATTAGGGTTTTTTAACCAATCTTGTGCATCCAATAGGTGTTTTTGTGTCATTGGATGAACATTTTGGTCATTTTCGTCCTCCCAAGGCTAATTCTTGTCCAATTAGGGTTTTAACCAATCTTGTGCATCCAATAGGTGTTTTGTGTCATTGGATGAACATTTAGGTCATTTTCGTCCTCCATACACTTAATCTTGTCCAATTAGGGTTTTTAACAAATCTTGTGCATCCAATAGGTGTTTTGTGTCATTGGATGAATAATTAGGTCATTTTCGTCCTCTCTACACTTAATCTTGTCCAATTAGGGTTTTTAACCAATCTTGTGCATCCAATAGGTGTTTTGTGTCATTGGACGAACAATTAGGTCATTTTCGTCCTCCCTAAACTTAATCTTGTCCAATTAGGGTTTCTAACCAATGTTGTGCATCTAATAGGTGTTTTGTGTCATTGGATGAACATTTAGGTCATTGTCGTCCTCCCTACACTTAATGTAGTCCAATTAGGGTTTTTTAACCAATCTTGTGCATCCAATAGGTGTTTTGTGTCATTGGATGAATATTTAGGTCATTTTCGTCCTCCTTAGGCTAATTCTTGTCCAATTATGGTTTTTAACAAATCTTGTGCATCCAATAGGAGTTTTGTGTCATTGGAAGAACAATTAGGTCATTTTCGTCCTCCCTACACTTAATCTTGTCCAATTAGGGTTTCTAACCAATGTTTTGCATCCAATAGGTGTTTTGTGTCATTGGATGAATATTTAGGTTATTTTCGTCCTCCC
>JBBPBS010000475.1:425102-450394 GCA_037974835.1 Cicer judaicum | reverse complement strand
TCTTGTCCAATTAGGGTTTTTAACCATTCTTGTGTATCCAATAGGTGTTTTGTGTCATTGGACGAACAATTAGGTCATTTTCGTCCTCCCTAAACTTAATCTTGTCCAATTAGGGTTTCTAACCAATGTTGTGCATCCAATAGGTGTTTTGTGTCATTGGATGAACATTAAGGTCATTGTCGTCCTCCCTACACTTAATGTAGTCCAATTACGGTTTTTTAACCAATCTTGTGCATCCAGTAGGTGTTTTGTGTCATTGGATGAATATTTAGGTCATTGTCGTCCTCCCTACACTTAATGTAGTCCAATTAGGGTTTTTTAACCAATCCTGTGCATCCAATAGGTGTTTTGTGTCAATGGATGAATATTTAGGTCATTTTCATTCTCCCTAGGCTAATTCTTGTCCAATTATGGTTTCTAACAAATCTCGTGCATCCAATAGGAGTTTTGTGTCATTGGAAGAACAATTAGGTCATTTTCGTCCTCCCTACACTTAATCTTGTCCAATTAGGGTTTCTAGCCAATGTTTTGCAACCAATAGGTGTTTTGTGTCATTGGATGAATATTTAGGTCATTTTCGTCCTCCCTACACTTAATCTTGTCCAATTAGGGTTTTTAACCAATCTTGTGCATCCAAAAGGTGTTTTGTGTCATTGGACGAACAATTAGGTCATTTTCGTCCTCCCTAAACTTAATCTTGTCCAATTATGGTTTCTAACCAATGTTGTGCATCCAATAGGTGTTTTGTGTCATTGGATGAACATTTAGGTCATTGTCGTCCTCCCTACACTTAATGTAGTCCAATTAGGGTTTTTTAACCAATCTTGTGCATCCATTAGGTGTTTTGTGTCATTGGACGAACAATTAGGTCATTTTCGTCCTCCCTAAACTTAATCTTGTCCAATTAGGGTTTCTAACCAATGTTGTGCATCCTATAGGTGTTTTGTGTCATTGGATGAACATTTAGGTCATTGTCGTCCTCCCTACACTTAATGTAGTCCAATTAGGGTTTTTTAACCAATCTTGTGCATCCAATAGGTGTTTTTTGTCATTGGATGAACATTTAGGTCATTGTCGTCCTCCCTACACTTAATGTAGTCCAATTAGGGTTTTTTAACCAATCTTGTGCATCCAATAGGTGTTCTGTGTCAATGGATGAATATTTAGGTCATTTTCGTCCTCCTTAGGCTAATTCTTGTCCAATTATGGTTTTTAACAAATCTTGTGCATCCAATAGGAGTTTTGTGTCATTGGAAGAACAATTAGGTCATTTTCGTCCTCCCTACACTTAATCTTGTCCAATTAGGGTTTCTAACCAATGTTTTGCATCCAATAGGTGTTTTGTGTCATTGGATGAATATTTAGGTCATTTTCGTCCTCCCTACACTTAATCTTGTCCAATTAGGGTTTTTAACCAATCTTGTGCATCCAATAGATGTTTTGTGTCATTGGACGAACAATTAGGTCATTTTCGTCCTCCCTAAACTTAATCTTGTCCAATTAGGGTTTCTAACCAATGTTGTGCATCCAATAGGTGTTTTGTGTCATTGGATGAACATTTAGGTCATTGTCGTCCTCCCTACACTTAATGTAGTCCAATTAGGGTTTTTTAACCAATCTTGTGCATCCAATAGGTGTTGTTGTGTCATTGGATGAAAATTTTGGTCATTTTCGTCCTCCCTAGGCTAATTCTTGTCCAATTAGGGTTTTTAACCAATCTTGTGCATCCAATAGGTGTTTTGTGTCATTGGATGAACATTTAGGTCATTTTCGTCCTCCATACACTTAATCTTGTCCAATTAGGGTTTTTAACAAATCTTGTGCATCCAATAGGTGTTTTGTGTCATTGGATGAATAATTAGGTCATTTTCGTCCTCCCTAAACTTAATCTTGTCCAATTAGGGTTTCTAACCAATGTTGTGCATCCAATAGGTGTTTTGTGTCATTGGATGAACATTTAGGTCATTGTCGTCCTCCCTACACTTAATGTAGTCCAATTAGGGTTTTTTAACCAATCTTGTGCATCCAATAGGTGTTTTTTGTCATTGGATGAACATTTAGGTCATTGTCGTCCTCCCTACACTTAATGTAGTCCAATTAGGGTTTTTTAACCAATCTTGTGCATCCAATAGGTGTTTTGTGTCAATGGATGAATATTTAGGTCATTTTCGTCCTCCCTTGGCTAATTCTTGTCCAATTATGGTTTTTAACAAATCTTGTGCATCCAATAGGAATTTTGTGTCATTGGAAGAACAATTAGGTCATTTTCGTCCTCCCTACACTTAATCTTGTCCAATTAGGGTTTCTAACCAATGTTTTGCATCCAATAGGTGTTTTGTGTCATTGGATGAATATTTAGGTCATTTTCGTCCTCCCTACACTTAATCTTGTCCAATTAGGGTTTTTAACCAATCTTGTGCATCCAATAGGTGTTTTGTGTCATTGGACGAACAATTAGGTCATTTTCGTCCTCCCTAAACTTTATCTTGTCCAATTAGGGTTTCTAACCAATGTTGTGCATCCAATAGGTGTTTTGTGTCATTGGATGAACATTTAGGTCATTGTCGTCCTCCCTACACTTAATGTAGTCCAATTAGGGTTTTTTAACCAATCTTGTGCATCCAATAGGTGTTTTTGTGTCATTGGATGAACATTTTGGTCATTTTCGTCCTCCCTAGGCTAATTCTTGTCCAATTAGGGTTTTTAACCAATCTTGTGCATCCAATAGGTGTTTTGTGTCATTGGATGAACATTTAGGTCATTTTCGTCCTCCATACACTTAATCTTGTCCAATTAGGGTTTTTAACAAATCTTGTGCATCCAATAGGTGTTTTGTGTCATTGGACGAACAATTAGGTCATTTTCGTCCTCCCTAAACTTAATCTTGTCCAATTAGGGTTTCTAACCAATGTTGTGCATCCAATAGGTGTTTTGTGTCATTGGATGAACATTTAGGTCATTGTCGTCCTCCCTACACTTAATGTAGTCCAATTAGGGTTTTTTAACCAATCTTTTGCATCCAATAGGTGTTTTGTGTCAATGGATGAATATTTAGGTCATTTTCGTCCTCCTTAGGCTAATTCTTGTCCAATTATGGTTTTTAACAAATCTTGTGCATCCAATAGGAGTTTTGTGTCATTGGAAGAACAATTAGGTCATTTTCGTCCTCCCTACACTTAATCTTGTCCAATTAGGGTTTTTAACCAATCTTGTGCATCCAATAGGTGTTTTGTGTCATTGGACGAACAATTAGGTCATTTTCGTCCTCCCTAAACTTAATCTTGTCCAATTAGGGTTTCTAACCAATGTTGTGCATCTAATAGGTGTTTTGTGTCATTGGATGAACATTTAGGTCATTGTCGTCCTCCCTACACTTAATGTAGTCCAATTAGGGTTTTTTAACCAATCTTGTGCATCCAATAGGTGTTTTGTGTCATTGGATGAACATTTAGGTCATTTTCGTCCTCCCTACACTTAATCTTGTCCAATTAGGGTTTCTAACCAATGTTTTGCATCCAATAGGTGTTTTGTGTCATTGGATGAATATTTAGGTCATTTTCGTCCTCCCTACACTTAATCTTGTCCAATTAGGGTTTTTAACCAATCTTGTGCATCCAATAGGTGTTTTGTCTCATTGAACGAACAATTAGGTCATTTTCGTCCTCCCTAAACTTAATCTTGTCCAATTAGGGTTTCTAACCAATGTTGTGCATCCAATAGGTGTTTTGTGTCATTGGATGAACATTTAGGTCATTTTCGTCCTCCCTACACTTAATGTAGTCCAATTAGGGTTTTTTAACCAATCTTGTGCATCCAATAGGTGTTTTTTGTCATTGGATGAACATTTAGGTCATTGTCGTCCTCCCTACACTTAATGTAGTCCAATTAGGGTTTTTTAACCAATCTTGTGCATCCAATAGGTGTTTTGTGTCAATGGATGAATATTTAGGTCATTTTCATCCTCCCTAGGCTAATTCTTGTCCAATTATGGTTTCTAACAAATCTTGTGCATCCAATAGGAGTTTTGTGTCATTGGAAGAACAATTAGGTCATTTTCGTCCTCCCTACACTTAATCTTGTCCAATTAGGGTTTCTAACCAATGTTTTGCATCCAATAGGTGTTTTGTGTCATTGGATGAATATTTAGGTTATTTTCGTCCTCCCTACACTTAATCTTGTCCAATTAGGGTTTTTAACCAATCTTGTGCATCCAATAGGTGTTTTGTGTCATTGGATGAACATTTAGGTCATTGTCGTCCTCCCTACACTTAATGTAGTCCAATTAGGGTTTTTTAACCAATCTTGTGCATCCAATAGGTGTTTTGTGTCAATGGATGAATATTTAGGTCATTTTCGTCCTCCTTAGGCTAATTCTTGTCCAATTATGGTTTTTAACAAATCTTGTGCATCCAATAGGAGTTTTGTGTCATTAGAAGAACAATTAGGTCATTTTCGTCCTCCCTAAACTTAATCTTGTCCAATTAGGGTTTCTAACCAATGTTGTGCATCCAATAGGTGTTTTGTGTCATTGGATGAACATTAAGGTCATTGTCGTCCTCCCTACACTTAATGTAGTCCAATTACGGTTTTTTAACCAATCTTGTGCATCCAATAGGTGTTTGTGTCATTGGATGAACATTTAGGTCATTGTCGTCCTCCCTACACTTAATGTAGTCCAATTAGAGTTTTTTAACCAATCTTGTGCATCCAATAGGTGTTTTGTGTCAATGGATGAATATTTAGGTCATTTTCATCCTCCCTAGGCTAATTCTTGTCCAATTATGGTTTCTAACAAATCTTGTGCATCCAATACGAGTTTTGTGTCATTGGAAGAACAATTAGGTCATTTTCGTCCTCCCTACACTTAATCTTGTCCAATTAGGGTTTCTAGCCAATGTTTTGCATCCAATAGGTGTTTTGTGTCATTGGATGAATATTTAGGTCATTTTCGTCCTCCCTACACTTAATCTTGTCCAATTAGGGTTTTTAACCAGTGCATCCAATAGGTGTTTTGTGTCATTGGACGAACAATTAGGTCATTTTCGTCCTCCCTAAACTTAATCTTGTCCAATTAGGGTTTCTAACCAATGTTGTGCATCCAATAGGTGTTTTGTGTCATTGGATGAACATTTAGGTCATTGTCGTCCTCCCTACACTTAATGTAGTCCAATTAGGGTTTTTTAACCAATCTTGTGCATCCAATAGGTGTTTTTTGTCATTGGATGAACATTTAGGTCATTGTCGTCCTCCCTACACTTAATGTAGTCCAATTAGGGTTTTTTAACCAATCTTGTGCATCCAATAGGTGTTTTGTGTCAATGGATGAATATTTAGGTCATTTTCGTCCTCCCTAGGCTAATTCTTGTCCAATTATGGTTTTTAACAAATCTTGTGCATCCAATAGGAGTTTTGTGTCATTGGAAGAACAATTAGGTCATTTTCGTCCTCCCTACACTTAATCTTGTCCAATTAGGGTTTCTAACCAATGTTTTGCATCCAATAGGTGTTTTGTGTCATTGGATGAATATTTAGGTTATTTTCGTCCTCCCTACACTTAATCTTGTCCAATTAGGGTTTTTAACCAATCTTGTGCATCCAATAGGTGTTTTGTGTCATTGGACGAACAGTTAGGTCATTTTCGTCCTCCCTAAACTTAATCTTGTCCAATTAGGGTTTCTAACCAATGTTGTGCATCCTATAGGTGTTTTGTGTCATTGGATGAACATTTAGGTCATTGTCGTCCTCCCTACACTTAATGTAGTCCAATTAGGGTTTTTTAACCAATCTTGTGCATCCAATAGGTGTTTTTGTGTCATTGGATGAACATTTTGGTCATTTTCGTCCTCCCAAGGCTAATTCTTGTCCAATTAGGGTTTTTAACCAATCTTGTGCATCCGATAGGTGTTTTGTGTCATTGGATGAACATTTAGGTCATTTTCGTCCTCCATACACTTAATCTTGTCCAATTAGGGTTTTTAACAAATCTTGTGCATCCAATAGGTGTTTTGTGTCATTGGATGAATAATTAGGTCATTTTCGTCCTCTCTACACTTAATCTTGTCCAATTAGGGTTTTTAACAAATCTTGTGCATCCAATAGGTGTTTTGTGTCATTGGACGAACAATTAGGTCATTTTCGTCCTCCCTAAACTTAATCTTGTCCAATTAGGGTTTCTAACCAATGTTTTGCATCCAATAGGTGTTTTGTGTCAATGGATGAATATTTAGGTCATTTTCGTCCTCCCTACCCTTAATCTTGTCCAATTAGGGTTTTTAACCAATCTTGTGCATCCAATAGGTGTTTTGTGTCATTGGACGAACAATTAGGTCATTTTCGTCCTCCCTAAACTTAATCTTGTCCAATTAGGGTTTCTAACCAATGTTGTGCATCCAATAGGTGTTTTGTGTCATTGGATGAACATTAAGGTCATTGTCGTCCTCCCTACACTTAATGTAGTCCAATTACGGTTTTTTAACCAATCTTGTGCATCCAATAGGTGTTTTGTGTCATTGGATGAACATTTAGGTCATTGTCGTCCTCCCTACACTTAATGTAGTCCAATTAGGGTTTTTTAACCAATCTTGTGCATCCAATAGGTGTTTTGTGTCAATGGATGAATATTTAGGTCATTTTCGTCCTCCTTAGGCTAATTCTCGTCCAATTATGGTTTTTAACAAATCTTGTGCATCCAATAGGAGTTTTGTGTCATTGGAAGAACAATTAGGTCATTTTCGTCCTCCCTACACTTAATCTTGTCCAATTAGGGTTTCTAACCAATGTTTTGCATCCAATAGGTGTTTTGTGTCAATGGATGAATATTTAGGTCATTTTCGTCCTCCCTACCCTTAATCTTGTCCAATTAGGGTTTTTAACCAATCTTGTGCATCCAATAGGTGTTTTGTGTCATTGGACGAACAATTAGGTCATTTTCGTCCTCCCTAAACTTAATCTTGTCCAATTAGGGTTTCTAACCAATGTTGTGCATCCAATAGGTGTTTTGTGTCATTGGATGAACATTAAGGTCATTGTCGACCTCCCTACACTTAATGTAGTCCAATTACGGTTTTTTAACCAATCTTGTGCATCCAATAGGTGTTTTGTGTCATTGGATGAATATTTAGGTCATTGTCGTCCTCCCTACACTTAATGTAGTCAAATTAGGGTTTTTTAACCAATCTTGTGCATCCAATAGGTGTTTTGTGTCAATGGATGAATATTTAGGTCATTTTCATCCTCCCTAGGCTAATTCTTGTCCAATTATGGTTTCTAACAAATCTTGTGCATCCAATAGGAGTTTTGTGTCATTGGAAGAACAATTAGGTCATTTTCGTCCTCCCTACACTTAATCTTGTCCAATTAGGGTTTCTAGCCAATGTTTTGCATCCAATAGGTGTTTTGTGTCATTGGATGAATATTTAGGTCATTTTCGTCCTCCCTACACGTAAACTTGTCCAATTAGGGTTTTTAACCAATCTTGTGCATCCAATAGGTGTTTTGTGTCATTGGACGAACAATTAGGTCATTTTCGTCCTCCCTAAACTTAATCTTGTCCAATTATGGTTTCTAACCAATGTTGTGCATCCAATAGGTGTTTTGTGTCATTGGATGAACATTTAGGTCATTGTCGTCCTCCCTACACTTAATGTAGTCCAATTAGGGTTTTTTAACCAATCTTGTGCATCCAATAGGTGTTTTGTGTCAATGGATGAATATTTAGGTCATTTTCGTCCTCCTTAGGCTAATTCTTGTCCAATTATGGTTTTTAACAAATCTTGTGCATCCAATAGGAGTTTTGTGTCATTGGAAGAACAATTAGGTCATTTTCGTCCTCCCTACACTTAATCTTGTCCAATTAGGGTTTCTAACCAATGTTTTGCATCCAATAGGTGTTTTGTGTCATTGGATGAATATTTAGGTCATTTTCGTCCTCCCTACCCTTAACCTTGTCCAATACGGGTTTTTAACCAATCTTGTGCATCCAATAGGTGTTTTGTGTCATTGGACGAACAATTAGGTCATTTTCGTCCTCCCTAAACTTAATCTTGTCCAATTAGGGTTTCTAACCAATGTTGTGCATCCAATAGGTGTTTTGTGTCATTGGATGAATATTTAGGTCATTGTCGTCCTCCCTACACTTAATGTAGTCCAATTAGGGTTTTTTAACCAATCTTGTGCATCCAATAGGTGTTTTTGTGTCATTGGATGAACATTTTGGTCATTTTCGTGCTCCCTAGGCTAATTCTTGTCCAATTAGGGTTTTTAACCAATCTTGTGCATCCAATAGGTGTTTTGTGTCATTGGATGAACATTTAGGTCATTTTCGTCCTCCATACACTTAATATTGTCCAATTAGGGTTTTTAACAAATCTTGTGCATCCAATAGGTGTTTTGTGTCATTGGATGAACAATTAGGTCATTTTCGTCCTCTCTACACTTAATCTTGTCCAATTAGGGTTTTTAACCAATCTTGTGCATCCAATAGGTGTTTTGTGTCATTGGACGAACAATTAGGTCATTTTCCTCCTCCCTAAACTTAATCTTGTCCAATTAGGGTTTCTAACCAACGTTGTGCATCCAATAGGTGTTTTGTGTCATGGGATGAACATTTAGGTCATTTTCGTCCTCCCTACACTTAATGTAGTCCAATTAGGGTTTTTTAACCAATCTTGTGCATCCAATAGGTGCTTTTGTGTCATTGGATGAACATTTAGGTTATTTTCGTCCTCCCTAGGCTAATTCTTGTCCAATTAGGGTTTTTATCCAATCTTGTGCATCCATTAGGTGTTTTTGTTTCATTGGATGAACATTTAGGTCATATTTGTCCTCCCTAGGATAATTCTTGTCCAATTAGGGTTTTTAACCAATGTTGTGCATCCAATAGGTGTTTTGTGTCATTGGATGAACATTTAGGTCATTTTCATCCTCCCTACACTTAATCTTTCCAATTAGGGTTTTTAACCAATCTTGTGCATCCAATAGGTGTTTTGTGTCATTGGATGAACATTTAGGTCATTTTCGTCCTCCCTACACTTAATCTTGTCCAATTAGGGTTTTTAACAAATCTTGTGCACCCACTAGGTGTTTTGTGTCATTGGATGAACAATTAGGTCATTTTCGTCCTCCCTAAACTTAATGTTGTCCAATTAGGGTTTCTAACAAATGTTGTGCATCCAATAGGTGTTTTGTGTCATTGGATGAACAATTAGGTCATTGTCGTCCTCCCTACACTTAATGTAGTCCAATTAGGGTGTTTTAACCAATCTTGTGCATCCAATAGGTGTTTTTGTGTTATTGGATGAACATTTTGGTCATTTTCGTCCTCCCTAGGCTAATTCTTGTCCAATTAGGGTTTTTAACCAATCTTGTGCATCCAATAGGTGTTTTGTGTCATTGGATGAACATTTAGGTCATTTTCGTCCTCCATACACTTAATCTTGTCCAATTAGGGTTTTTAACAAATCTTGTGCATCCAATAGGTGTTTTGTGTCATTGGATGAATAATTAGGTCATTTTCGTCCTCTCTACACTTAATCTTGTCCAATTAGGGTTTTTAACCAATCTTGTGCATCCAATAGGTGTTTTGTGTCATTGGACGAACAATTAGGTCATTTTCGTCCTCCCTACACTTAATCTTGTCCAATTAGGGTTTCTAACCAATGTTGTGCATCTAATAGGTGTTTTGTGTCATTGGATGAACATTTAGGTCATTGTCGTCCTCCCTACACTTAATGTAGTCCAATTAGGGTTTTTTAACCAATCTTGTGCATCCAATAGGTGTTTTGTGTCAATGGATGAATATTTAGGTCATTTTCGTCCTCCATACACTTAATCTTGTCCAATTAGGGTTTTTAACAAATCTTGTGCATCCAATAGGTGTTTTGTGTCATTGGATGAATAATTAGGTCATTTTCGTCCTCTCTACACTTAATCTTGTCCAATTAGGGTTTTTAACCAATCTTGTGCATCCAATAGGTGTTTTGTGTCATTGGACGAACAATTAGGTCATTTTCGTCCTCCCTAAACTTAATCTTGTCCAATTAGGGTTTCTAACCAATGTTGTGCATCTAATAGGTGTTTTGTGTCATTGGATGAACATTTAGGTCATTGTCGTCCTCCCTACACTTAATGTAGTCCAATTAGGGTTTTTTAACCAATCTTGTGCATCCAATAGGTGTTGTGTCAATGGATGAATATTTAGGTCATTTTCGTCCTCCTTAGGCTAATTCTTGTCCAATTATGGTTTTTAACAAATCTTGTGCATCCAATAGGAGTTTTGTGTCATTGGAAGAACAATTAGGTCATTTTCGTCCTCCCTACACTTAATCTTGTCCAATTAGGGTTTCTAACCAATGTTTTGCATCCAATAGGTGTTTTGTGTCATTGGATGAATATTTAGGTCATTTTCGTCCTCCCTACACTTAATCTTGTCCAATTAGGGTTTTTAACCAATCTTGTGCATCCAATAGGTGTTTTGTGTCATTGGACGAACAATTAGGTCATTTTCGTCCTCCCTAAACTTAATCTTGTCCAATTATGGTTTCTAACCAATGTTGTGCATCCAATAGGTGTTTTGTGTCATTGGATGAACATTTAGGTCATTGTCGTCCTCCCTACACTTAATGTAGTCCAATTAGGGTTTTTTAACCAATCTTGTGCATCCAATAGGTGTTTTTTGTCATTGGATGAACATTTAGGTCATTGTCGTCCTCCCTACACTTAATGTAGTCCAATTAGGGTTTTTTAACCAATCTTGTGCATCCAATAGGTGTTTTGTGTCAATGGATGAATATTTAGGTCATTTTCGTCCTCCCTTGGCTAATTCTTGTCCAATTATGGTTTTTAACAAATCTTGTGCATCCAATAGGAATTTTGTGTCATTGGAAGAACAATTAGGTCATTTTCGTCCTCCCTACACTTAATCTTGTCCAATTAGGGTTTCTAACCAATGTTTTGCATCCAATAGGTGTTTTGTGTCATTGGATGAACATTTAGGTCATTGTCGTCCTCCCTACACTTAATGTAGTCCAATTAGGGTTTTTTAACCAATCTTGTGCATCCAATAGGTGTTTTTTGTCATTGGATGAACATTTAGGTCATTGTCGTCCTCCCTACACTTAATGTAGTCCAATTAGGGTTTTTTAACCAATCTTGTGCATCCAATAGGTGTTTTGTGTCAATGGATGAATATTTAGGTCATTTTCGTCCTCCTTAGGCTAATTCTTGTCCAATTATGGTTTTTAACAAATCTTGTGCATCCAATAGGAGTTTTGTGTCATTGGAAGAACAATTAGGTCATTTTCGTCCTCCCTACACTTAATCTTGTCCAATTAGGGTTTCTAACCAATCTTGTGCATCCAATAGGTGTTTTGTGTCATTGGATGAACATTTAGGTCATTTTCGTCCTCCCTACACTTAATCTTGTCCAATTAGGGTTTTTAACAAATCTTGTGCATCCAATAGGTGTTTTGTGTCATTGGATGAACAATTAGGTCATTTTCGTCCTCTCTACACTTAATCTTGTCCAATTAGGGTTTTTAACCAATCTTGTGCATCCAATAGGTGTTTTGTGTCATTGGACGAACAATTAGGTCATTTTCCTCCTCCCTAAACTTAATCTTGTCCAATTAGGGTTTCTAACCAACGTTGTGCATCCAATAGGTGTTTTGTGTCATGGGATGAACATTTAGGTCATTTTCGTCCTCCCTACACTTAATGTTGTCCAATTAGGGTTTTTTAACCAATCTTGTGCATCCAATAGGTGCTTTTGTGTCATTGGATGAACATTTAGGTCATTTTCGTCCTCCCTAGGCTAATTCTTGTCCAATTAGGGTTTTTATCCAATCTTGTGCATCCATTAGGTGTTTTTGTTTCATTGGATGAACATTTAGGTCATTTTCGTCCTCCCTAGGCTAATTCTTGTCCAATTAGGGTTTTTAACCAATGTTGTGCATCCAATAGGTGTTTTGTGTCATTGGATGAACATTTAGGTCATTTTCATCCTCCCTACACTTAATCTTTTCCAATTAGGGTTTTTAACCAATCTTGTGCATCCAATAGGTGTTTTGTGTCATTGGATGAACATTTAGGTCATTTTCGTCCTCCCTACACTTAATCTTGTCCAATTAGGGTTTTTAACCAATCTTTTGCATTCATTAGGTGTTTTGTGTCATTGGATGAATATTTAGGTCATTTTCGTCCTCCCTACACTTAATCTTGTCCAATTAGGGTTTTTAACCAATCTTGTGTATCCAATAGGTGTTTTGTGTCATTGGACGAACAATTAGGTTATTTTCGTCCTCCCTAAACTTAATCTTGTCCAATTAGGGTTTCTAACCAATGTTGTGCATCCAATAGGTGTTTTGTGTCATTGGATGAACATTTAGGTCATTGTCGTCCTCCCTACACTTAATGTAGTCCAATTACGGTTTTTTAACCAATCTTGTGCATCCAATAGGTGTTTTGTGTCATTGGATGAACATTTAGGTCATTTTCGTCCTCCCTACACTTAATGTAGTCCAATTAGGGTTTTTTAACCAATCTTGTGCATCCATTTGGTGTTTTTGTGTCATTGGATGAACATTTAGGTCATTTTCGTCCTCCCTAGGCTATTTCTTGTCCAATTAGGGTTTTTATCCAATCTTGTGCATCCATTAGGTGTTTTTGTTTCATTGGATGAACAATCAGGTCATTTTCGTCCTCCCTAGGCTAATTGCTGTCCAATTAGGGTTTCTAACCAATCTTGTGCGTCCAATAGGTGTTTTGTGTCAATGGATGAATATTTAGGTCATTTTCGTCCTCCCTAGGCTAATTCTTGTCCAATTATGGTTTTTAACAAATCTTGTGCATCCAATAGGAGTTTTGTGTCATTGGAAGAACAATTAGGTCATTTTCGTCCTCCCTACACTTAATCTTGTCCAATTAGGGTTTCTAACCAATGTTTTGCATCCAATAGGTGTTTTGTGTCATTGGATGAATATTTAGGTCATTTTCGTCCTCCCTACACTTAATCTTGTCCAATTAGGGTTTTTAACCAATCTTGTGCATCCAATAGGTGTTTTGTCTCATTGAACGAACAATTAGGTCATTTTCGTCCTCCCTAAACTTAATCTTGTCCAATTAGGGTTTCTAACCAATGTTGTGCATCCAATAGGTGTTTTGTGTCATTGGATGAACATTTAGGTCATTTTCGTCCTCCCTAGGCTAATACTTGTCCAATTAGGGTTTTTAACTAATCTTGTGCATCCAATAGGTGTTTTGTGTCATTGGATGAACATTTAGGTCATTTTCGTCCTCCATACACTTAATCTTGTCCAATTAGGGTTTTTAACAAATCTTGTGCATCCAATAGGTGTTTTGTGTCATTGGATGAACAATTAAGTCATTTTCGTCCTCCCTACACTTAACGTAGTCCAATTAGGGTTTTTTAACCAATCTTGTGCATCCATTAGGTGTTTTTGTGCCATTGGATGAACATTTAGGTCATTTTCGTCCTCCCTAGGCTAATTCTTGTCCAATTAGGGTTTTTATCCAATGTTGTGCATCCAATAGGTGTTTTATGTCATTGGATGAACATTTAGGTCATTTTCGTCCTCCCTAAACTTAATCTTGTCCAATTAGGGTTTTTAACCAATCTTGTGCATCCAATAGGTGTTTTGTGTCATTGGATGAACATTTAGGTCATTTTCGTCCTCCATACACTTAATCTTGTCCAATTAGGGTTTTTAACAAATCTTGTGCATCCAATAGGTGTTTTGTGTCATTGGATGAATAATTAGGTCATTTTCGTCCTCTCTACACTTAATCTTGTCCAATTAGGGTTTTTAACCAATCTTGTGCATCCAATAGGTGTTTTGTGTCATTGGATGAACAATTAGGTCATTTTCGTCCTCCCTAAACTTAATCTTGTCCAATTAGGGTTTCTAACCAATGTTGTGCATCCAATAGGTGTTTTGTGTTATTGGATGAACATTTAGGTCATTTTCGTCCTCCCTACACTTAATCTTGTCCAATTAGGGTTTTTAACCAATCTTGTGCATCCAATAGGTGTTTTGTGTCATTGGATGAACATTTAGGTCATTTTCGTCCTCCCTACACTTAATCTTGTCCAATTAGGGTTTTTAACAAATCTTGTGCATCCAATAGGTGTTTTGTGTCATTGCATGAACACTTAGGACATTTTCGTCCTCCCTAGGCTAATTCTTATCCTATTAGGGTTTTTAACCAATCTTGTGCATCCAATAGGTGTTTTGTGTTATTGGATGAACATTTAGGTCATTTTCACCCTCCCTACACTTAATCTTGTCCAATTAGGGTTTTTAAACAATCTTGTGCATCGAATAGGTGTTTTGTGTCATTGGATGAACATTTAGGTCATTTTCGTCCTCCTTACACTTAATCTTGTCCAATTAGGGTTTTTAACCAATCTTGTGCATCCAATGGCTGTTTTTGTGTCATTGGATGAACAATTAGGTCATTTTCGTCCTCCCTAGGCTAATTCTTGTCCAATTAGGTTTTTTAACCAATCTTGTGCATCCAATAGGTGTTTTTGTGTTATTGGATGAACATTTAGGTCATTTTCATCCTCCCTAGGCTTATGCTTGTCCAATTAGGGTTTCTAACAAATCTTGTGCATCCAATAGTTGTGTTTATGTCATTGGATGAACATTTAGGTCATTTTCGTCCTCCCTACACTTAATCTTGTCCAATTAGGGTTTTTAACCAATCTTGTGCATCCAATAGGTGTTTTGTGTCATTGGATGAACATTTAGGTCATTTTCGTCCTCCCTACACTTAATCTTGTCCAATTAGGGTTTTTTAACCAATCTTGTGCATCCAATAGGTGTTTTTGTGTCATTGGATGAACATTTAGGTCATATTCGTCCTCCCTAGGCTAATTCTTGTCCAATTAGGGTTTTTATCCAATCTTGTGCATCCAATAGGTGTTTTGTGTCATTGGATGAACATTTAGGTCATTTTCGTCCTCCCTACACTTAATCTTGTCCAATTAGGGTTTTTAACCAATCTTGTGCATCCAATAGGTGTTTTGTGTCATTGGATGAACATTTAGGTCATTTTCGTCCTCCCTACACTTAATCTTGATCAATTAGGGTTTCTAACCAATCTTGTGCATCCGATAGGTGTTTTTGAGTCATTGGATGAACATTTAGGTCATTTTCGTCCTCCCTACACTTAATCTTGTCCAATTAGGGTTTTTAACCAATCTTGTTCATTCAATAGGTGTGTTGTGTCATTGGATGAATATTTAGGTCATTTTCGTCCTCCCTAGGCTAATTCTTGTCCAATTAGGGTTTTTAACCAATCTTGTGCATCCAATAGGTGTTTTGTGTCATTGGATGAACATTTAGGTCATTTTCGTCCTCCCTACACTTAATCTTGTCTAGTTAAGGTTTTTAACCAATCTTGTGCATCCAATGGGTGTTTTTGTGTCATTGGATGAAAAATTAGGTCATTTCCGTCCTCCCTAGGCTAATTCTTGTCCAATTAGGGTTTTTAACCAATCTTGTGCATCCAATAGTTGTGTTTGTGTCATTGGATGAACATTTAGGTCACTTTCGTCCTCCCTAAACTTAATATTGTCCTATTAGGGTTTCTAACCAATCTTGTGCATCCGATAGGTGTTTTTGTGTCATTGGATGAACACTTAGGTCATTTTCGTGCTCCCTAGGCTAATTCTTGTCCAATTAGGGTTTTTAACCAATCTTGTGCATCCAATAGGTGTTTTGTGTCCTTGGATGAACATTTAGGTCATTTTTGTCCTCCCTAGGCTAATTCTTGTCCAATTAGGGTTTTTAACCAATCTTGTGCATCCAATAGGTGTTTTGTGTCATTGGATGAACATTTAGGTCATTTTCGTCCTCCCTACACTTAATCTTGTCCAATTAGGGTTTTTAACAAATCTTGTGCATCCAATAGGTGTTTTGTGTCATTGGATGAATAATTAGGTCATTTTCGTCCTCTCTACACTTAATCTTGTCCAATTAGGGTTTTTAACCAATCTTGTGCATCCAATAGGTGTTTTGTGTCATTGGACGAACAATTAGGTCATTTTCGTCCTCCCTAAACTTAATCTTGTCCAATTAGGGTTTCTAACCAATGTTGTGCATCTAATAGGTGTTTTGTGTCATTGGATGAACATTTAGGTCATTGTCGTCCTCCCTACACTTAATGTAGTCCAATTAGGGTTTTTTAACCAATCTTGTGCATCCAATAGGTGTTTTGTGTCAATGGATGAATATTTAGGTCATTTTCGTCCTCCTTAGGCTAATTCTTGTCCAATTATGGTTTTTAACAAATCTTGTGCATCCAATAGGAGTTTTGTGTCATTGGAAGAACAATTAGGTCATTTTCGTCCTCCCTACACTTAATCTTGTCCAATTATGGTTTCTAACTAATGTTGTCCATCCAATAGGTGTTTTGTGTCATTGGATGAACATTTAGGTCATTGTCGTCCTCCCTATGCTTAATGTAGTCCAATTAGGGTTTTTTAACCAATCTTGTGCATCCAATAGGTGTTTTTTGTCATTGGATGAACATTTAGGTCATTGTCGTCCTCCCTACACTTAATGTAGTCCAATTAGGGTTTTTTAACCAATCTTGTGCATCCAATAGGTGTTTTGTGTCAATGGATGAATATTTAGGTCATTTTCGTCCTCCCTAGGCTAATTCTTGTCCAATTATGGTTTTTAACAAATCTTGTGCATCCAATAGGAGTTTTGTGTCATTGGAAGAACAATTAGGTCATTTTCGTCCTCCCTACACTTAATCTTGTCCAATTAGGGTTTCTAACCAATGTTGTGCATCCTATAGGTGTTTTGTGTCATTGGATGAACATTTAGGTCATTGTCGTCCTCCCTACACTTAATGTAGTCCAATTAGGGTTTTTTAACCAATCTTGTGCATCCAATAGGTGTTTTTTGTCATTGGATGAACATTTAGGTCATTGTCGTCCTCCCTACACTTAATGTAGTCCAATTAGGGTTTTTTAACCAATCTTGTGCATCCAATAGGTGTTTTGTGTCATTGGATGAATATTTAGGTCATTTTCGTCCTCCCTAGGCTAATTCTTGTCCAATTATGGTTTTTAACAAATCTTGTGCATCCAATAGGAGTTTTGTGTCATTGGAAGAACAATTAGGTCATTTTCGTCCTCCCTACACTTAATCTTGTCCAATTAGGGTTTCTAACCAATGTTTTGCATCCAATAGGTGTTTTGTGTCATTGGATGAATATTTAGGTTATTTTCGTCCTCCCTACACTTAATCTTGTCCAATTAGGGTTTTTAACCAATCTTGTGCATCCAATAGGTGTTTTGTGTCATTGGATGAACATTTAGGTCATTGTCGTCCTCCCTACACTTAATGTAGTCCAATTAGGGTTTTTTAACCAATCTTGTGCATCCAATAGGTGTTTTGTGTCAATGGATGAATATTTAGGTCATTTTCGTCCTCCTTAGGCTAATTCTTGTCCAATTATGGTTTTTAACAAATCTTGTGCATCCAATAGGAGTTTTGTGTCATTAGAAGAACAATTAGGTCATTTTCGTCCTCCCTAAACTTAATCTTGTCCAATTAGGGTTTCTAACCAATGTTGTGCATCCAATAGGTGTTTTGTGTCATTGGATGAACATTAAGGTCATTGTCGTCCTCCCTACACTTAATGTAGTCCAATTACGGTTTTTTAACCAATCTTGTGCATCCAATAGGTGTTTGTGTCATTGGATGAACATTTAGGTCATTGTCGTCCTCCCTACACTTAATGTAGTCCAATTAGAGTTTTTTAACCAATCTTGTGCATCCAATAGGTGTTTTGTGTCAATGGATGAATATTTAGGTCATTTTCATCCTCCCTAGGCTAATTCTTCTCCAATTATGGTTTCTAACAAATCTTGTGCATCCAATAGGAGTTTTGTGTCATTGGAAGAACAATTAGGTCATTTTCGTCCTCCCTACATTTAATCTTGTCCAATTAGGGTTTCTAGCCAATGTTTTGCATCCAATAGGTGTTTTGTGTCATTGGATGAATATTTAGGTCATTTTCGTCCTCCCTACACTTAATCTTGTCCAATTAGGGTTTTTAACCAATCTTGTGCATCCAATAGGTGTTTTGTGTCATTGGACGAACAATTAGGTCATTTTCGTCCTCCCTACACTTAATCTTGTCCAATTAGGGTTTCTAACCAATGTTGTGCATCCAATAGGTGTTTTGTGTCATTGGATGAACATTTAGGTCATTGTCGTCCTCCCTACACTTAATGTAGTCCAATTAGGGTTTTTTAACCAATCTTTTGCATCCAATAGGTGTTTTGTGTCAATGGATGAATATTTAGGTCATTTTCGTCCTCCTTAGGCTAATTCTTGTCCAATTATGGTTTTTAACAAATCTTGTGCATCCAATAGGAGTTTTGTGTCATTGGAAGAACAATTAGGTCATTTTCGTCCTCCCTACACTTAATCTTGTCCAATTAGGGTTTCTAACCAATGTTTTGCTTCCAATAGGTGTTTTGTGTCATTGGATGAATATTTAGGTCACTTTCGTCCTCCCTACACTTAATCTTGTCCAATTAGGGTTTTTAACCAATCTTGTGCATCCAATAGGTGTTTTGTGTCATTGGATGAACATTTAGGTCATTTTCGTCCTCCCTACACTTAATCTTGTCCAATTAGGGTTTTTAACAAATCTTGTGCACCCACTAGGTGTTTTGTGTCTTTCGATGAACAATTAGGTCATTTTCGTCCTCCCTAAACTTAATGTTGTCCAATTAGGGTTTCTAACAAATGTTGTGCATCCAATAGGTGTTTTGTGTCATTGGATGAACAATTAGGTCATTTTCGTCCTCCCCAAACTTAATCTTGTCCAATTATGGTTTTTATCAAATCTTGTGCATCCAATAGGAGTTTTGTGTCATTGGAAGAACAATTAGGTCATTTTCGTCCTCCCTACACTTAATCTTGTCCAATTAGGGTTTCTAACCAATGTTTTGCTTCCAATAGGTGTTTTGTGTCATTGGATGAATATTTAGGTCACTTTCGTCCTCCCTACACTTAATCTTGTCCAATTAGGGTTTTTAACCAATCTTGTGCATCCAATAGGTGTTTTGTGTCATTGGACGAACAATTAGGTCATTTTCGTCCTCCCCAAACTTAATCTTGTCCAATTAGGGTTTCTAACCAATCTTGTGCATCCAATAGGTGTTTTGTGTCATTGGATGAACATTTAGGTCATTTTCGTCCTCCCTACACTTAATCTTGTCCAATTAGGGTTTTTAACCAATCTTGTGCATCCATTAGGTGTTTTGTGTCATTGGATGAAAAATTAGGTCATTTTCGTCCTCCCTACACTTAATCTTGTCCAATTAGGGTTTTTAACCAATCTTGTGCATCCAATAGCTGTTTTGTGTCATTGGATGAACAATTAGGTCATTTTCGTCCTCCCCAAACTTAATCTTGTCCAATTAGGGTTTCTAACCAATCTTGTGCATCCAATAGGTGTTTTGTGTCATTGGATGAACATTTAGGTCATTTTCGTCCTCCCTACATTTAATGTAGTCCAATTAGGGTTTTTTAACCAATCTTGTGCATCCATTTGGTGTTTTTGTGTCATTGGATGAACATTTAGGTCATTTTCGTCCTCCCTAGGCTAATTCTTGTCCAATTAGGGTTTTTATCCAATCTTGTGCATCCATTAGGTGTTTTTGTTTCATTGGATGAACAATCAGGTCATTTTCGTCCTCCCTAGGCTAATTCCTGTCCAATTAGGGTTTTTAACCAATCTTGTGCGTCCAATAGGTGTTTTGTGTCAATGGATGAATATTTAGGTCATTTTCGTCTTCCCTAGGCTAATTCTTGTCCAATTAGGATTTTTATCCAATCTTGTGCATCCATTAGGTGTTTTTGTTTCATTGGATGAACAATCAGGTCATTTTCGTCCTCCCTAGGCTAATTCCTGTCCAATTAGGGTTTTTAACCAATCTTGTGCGTCCAATAGGTGTTTTTGTTTCATTGGATGAACATTTAGGTCATTTTCGTCCTCCCTAGGCTAATTCTTGTCCAATTAAGGTTTTTAACCAATGTTGTGCATCCAATAGGTGTTTTGTGTCATTGGATGAACATTTAGGTCATTTTCGTCCTCCCTACACTTAATCTTGTCCAATTAGGGTTTTTAACCAATCTTGTGCATCCAATAGGTGTTTTGTGTCATTGGATGAACATTTAGGTCATTTTCGTCCTCCCTACACTTAATGTAGTGCAATTAGGGTTTTTTAACTAATCTTGTGCATCCAATAGGTGTTTTGTGTCATTGGATGAACAATTAGGTAATTTTCGTCCTCCCTAAACTTAATCTTGTCCAATTAGGGTTTCTAACCAATGTTGTGCATCCAATAGGTGTTTTGTGTCATTGGATGAACATTTAGGTCATTTTCGTCCTCCCTACACTTAATGTAGTCCAATTAGGGTTTTTAACCAATCTTGTGCATCCAATAGGTGTTTTGTGTCATTGGATGAACATTAAGGTCATTTTCGTCCTCCCTAGGCTAATTCTTGTCCAATTAGGGTTTTTAACCAATCTTGTGCATCCATTAGGTGTTTTGTGTCATTGGATGAACATTTAGGTCATTTTCGTCCTCCCTACACTTAATCTTGTCCAATTAGGGTTTTTAACAAATCTTGTGCACCCACTAGGTGTTTTGTGTCATTGGATGAACAATTAGGTCATTTTCGTCCTCCCTAAACTTAATGTTGTCCAATTAGGGTTTCTAACAAATGTTGTGCATCCAATAGGTGTTTTGTGTCATTGGATGAACAATTAGGTCATTTTCGTCCTCCCCAAACTTAATCTTGTCCAATTAGGGTTTCTAACCAATCTTGTGCATCCAATAGGTGTTTTGTGTCATTGGATGAACATTTAGGTCATTTTCGTCCTCCGTACACTTAATCTTGTCCAATTAGGGTTTTTAACCAATCTTGTGCATCCATTAGGTGTTTTGTGTCATTGGATGAACAATTAGGTCATTTTCGTTCTCCCTAAACTTAATGTTGTCCAATTAGGGTTTCTAATCAATGTTGTGCATCCAATAGGTGTTTTGTGTCATTGGATGTACATTTAGGTCATTTTCGTCCTCCCTACACTTAATCTTGTCCAATTAGGGTTTTTAACCAATCTTGTGCATCCAATAGGTGTTTTGTGTCATTGGATGAACAATTAGGTCATTTTCGTCCTCCCCAAACTTAATCTTGTCCAATTAGGGTTTCTAACCAATCTTGTGCATCCAATAGGTGTTTTGTGTCATTGGATGAACATTTAGGTCATTTTCGTCCTCCCTACACTTAATCTTTTCCAATTAGGGTTTTTAACCAATCTTGTGCATCCATTAGGTGTTTTGTGTCATTGGATGAAAAATTAGGTCATTTTCGTCCTCCCTACACTTAATCTTGTCCAATTAGGGTTTTTAACCAATCTTGTGCATCCAATAGCTGTTTTGTGTCATTGGATGAACAATTAGGTCATTTTCGTCCTCCCCAAACTTAATCTTGTCCAATTACGGTTTCTAACCAATCTTGTGCATCCAATAGGTGTTTTGTGTCATTGGATGAACATTTAGGTCATTTTCGTCCTCCCTACATTTAATGTAGTCCAATTAGAGTTTTTTAACCAACCTTGTGCATCCATTTGGTGTTTTTGTGTCATTAGATGAACATTTAGGTAATTTTCGTCCTCCCTAGGCTAATTCTTGTCCAATTAGGGTTTTTATCCAATCTTGTGCATCCATTAGGTGTTTTTGTTTCATTGGATGAACAATCAGGTCATTTTCGTCCTCCCTAGGCTAATTCCTGTCCAATTAGGGTTTTTAACCAATCTTGTGCGTCCAATAGGTGTTTTGTGTCAATGGATGAATATTTAGGTCATTTTCGTCTTCCCTAGGCTAATTCTTGTCCAATTAGGATTCTTATCCAATCTTGTGCATCCATTAGGTGTTTTTGTTTCATTGGATGAACAATCAGGTCATTTTCGTCCTCCCTAGGCTAATTCCTGTCCAATTAGGGTTTTTAACCAATCTTGTGCGTCCAATAGGTGTTTTTGTTTCATTGGATGAACATTTAGGTGATTTTCGTCCTCCCTAGGCTAATTCTTGTCCAATTAAGGTTTTTAACCAATGTTGTGCATCCAATAGGTGTTTTGTGTCATTGGATGAACATTTAGGTCATTTTCATCCTCCCTACACTTAGTCTTTTCAAATTAGGGTTTTTAACCAATCTTGTGCATCCAATAGGTGTTTTGTGTCATTGGATGAACATTTAGGTCATTTTCGTCCTCCCTACACTTAATCTTGTCCAATTAGGGTTTTTAACAAATCTTGTGCACCCACTAGGTGTTTTGTGTCATTGGATAAACAATTAGGTCATTTTCGTCCTCCCTAAACTTAATGTTATCCAATTAGGGTTTCTAACCAATGTTGTGCATCCAATAGGTGTTTTGTGTCATTGGATGAACATTTAGGTCATTTTCGTCCTCCCTACCCTTAATCTTGTCCAATTAGGGTTTTTAACCAATCTTGTGCATCCATTAGGTGTTTTGTGTCATTGGACGAACAATTAGGTCATTTTCGTCCTCCCTAAACTTAATCTTGTCCAATTAGGGTTTCTAACCAATGTTGTGCATCCTATAGGTGTTTTGTGTCATTGGATGAACATTTAGGTCATTGTCGTCCTCCCTACACTTAATGTAGTCCAATTAGGGTTTTTTAACCAATCTTGTGCATCCAATAGGTGTTTTTGTGTCATTGGATGAACATTTTGGTCATTTTCGTCCTCCCAAGGCTAATTCTTGTCCAATTAGGGTTTTTAACCAATCTTGTGCATCCAATAGGTGTTTTGTGTCATTGGATGAACATTTAGGTCATTTTCGTCCTCCATACACTTAATCTTGTCCAATTAGGGTTTTTAACAAATCTTGTGCATCCAATAGGTGTTTTGTATCATTGGATGAACAATTAGGTCATTTTCGTCCTCCCTACACTTAATCTTGTCCAATTAGGGTTTTTAACCAATCTTGTGCATCCAATAGGTGTTTTGTGTCATTGGACGAACAATTAGGTCATTTTCGTCCTCCCTACACTTAATCTTGTCCAATTAGGGTTTCTAACCAATGTTGTGCATCTAATAGGTGTTTTGTGTCATTGGATGAACATTTAGGTCATTGTCGTCCTCCCTACACTTAATGTAGTCCAATTAGGGTTTTTTAACCAATCTTGTGCATCCAATAGGTGTTTTGTGTCAATGGATAAATATTTAGGTCATTTTCGTCCTCCTTAGGCAAATTCTTGTCCAATTATGGTTTTTAACAAATCTTGTGCATCCAATAGGAGTTTTGTGTCATTGGAAGAACAATTAGGTCATTTTCGTCCTCCCTACACTTAATCTTGTCCAATTAGGGTTTCTAACCAATGTTTTGCATCCAATAGGTGTTTTGTGTCATTGGATGAATATTTAGGTTATTTTCGTCCTCCCTACACTTAATCTTGTCCAATTAGGGTTTTTAACCAATCTTGTGCATCCAATAGGTGTTTTGTGTCATTGGATGAACATTTAGGTCATTTTCGTCCTCCATACACTTAATCTTGTCCAATTAGGGTTTTTAACAAATCTTGTGCATCCAATAGGTGTTTTGTGTCATTGGATGAATAATTAGGTCATTTTCGTCCTCTCTACACTTAATCTTGTCCAATTAGGGTTTTTAACCAATCTTGTGCATCCAATAGGTGTTTTGTGTCATTGGACGAACAATTAGGTCATTTTCGTCCTCCCAAAACTTAATCTTGTCCAATTAGGGTTTCTAACCAATGTTGTGCATCTAATAGGTGTTTTGTGTCATTGGATGAACATTTAGGTCATTGTCGTCCTCCCTACACTTAATGTAGTCCAATTAGGGTTTTTTAACCAATCTTGTGCATCCAATAGGTGTTTTGTGTCATTGGATGAACATTTAGGTCATTTTCGTCCTCCCTACACTTAATCTTGTCCAATTAGGGTTTTTAACAAATCTTGTGCACCCACTAGGTGTTTTGTGTCATTGGATGAACAATTAGGTCATTTTCGTCCTCCCTAAACTTAATGTTGTCCAATTAGGGTTTCTAACCAATGTTGTGCATCCAATAGGTGTTTTGTGTCATTGGATGAACATTTAGGTCATTTTCGTCCTCCCTACAGTTAATCTTGTCCAATTAGGGTTTTTAACCAATCTTGTGCATCCATTAGGTGTTTTGTGTCATTGGATGAACAATTAGGTCATTTTCGTCCTCCCTACACTTAATCTTGTCCAATTAGGGTTTTTAACCAATCTTGTGCATCCAATAGGTGTTTTGTGTCATTCGATGAACAATTAGGTCATTTTCGTCCTCCCCAAACTTAATCTTGTCCAATTAGGGTTTCTAACCAATCTTGTGCATCCAATAGGTGTTTTGTGTCATTGGATGAACATTTAGGTCATTTTCGTCCTCCCTACACTTAATCTTGTCCAATTAGGGTTTTTAACCAATCTTGTGTATCCATTAGGTGTTTTGTGTCAATGGATGAATATTTAGGTCATTTTCGTCCTCCCTAGGCTAATTCTTGTCCAATTATGGTTTTTAACAAATCTTGTGCATCCAATAGGAGTTTTGTGTCATTGGAAGAACAATTAGGTCATTTTCGTCCTCCCTACACTTAATCTTGTCCAATTAGGGTTTCTAACCAATGTTGTGCATCCAATAGGTGTTTTGTGTCATTGGATGAACAATTAGGTCATTTTCGTCCTCCCTAAACTTAATCTTGTCCAATTAGGGTTTCTAACCAATGTTGTGCATCCAATAGGTGTTTTGTGTCATTGGATGAACATTTAGGTCATTCTCGTCCTCCCTACACTTAATGTAGTCCAATTAGGGTTTTTTAACCAATCTTGTGCATCCAATAGGTGTTTTTGTGTCATTGGATGAACATTTTGGTCATTTTCGTCCTCCCTAGGCTAATTCTTGTCCAATTAGGGTTTTTAACCAATCTTGTGCATCCAATAGGTGTTTTGTGTCATTGGATGAACATTTAGGTCATTTTCGTCTCCATACACTTAATCTTGTCCAATTAGGGTTTTTAACCAATCTTGTGCATCCAATAGCTGTTTTGTGTCATTGGATGAACAATAAGGTCATTTTCGTCCTCCCCAAACTTAATCTTGTCCAATTAGGGTTTCTAACCAATCTTGTGCATCCAATAGGTGTTTTGTGTCATTGGATGAACATTTAG
>JBBPBS010000475.1:333166-424997 GCA_037974835.1 Cicer judaicum | reverse complement strand
TGTTTTGTGTCATTGGATGAACAATTAGGTCATTTTCGTCCTCCCCAAACTTAATCTTGTACAATTAGGGTTTTTAACCAATCTTGTGCATCCAATAGGTGTTTTGTGTCATTGGATTAACATTTAGGTCATTTTCGTCCTCCCTACATTTAATGTAGTCCAATTAGGGTTTTTTAACCAATCTTGTGCATCCATTTGGTGGTTTTGTGTCATTGGATGAACATTTAGGTCATTTTCGTCGTCCCTAGGCTAATTCTTGTCCAATTAGGGTTTTTATCCACTCTTGTGCATCCATTAGGTGTTTTTGTTTCATTGGATGAACAATCAGGTCATTTTCGTCCTCCCTAGGCTAATTCCTGTCCAATTAGGGTTTTTAACCAATCTTGTGCTTCCAATAGGTGTTTTGTGTCAATGGATGAATATTTAGGTCATTTTCGTCCTCCCTAGGCTAATTCTTGTCCAATTAGGATTTTTATCCAATCTTGTGCATCCATTAGGTGTTTTTGTTTCATTGGATGAACAATCAGGTCATTTTCGTCCTCCCTAGGCTAATTCCTGTCCAATTAGGGTTTTTAACCAATCTTGTGCGTCCAATAGGTGTTTTTGTTTCATTGGATGAACATTTAGGTCATTTTCGTCCTCCCTAGGCTAATTCTTGTCCAATTAAGGTTTTTAACCAATGTTGTGCATCCAATAGGTGTTTTGTGTCATTGGATGAACATTTAGGTCATTTTCGTCCTCCCTACACTTAATCTTGTCCAATTAGGGTTTTTAACAAATCTTGTGCACCCACTAGGTGTTTTGTGTCATTGGATAAAAAATTAGGTCATTTTCGTCCTCCCTAAACTTAATGTTATCCAATTAGGGTTTCTAACCAATGTTGTGCATCCAATAGGTGTTTTGTGTCATTGGATGAACATTTAGGTCATTTTCGTCCTCCCTACAGTTAATCTTGTCCAATTAGGGTTTTTAACCAATCTTGTGCATCCATTAGGTGTTTTGTGTCATTGGATGAACAATTAGGTCATTTTCGTCCTCCCCAAACTTAATCTTGTCCAATTAGGGTTTCTAACCAATCTTGTGCATCCAATAGGTGTTTTGTGTCATTGGATGAACATTTAGGTCATTTTCGTCCTCCCTACATTTAATGTAGTCCAATTAGGGTTTTTTAACCAATCTTTTGCATCCATTTGGTGTTTTTGTGTCATTGGATGAACATTTAGGTCATTTTCGTCCTCCCTAGGCTAATTCTTGTCCAATTAGGGTTTTTATCCAATCTTGTGCATCCATTAGGTGTTTTTGTTTCATTGGATGAACAATCAGGTCATTTTCGTCCTCCCTAGGCTAATTCCTGTCCAATTAGGGTTTTTAACCAATCTTGTGCGTCCAATAGGTGTTTTGTGTCAATGGATGAATATTTAGGTCATTTTCGTCTTCCCTAGGCTAATTCTTGTCCAATTAGGATTTTTATCCAATCTTGTGCATCCATTAGGTGTTTTTGTTTCATTGGATGAACAATCAGGTCATTTTCGTCCTCCCTAGGCTAATTCCTGTCCAATTAGGGTTTTTAACCAATCTTGTGCGTCCAATAGGTGTTTTTGTTTCATTGGATGAACATTTAGGTCATTTTCGTCCTCCCTAGGCTAATTCTTGTCCAATTAAGGTTTTTAACCAATGTTGTGCATCCAATAGGTGTTTTGTGTCATTGGATGAACATTTAGGTCATTTTCGTCCTCCCTACACTTAATCTTGTCCAATTAGGGTTTTTAACCAATCTTGTGCATCCAATAGGTGTTTTGTGTCATTGGATGAACATTTAGGTCATTTTCGTCCTCCCTACACTTAATGTAGTGCAATTAGGGTTTTTTAACTAATCTTGTGCATCCAATAGGTGTTTTGTGTCATTGGATGAACAATTAGGTAATTTTCGTCCTCCCTAAACTTAATCTTGTCCAATTAGGGTTTCTAACCAATGTTGTGCATCCAATAGGTGTTTTGTGTCATTGGATGAACATTTAGGTCATTTTCATCCTCCCTAGGCTAATTCTTGTCCAATTAGGGTTTTTAACCAATCTTGAGCATCCAATAGGTGTTTTGTGTCATTGGATGAACATTTAGGTCATTTTCGTCCTCCCTAAACTTAATCTTCTCCAATTAGGGTTTCTAACCAATGTTGTGCATCCAATAGGTGTTTTGTGTCATTGGAAGAACAATTAGGTCATTTTCGTCCTCCCTACACTTAATCTTGTCCAATTAGGGTTTCTAACCAATGTTTTGCATCCAATAGGTGTTTTGTGTCATTGGATGAATATTTAGGTCATTTTCGTCCTCCCTACACTTAATCTTGTCCAATTAGGGTTTTTAACCAATCTTGTGTATCCAATAGGTGTTTTGTGTCATTGGACGAACAATTAGGTCATTTTCGTCCTCCCTAAACTTAATCTTGTCCAATTAGGGTTTCTAACCAATGTTGTGCATCCAATAGGTGTTTTGTGTCATTGGATGAACATTTAGGTCATTTTCGTCCTCCCCAAACTTAATCTTGTCCAATTAGGGTTTCTAACCAATCTTGTGCATCCAATAGGTGTTTTGTGTCATTGGATGAACATTTAGGTCATTTTCGTCCTCCCTACACTTAATCTTGTCCAATTAGGGTTTCTAACCAATGTTTTGCATCCAATAGGTGTTTTGTGTCATTGGATGAATATTTAGGTCATTTTCGTCCTCCCTACACTTAATCTTGTCCAATTAGGGTTTTTAACCAATCTTGTGCATCCAATAGGTGTTTTGTCTCATTGAACGAACAATTAGGTCATTTTCGTCCTCCCTAAACTTAATCTTGTCCAATTAGGGTTTCTAACCAATGTTGTGCATCCAATAGGTGTTTTGTGTCATTGGATGAACATTTAGGTCATTGTCGTCCTCCCTACACTTAATGTAGTCCAATTAGGGTTTTTTAACCAATCTTTTGCATCCAATAGGTGTTTTGTGTCAATGGATGAATATTTAGGTCATTTTCGTCCTCCTTAGGCTAATTCTTGTCCAATTATGGTTTTTAACAAATCTTGTGCATCCAATAGGAGTTTTGTGTCATTGGAAGAACAATTAGGTCATTTTCGTCCTCCCTACACTTAATCTTGTCCAATTAGGGTTTCTAACCAATGTTTTGCATCCAATAGGTGTTTTGTGTCATTGGATGAATATTTAGGTCATTTTCGTCCTCCCTACCCTTAATCTTGTCCAATTAGGGTTTTTAACCAATCTTGTGCATCCAATAGGTGTTTTGTGTCATTGGACGAATAATTAGGTCATTTTCGTCCTCCCTAAACTTAATCTTGTCCAATTAGGGTTTCTAACCAATGTTGTGCATCTAATAGGTGTTTTGTGTCATTGGATGAACATTTAGGTCATTGTCGTCCTCCCTACACTTAATGTAGTCCAATTAGGGTTTTTTAACCAATCTTGTGCATCCAATAGGTGTTTTGTGTCAATGGATGAATATTTAGGTCATTTTCGTCCTCCTTAGGCTAATTCTTGTCCAATTATGGTTTTTAACAAATCTTGTGCATCCAATAGGAGTTTTGTGTCATTGGAAGAACAATTAGGTCATTTTCGTCCTCCCTACACTTAATCTTGTCCAATTAGGGTTTCTAACCAATGTTTTGCTTCCAATAGGTGTTATGTGTCATTGGATGAATATTTAGGTCACTTTCGTCCTCCCTACACTTAATCTTGTCCAATTAGGGTTTTTAACCAATCTTGTGCATCCAATAGGTGTTTTGTGTCATTGGATGAACATTTAGGTCATTTTCATCCTCCCTACACTTAATCTTTCCAATTAGGGTTTTTAACCAATGTTGTGCATCTAATAGGTGTTTTGTGTCATTGGATGAACATTTAGGTCATTTTCGTCCTCCCTAAACTTAATCTTGTCCAATTAGGGTTTCTAACAAATGTTGTGCATCCAATAGGTGTTTTGTGTCATTGGATGAACAATTAGGTCATTGTCGTCCTCCCTACACTTAATGTAGTCCAATTAGGGTGTTTTAACCAATCTTGTGCATCCAATAGGTGTTTTTGTGTTATTGGATGAACATTTTGGTCATTCTCGTCCTCCCTAGGCTAATTCTTGTCCAATTAGGGTTTTTAACCAATCTTGTGCATCCAATAGGTGTTTTGTGTCATTGGATGAACATTTAGGTCATTTTCATCCTCCATACACTTAATCTTGTCCAATTAGGGTTTTTAACAAATCTTGTGCATCCAATAGGTGTTTTGTGTCATTGGATGAATAATTAGGTCATTTTCGTCCTCTCTACACTTAATCTTGTCCAATTAGGGTTTTTAACCAATCTTGTGCATCCAATAGGTGTTTTGTGTCATTGGACGAACAATTAGGTCATTTTCCTCCTCCCTAAACTTAATCTTGTCCAATTAGGGTTTCTAACCAACGTTGTGCATCCAATAGGTGTTTTGTGTCATGGGATGAACATTTAGGTCATTTTCGTCCTCCCTACACTTAATGTAGTCCAATTAGGGTTTTTTAACCAATCTTGTGCATCCAATAGGTGCTTTTGTGTCATTGGATGAACATTTAGGTCATTTTCGTCCTCCCTAGGCTAATTCTTGTCCAATTAGGGTTTTTATCCAATCTTGTGCATCCATTAGGTGTTTTTGTTTCATTGGATGAACATTTAGGTCATTTTCGTCCTCCCTAGGCTAATTCTTGTCCAATTAGGGTTTTTAACCAATGTTGTGCATCCAATAGGTGTTTTGTGTCATTGGATGAACATTTAGGTCATTTTCATCCTCCCTACACTTAATCTTTTCCAATTAGGGTTTTTAACCAATCTTGTGCATCCAATAGGTGTTTTGTGTCATTGGATGAACATTTAGGTCATTTTCGTCCTCCCTACACTTAATCTTGTCCAATTAGGGTTTTTAACCAATCTTTTGCATTCATTAGGTGTTTTGTGTCATTGGATGAATATTTAGGTCATTTTCGTCCTCCCTACACTTAATCTTGTCCAATTAGGGTTTTTAACCAATCTTGTGTATCCAATAGGTGTTTTGTGTCATTGGACGAACAATTAGGTTATTTTCGTCCTCCCTAAACTTAATCTTGTCCAATTAGGGTTTCTAACCAATGTTGTGCATCCAATAGGTGTTTTGTGTCATTGGATGAACATTTAGGTCATTGTCGTCCTCCCTACACTTAATGTAGTCCAATTACGGTTTTTTAACCAATCTTGTGCATCCAATAGGTGTTTTGTGTCATTGGATGAACATTTAGGTCATTTTCGTCCTCCCTACACTTAATGTAGTCCAATTAGGGTTTTTTAACCAATCTTGTGCATCCATTTGGTGTTTTTGTGTCATTGGATGAACATTTAGGTCATTTTCGTCCTCCCTAGGCTAATTCTTGTCCAATTAGGGTTTTTATCCAATCTTGTGCATCCATTAGGTGTTTTTGTTTCATTGGATGAACAATCAGGTCATTTTCGTCCTCCCTAGGCTAATTCCTGTCCAATTAGGGTTTTTAACCAATCTTGTGCGTCCAATAGGTGTTTTGTGTCAATGGATGAATATTTAGGTCATTTTCGTCTTCCCTAGGCTAATTCTTGTCCAATTAGGATTTTTATCCAATCTTGTGCATCCATTAGGTGTTTTTGTTTCATTGGATGAACAATCAGGTCATTTTCGTCCTCCCTAGGCTAATTCCTGTCCAATTAGGGTTTTTAACCAATCTTGTGCGTCCAATAGGAGTTTTTGTTTCATTGGATGAACATTTAGGTCATTTTCGTCCTCCCTAGGCTAATTCTTGTCCAATTAAGGTTTTTAACCAATGTTGTGCATCCAATAGGTGTTTTGTGTCATTGGATGAACATTTAGGTCATTTTCATCCTCCCTACACTTAATCTTTTCAAATTAGGGTTTTTAACCAATCTTGTGCATCCAATAGGTGTTTTGTGTCATTGGATGAACATTTAGGTCATTTTCGTCCTCCCTACACTTAATCTTGTCCAATTAGGGTTTTTAACAAATCTTGTGCACCCACTAGGTGTTTTGTGTCATTGGATAAACAATTAGGTCATTTTCGTCCTCCCTAAACTTAATGTTATCCAATTAGGGTTTCTAACCAATGTTGTGCATCCAATAGGTGTTTTGTGTCATTGGATGAACATTTAGGTCATTTTCGTCCTCCCTACAGTTAATCTTGTCCAATTAGGGTTTTTAACCAATCTTGTGCATCCATTAGGTGTTTTGTGTCATTGGACGAACAATTAGGTCATTTTCGTCCTCCCTAAACTTAATCTTGTCCAATTAGGGTTTCTAACCAATGTTGTGCATCCTATAGGTGTTTTGTGTCATTGGATGAACATTTAGGTCATTGTCGTCCTCCCTACACTTAATGTAGTCCAATTAGGGTTTTTTAACCAATCTTGTGCATCCAATAGGTGTTTTTTGTCATTGGATGAACATTTAGGTCATTGTCGTCCTCCCTACACTTAATGTAGTCCAATTAGGGTTTTTTAACCAATCTTGTGCATCCAATAGGTGTTTTGTGTCAATGGATGAATATTTAGGTCATTTTCGTCCTCCTTAGGCTAATTCTTGTCCAATTATGGTTTTTAACAAATCTTGTGCATCCAATAGGAGTTTTGTGTCATTGGAAGAACAATTAGGTCATTTTCGTCCTCCCTACACTTAATCTTGTCCAATTAGGGTTTCTAACCAATGTTTTGCATCCAATAGGTGTTTTGTGTCATTGGATGAATATTTAGGTCATTTTCGTCCTCCCTACCCTTAATCTTGTCCAATTAGGGTTTTTAACCAATCTTGTGCATCCAATAGGTGTTTTGTGTCATTGGACGAATAATTAGGTCATTTTCGTCCTCCCTAAACTTAATCTTGTCCAATTAGGGTTTCTAACCAATGTTGTGCATCTAATAGGTGTTTTGTGTCATTGGATGAACATTTAGGTCATTGTCGTCCTCCCTACACTTAATGTAGTCCAATTAGGGTTTTTTAACCAATCTTGTGCATCCAATAGGTGTTTTGTGTCAATGGATGAATATTTAGGTCATTTTCGTCCTCCTTAGGCTAATTCTTGTCCAATTATGGTTTTTAACAAATCTTGTGCATCCAATAGGTGTTTTGTGTCATTGGATGAATAATTAGGTCATTTTCGTCCTCTCTACACTTAATCTTGTCCAATTAGGGTTTTTAACCAATCTTGTGCATCCAATAGGTGTTTTGTGTCATTGGACGAACAATTAGGTCATTTTCGTCCTCCCTAAACTTAATCTTGTCCAATTAGGGTTTCTAACCAATGTTGTGCATCTAATAGGTGTTTTGTGTCATTGGATGAACATTTAGGTCATTGTCGTCCTCCCTACACTTAATGAAGTCCTATTAGGGTTTTTTAACCAATCTTGTGCATCCAATAGGTGTTTTGTGTCAATGGATGAATATTTAGGTCATTTTCGTCCTCCTTAGGCTAATTCTTGTCCAATTATGGTTTTTAACAAATCTTGTGCATCCAATAGGAGTTTTGTGTCATTGGAAGAACAATTAGGTCATTTTCGTCCTCCCTACACTTAATCTTGTCCAATTAGGGTTTCTAACCAATGTTTTGCATCCAATAGGTGTTTTGTGTCATTGGATGAATATTTAGGTTATTTTCGTCCTCCCTACACTTAATCTTGTCCAATTAGGGTTTTTAACCAATCTTGTGCATCCAATAGGTGTTTTGTGTCATTGGATGAACATTTAGGTCATTTTCGTCCTCCATACACTTAATCTTGTCCAATTAGGGTTTTTAACAAATCTTGTGCATCCAATAGGTGTTTTGTGTCATTGGATGAATAATTAGGTCATTTTCGTCCTCTCTACACTTAATCTTGTCCAATTAGGGTTTTTAACCAATCTTGTGCATCCAATAGGTGTTTTGTGTCATTGGACGAACAATTAGGTCATTTTCGTCCTCCCAAAACTTAATCTTGTCCAATTAGGGTTTCTAACCAATGTTGTGCATCTAATAGGTGTTTTGTGTCATTGGATGAACATTTAGGTCATTGTCGTCCTCCCTACACTTAATGTAGTCCAATTAGGGTTTTTTAACCAATCTTGTGCATCCAATAGGTGTTCTGTGTCAATGGATGAATATTTAGGTCATTTTCGTCCTCCTTAGGCTAATTCTTGTCCAATTATGGTTTTTAACAAATCTTGTGCATCCAATAGGAGTTTTGTGTCATTGGAAGAACAATTAGGTCATTTTCGTCCTCCCTACACTTAATCTTGTCCAATTAGGGTTTCTAACCAATGTTTTGCATCCAATAGGTGTTTTGTGTCATTGGATGAATATTTAGGTCATTTTCGTCCTCCCTACACTTAATCTTGTCCAATTAGGGTTTTTAACCAATCTTGTGCATCCAATAGATGTTTTGTGTCATTGGACGAACAATTAGGTCATTTTCGTCCTCCCTAAACTTAATCTTGTCCAATTAGGGTTTCTAACCAATGTTGTGCATCCAATAGGTGTTTTGTGTCATTGGATGAACATTTAGGTCATTGTCGTCCTCCCTACACTTAATGTAGTCCAATTAGGGTTTTTTAACCAATCTTGTGCATCCAATAGGTGTTGTTGTGTCATTGGATGAAAATTTTGGTCATTTTCGTCCTCCCTAGGCTAATTCTTGTCCAATTAGGGTTTTTAACCAATCTTGTGCATCCAATAGGTGTTTTGTGTCATTGGATGAACATTTAGGTCATTTTCGTCCTCCATACACTTAATCTTGTCCAATTAGGGTTTTTAACCAATCTTGTGCATCCAATAGGTGTTTTGTGTCATTGGACGAACAATTAGGTCATTTTCCTCCTCCCTAAACTTAATCTTGTCCAATTAGGGTTTCTAACCAACGTTGTGCATCCAATAGGTGTTTTGTGTCATGGGATGAACATTTAGGTCATTTTCGTCCTCCCTACACTTAATGTAGTCCAATTAGGGTTTTTTAACCAATCTTGTGCATCCAATAGGTGTTTTGTGTCATTGGATGAACATTTAGGTCATTTTCATCCTCCCTACACTTAATCTTTTCCAATTAGGGTTTTTAACCAATCTTGTGCATCCAATAGGTGTTTTGTGTCATTGGATGAACATTTAGGTCATTTTCGTCCTCCCTACACTTAATCTTGTCCAATTAGGGTTTTTAACAAATCTTGTGCACCCACTAGGTGTTTTGTGTCTTTGGATGAACAATTAGGTCATTTTCGTCCTCCCTAAACTTAATGTTGTCCAATTAGGGTTTCTAACAAATGTTGTGCATCCAATAGGTGTTTTGTGTCATTGGACGAATAATTAGGTCATTTTCGTCCTCCCCAAACTTAATCTTGTCCAATTAGGGTTTCTAACCAATCTTGTGCATCCAATAGGTGTTTTGTGTCATTGGATGAACATTTAGGTCATTTTCGTCCTCCCTACACTTAATCTTGTCCAATTAGGGTTTTTAACCAATCTTGTGCATCCATTTGGTGTTTTGTGTCATTGGATGAAAAATTAGGTCATTTTCGTCCTCCCTACACTTAATCTTGTCCAATTAGGGTTTTTAACCAATCTTGTGCATCCAATAGCTGTTTTGTGTCATTGGATGAACAATTAGGTCATTTTCGTCCTCCCCAAACTTAATCTTGTCCAATTAGGGTTTCTAACCAATCTTGTGCATCCAATAGGTGTTTTGTGTCATTGGATGAACATTTAGGTCATTTTCGTCCTCCCTACATTTAATGTAGTCCAATTAGAGTTTTTTAACCAACCTTGTGCATCCATTTGGTGTTTTTGTGTCATTGGATGAACATTTAGGTAATTTTCGTCCTCCCTAGGCTAATTCTTGTCCAATTAGGGTTTTTATCCAATCTTGTGCATCCATTAGGTGTTTTTGTTTCATTGGATGAACAATCAGGTCATTTTCGTCCTCCCTAGGCTAATTCCTGTCCAATTAGGGTTTTTAACCAATCTTGTGCGTCCAATAGGTGTTTTGTGTCAATGGATGAATATTTAGGTCATTTTCGTCTTCCCTAGGCTAATTCTTGTCCAATTAGGATTCTTATCCAATCTTGTGCATCCATTAGGTGTTTTTGTTTCATTGGATGAACAATCAGGTCATTTTCGTCCTCCCTAGGCTAATTCCTGTCCAATTAGGGTTTTTAACCAATCTTGTGCGTCCAATAGGTGTTTTTGTTTCATTGGATGAACATTTAGGTCATTTTCGTCCTCCCTAGGCTAATTCTTGTCCAATTAAGGTTTTTAACCAATGTTGTGCATCCAATAGGTGTTTTGTGTCATTGGATGAACATTTAGGTCATTTTCATCCTCCCTACACTTAGTCTTTTCAAATTAGGGTTTTTAACCAATCTTGTGCATCCAATAGGTGTTTTGTGTCATTGGATGAATATTTAGGTCATTTTCGTCCTCCCTACCCTTAATCTTGTCCAATTAGGGTTTTTAACCAATCTTGTGCATCCATTAGGTGTTTTGTGTCATTGGACGAACAATTAGGTCATTTTCGTCCTCCCTAAACTTAATCTTGTCCAATTAGGGTTTCTAACCAATGTTGTGCATCCTATAGGTGTTTTGTGTCATTGGATGAACATTTAGGTCATTGTCGTCCTCCCTACACTTAATGTAGTCCAATTAGGGTTTTTTAACCAATCTTGTGCATCCAATAGGTGTTTTTGTGTCATTGGATGAACATTTTGGTCATTTTCGTCCTCCCAAGGCTAATTCTTGTCCAATTAGGGTTTTTAACCAATCTTGTGCATCCAATAGGTGTTTTGTGTCATTGGATGAACATTTAGGTCATTTTCGTCCTCCATACACTTAATCTTGTCCAATTAGGGTTTTTAACAAATCTTGTGCATCCAATAGGTGTTTTGTGTCATTGGATGAATAATTAGGTCATTTTCGTCCTCTCTACACTTAATCTTGTCCAATTAGGGTTTTTAACCAATCTTGTGCATCCAATAGGTGTTTTGTGTCATTGGATGAACATTTAGGTCATTGTCGTCCTCCCTACACTTAATGTAGTCCAATTAGGGTTTTTTAACCAATCTTGTGCATCCAATAGGTGTTTTGTGTCAATGGATGAATATTTAGGTCATTTTCGTCCTCCTTAGGCTAATTCTTGTCCAATTATGGTTTTTAACAAATCTTGTGCATCCAATAGGAGTTTTGTGTCATTAGAAGAACAATTAGGTCATTTTCGTCCTCCCTAAACTTAATCTTGTCCAATTAGGGTTTCTAACCAATGTTGTGCATCCAATAGGTGTTTTGTGTCATTGGATGAACATTAAGGTCATTGTCGTCCTCCCTACACTTAATGTAGTCCAATTACGGTTTTTTAACCAATCTTGTGCATCCAATAGGTGTTTGTGTCATTGGATGAACATTTAGGTCATTGTCGTCCTCCCTACACTTAATGTAGTCCAATTAGAGTTTTTTAACCAATCTTGTGCATCCAATAGGTGTTTTGTGTCAATGGATGAATATTTAGGTCATTTTCATCCTCCCTAGGCTAATTCTTCTCCAATTATGGTTTCTAACAAATCTTGTGCATCCAATAGGAGTTTTGTGTCATTGGAAGAACAATTAGGTCATTTTCGTCCTCCCTACATTTAATCTTGTCCAATTAGGGTTTCTAGCCAATGTTTTGCATCCAATAGGTGTTTTGTGTCATTGGATGAATATTTAGGTCATTTTCGTCCTCCCTACACTTAATCTTGTCCAATTAGGGTTTTTAACCAATCTTGTGCATCCAATAGGTGTTTTGTGTCATTGGACGAACAATTAGGTCATTTTCGTCCTCCCTAAACTTTATCTTGTCCAATTAGGGTTTCTAACCAATGTTGTGCATCCAATAGGTGTTTTGTGTCATTGGATGAACATTTAGGTCATTGTCGTCCTCCCTACACTTAATGTAGTCCAATTAGGGTTTTTTAACCAATCTTGTGCATCCAATAGGTGTTTTGTGTCAATGGATGAATATTTAGGTCATTTTCGTCCTCCTTAGGCTAATTCTTGTCCAATTATGGTTTTTAACAAATCTTGTGCATCCAATAGGTGTTTTGTGTCATTGGATGAATAATTAGGTCATTTTCGTCCTCTCTACACTTAATCTTGTCCAATTAGGGTTTTTAACCAATCTTGTGCATCCAATAGGTGTTTTGTGTCATTGGACGAACAATTAGGTCATTTTCGTCCTCCCTAAACTTAATCTTGTCCAATTAGGGTTTCTAACCAATGTTGTGCATCTAATAGGTGTTTTGTGTCATTGGATGAACATTTAGGTCATTGTCGTCCTCCCTACACTTAATGTAGTCCAATTAGGGTTTTTTAACCAATCTTGTGCATCCAATAGGTGTTGTGTCAATGGATGAATATTTAGGTCATTTTCGTCCTCCTTAGGCTAATTCTTGTCCAATTATGGTTTTTAACAAATCTTGTGCATCCAATAGGAGTTTTGTGTCATTGGAAGAACAATTAGGTCATTTTCGTCCTCCCTACACTTAATCTTGTCCAATTAGGGTTTCTAACCAATGTTTTGCATCCAATAGGTGTTTTGTGTCATTGGATGAATATTTAGGTCATTTTCGTCCTCCCTACACTTAATCTTGTCCAATTAGGGTTTTTAACCAATCTTGTGCATCCAATAGGTGTTTTGTGTCATTGGACGAACAATTAGGTCATTTTCGTCCTCCCTAAACTTAATCTTGTCCAATTATGGTTTCTAACCAATGTTGTGCATCCAATAGGTGTTTTGTGTCATTGGATGAACATTTAGGTCATTGTCGTCCTCCCTACACTTAATGTAGTCCAATTAGGGTTTTTTAACCAATCTTGTGCATCCAATAGGAGTTTTGTGTCATTGGAAGAACAATTAGGTCATTTTCGTCCTCCCTACACTTAATCTTGTCCAATTAGGGTTTCTAACCAATGTTTTGCATCCAATAGGTGTTTTGTGTCATTGGATGAATATTTAGGTCATTTTCGTCCTCCCTACCCTTAATCTTGTCCAATTAGGGTTTTTAACCAATCTTGTGCATCCAATAGGTGTTTTGTGTCATTGGACGAACAATTAGGTCATTTTCGTCCTCCCTACACTTAATCTTGTCCAATTAGGGTTTCTAACCAATGTTGTGCATCCAATAGGTGTTTTGTGTCATTGGATGAACATTTAGGTCATTGTCGTCCTCCCTACACTTAATGTAGTCCAATTAGGGTTTTTTAACCAATCTTTTGCATCCAATAGGTGTTTTGTGTCAATGGATGAATATTTAGGTCATTTTCGTCCTCCTTAGGCTAATTCTTGTCCAATTATGGTTTTTAACAAATCTTGTGCATCCAATAGGAGTTTTGTGTCATTGGAAGAACAATTAGGTCATTTTCGTCCTCCCTACACTTAATCTTGTCCAATTAGGGTTTTTAACCAATCTTGTGCATCCAATAGGTGTTTTGTGTCATTGGATGAACAATTAGGTCATTTTCGTCCTCCCCAAACTTAATCTTGTCCAATTAGGGTTTCTAACCAATCTTGTGCATCCAATAGGTGTTTTGTTTCATTGGATGAACATTTAGGTCATTTTCGTCCTCCCTACACTTAATCTTGTCCAATTAGGGTTTTTAACCAATCTTGTGCATCCAATAGGTGTTTTGTGTCATTGGATGAACATTTAGGTCATTTTCGTCCTCCCTACACTTAATCTTGTCCAATTAGGGTTGTTAACCAATCTTGTGCATCCAATAGGTGTTTTGTGTCATTGGATGAACATTTAGGTCATTTTCGTCCTCCCTAGGCTAATTCTTGTCCAATTAGGGTTTTTAACCAATCTTGTGCATCCAATAGGTGTTTTTGTGTCATTGGATGAACATTTAGGTCATTTTCGTCCTCCCTAGGCTTATGCTTGTCCAATTAGGGTTTCTAACCAATCTTGTGCATCCAATAGGTGTTTTTGTGTCATTGCATGAACAATTAGGTCATTTTCGTCCACCCTAGCCTAATTCTTGTCCAATTAGGGTTTTTAACCAATCTTGTGCATCCAATAGGTGTTTTTGTGTCATTGGATGAACATTTAGGTCATTTTCGTCCTCCCTAGGCTTATGCTTGCCCAATTAGGGTTTCTAAATAATCTTGTGCATCCAATAGGTGTTTTTGTGTCATTGGATGAACATTTAGGTCATTTTTGTCCTCCCTAGGCTAATTCTTGTCCAATTAGGGTTTTTAACCAATCTTGTGCATCCAATAGGTGTTTTGTGTCATTGGATGAACATTTAGGTCATTTTCGTCCTCCCCAAACTTAATCTTGTCCAATTAGGGTTTCTAACCAATCTTGTGCATCCAATAGGTGTTTTGTGTCATTGGATGAACATTTAGGTCATTTTCGTCCTCCCTACAGTTAATCTTGTCCAATTAGGGTTTTTAACCAATCTTGTGCATCCATTAGGTGTTTTGTGTCATTGGACGAACAATTAGGTCATTTTCGTCCTCCCTAAACTTAATCTTGTCCAATTAGGGTTTCTAACCAATGTTGTGCATCCAATAGGTGTTTTGTGTCATTGGATGAACATTTAGGTCATTTTCGTCCTCCCCAAACTTAATCTTGTCCAATTAGGGTTTCTAACCAATCTTGTGCATCCAATAGGTGTTTTGTGTCATTGGATGAACATTTAGGTCATTTTCGTCCTCCCTACACTTAATCTTGTCCAATTAGGGTTTCTAACCAATGTTTTGCATCCAATAGGTGTTTTGTGTCATTGGATGAATATTTAGGTCATTTTCGTCCTCCCTACACTTAATCTTGTCCAATTAGGGTTTTTAACCAATCTTGTGCATCCAATAGGTGTTTTGTCTCATTGAACGAACAATTAGGTCATTTTCGTCCTCCCTAAACTTAATCTTGTCCAATTAGGGTTTCTAACCAATGTTGTGCATCCAATAGGTGTTTTGTGTCATTGGATGAACATTTAGGTCATTGTCGTCCTCCCTACACTTAATGTAGTCCAATTAGGGTTTTTAACCAATCTTGTGCATCCAATAGGTGTTTTGTGTCATTGGATGAACATTTAGGTCATTTTCGTCCTCCATACACTTAATCTTCTCCAATTAGGGTTTTTAACAAATCTTGTGCATCCAATAGGTGTTTTGTGTCATTGGATGAACAATTAGGTCATTTTCGTCCTCTCTACACTTAATCTTGTCCAATTAGGGTTTTTGACCAATCTTGTGCATCCAATAGGTGTTTTGTGTCATTGGACGAACAATTAGGTCATTTTCCTCCTCCCTAAACTTAATCTTGTCCAATTAGGGTTTCTAACCAACGTTGTGCATCCAATAGGTGTTTTGTGTCATGGGATGAACATTTAGGTCATTTTCGTCCTCCCTACACTTAATGTAGTCCAATTAGGGTTTTTTAACCAATCTTGTGCATCCAATAGGTGCTTTTGTGTCATTGGATGAACATTTAGGTCATTTTCGTCCTCCCTAGGCTAATTCTTGTCCAATTAGGGTTTTTATCCAATCTTGTGCATCCATTAGGTGTTTTTGTTTCATTGGATGAACATTTAGGTCATTTTCGTCCTCCCTAGGCTAATTCTTGTCCAATTAGGGTTTTTAACCAATGTTGTGCATCCAATAGGTGTTTTGTGTCATTGGATGAACATTTAGGTCATTTTCATCCTCCCTACACTTAATCTTTCCAATTAGGGTTTTTAACCAATCTTGTGCATCCAATAGGTGTTTTGTGTCATTGGATGAACATTTAGGTCATTTTCGTCCTCCCTACACTTAATCTTGTCCAATTAGGGTTTTTAACAAATCTTGTGCACCCACTAGGTGTTTTGTGTCATTGGATGAACAATTAGGTCATTTTCGTCCTCCCTAAACTTAATGTTGTCCAATTAGGGTTTCTAACAAATGTTGTGCATCCAATAGGTGTTTTGTGTCATTGGATGAACAATTAGGTCATTGTCGTCCTCCCTACACTTAATGTAGTCCAATTAGGGTGTTTTAACCAATCTTGTGCATCCAATAGGTGTTTTTGTGTTATTGGATGAACATTTTGGTCATTTTCGTGCTCCCTAGGCTAATTCTTGTCCAATTAGGGTTTTTAACCAATCTTGTGCATCCAATAGGTGTTTTGTGTCATTGGATGAACATTTTGGTCATTTTCGTCCTCCATACACTTAATCTTGTCCAATTAGGGTTTTTAACAAATCTTGTGCATCCAATAGGTGTTTTGTGTCATTGGATGAATAATTAGGTCATTTTTTGCCTCTCTACACTTAATCTTGTCCAATTAGGGTTTTTAACCAATCTTGTGCATCCAATAGGTGTTTTGTGTCATTGGACGAACAATTAGGTCATTTTCGTCCTCCCTAAACTTAATCTTGTCCAATTAGGGTTTCTAACCAATGTTGTGCATCTAATAGGTGTTTTGTGTCATTGGATGAACATTTAGGTCATTGTCGTCCTCCCTACACTTAATGTAGTCCAATTAGGGTTTTTTAACCAATCTTGTGCATCCAATAGGTGCTTTTGTGTCATTGGATGAACATTTAGGTCATTTTCGTCCTCCCTAGGCTAATTCTTGTCCAATTAGGGTTTTTATCCAATCTTGTGCATCCATTAGGTGTTTTTGTTTCATTGATTGAACATTTAGGTCATTTTCGTCCTCCCTAGGCTAATTCTTGTCCAATTAGGGTTTTTAACCAATGTTGTGCATCCAATAGGTGTTTTGTGTCATTGGATGAACATTTAGGTCATTTTCATCCTCCCTACACTTAATCTTTTCAAATTAGGGTTTTTAACCAATCTTGTGCATCCAATAGGTGTTTTGTGTCATTGGATGAACATTTAGGTCATTTTCGTCCTCCCTACACTTAATCTTGTCCAATTAGGGTTTTTAACAAATCTTGTGCACCCACTAGGTGTTTTGTGTCTTTGGATGAACAATTAGGTCATTTTCGTCCTCCCTAAACTTAATGTTGTCCAATTAGGGTTTCTAACAAATGTTGTGCATCCAATAGGTGTTTTGTGTCATTGGATGAACAATTAGGTCATTTTCGTCCTCCCCAAACTTAATCTTGTCCAATTATGGTTTTTAACAAATCTTGTGCATCCAATAGGTGTTTTGTGTCATTGGAAGAACAATTAGGTCATTTTCGTTCTCCCGAAACATAATCTTATCCAATTAGGGTTTCTAACCAATGTTGTGCATCCAATAGGTGTTTTGTGTCATTGGATGAACATTTAGGTCATTTTCGTCCTCCCCAAACTTAATCTTGTCCAATTAGGGTTTCTAACCAATCTTGTGCATCCAATAGGTGTTTTGTGTCATTGGATGAACATTTAGGTCATTTTCGTCCTCCCTACACTTAATCTTGTCCAATTAGGGTTTTTAACCAATCTTGTGCATCCATTAGGTGTTTTGTGTCATTAGACGAACAATTAGGTCATTTTCGTCCTCCCTAAACTTAATCTTGTCCAATTAGGGTTTCTAACCAATGTTGTGCATCCAATAGGTGTTTTGTGTCATTGGATGAACATTTAGGTCATTGTCGTCCTCCCTACACTTAATGTAGTCCAATTAGGGTTTTTTAACCAATCTTGTGCATCCAATAGGTGTTTCTGTGTCATTGGATGAACATTTTGGTCATTTTCGTCCTCCCTAGGCTAATTCTTGTCCAATTAGGGTTTTTAACCAATCTTGTGCATCCATTTGGTGTTTTTGTGTCATTGGATGAACATTTAGGTCATTTTCGTCCTCCCTAGGCTAATTCTTGTCCAATTAGGGTTTTTATCCAATCTTGTGCATCCATTAGGTGTTTTTGTTTCATTGGATGAACAATCAGGTCATTTTCGTCCTCCCTAGGCTAATTCCTGTCCAATTAGGGTTTTTAACCAATCTTGTGCGTCCAATAGGTGTTTTGTGTCAATGGATGAATATTTAGGTCATTTTCGTCTTCCCTAGGCTAATTCTTGTCCAATTAGGATTTTTATCCAATCTTATGCATCCATTAGGTGTTTTTGTTTCATTGGATGAACAATCAGGTCATTTTCGTCCTCCCTAGGCTAATTCCTGTCCAATTAGGGTTTTTAACCAATCTTGTGCGTCCAATAGTTGTTTTTGCTTCATTGGATGAACATTTAGGTCATTTTCGTCCTCCCTAGGCTAATTCTTGTCCAATTAAGGTTTTTAACCAATGTTGTGCATCCAATAGGTGTTTTGTGTCATTGGATGAACATTTAGGTCATTTTCATCCTCCCTACACTTAGTCTTTTCAAATTAGGGTTTTTAACCAATCTTGTGCATCCAATAGGTGTTTTGTGTCATTGGATGAACATTTAGGTCATTTTCGTCCTCCCTACACTTAATCTTGTCCAATTAGGGTTTTTAACAAGTCTTGTGCACCCACTAGGTGTTTTGTGTCATTGGATAAACAATTAGGTCATTTTCGTCCTCCCTAAACTTAATGTTATTCAATTAGGGTTTCTAACCAATGTTGTGCATCCAATAGGTGTTTTGTGTCATTGGATGAACATTTAGGTCATTTTCGTCCTCCCTACAGTTAATCTTGTCCAATTAGGGTTTTTAACCAATCTTGTGCATCCATTAGGTGTTTTGTGTCATTGGACGAACAATTAGGTCATTTTCGTCCTCCCTAAACTTAATCTTGTCCAATTAGGGTTTCTAACCAATGTTGTGCATCCTATAGGTGTTTTGTGTCATTGGATGAACATTTAGGTCATTGTCGTCCTCCCTACACTTAATGTAGTCCAATTAGGGTTTTTTAACCAATCTTGTGCATCCAATAGGTGTTTTTGTGTCATTGGATGAACATTTTGGTCATTTTCGTCCTCCCAAGGCTAATTCTTGTCCAATTAGGGTTTTAACCAATCTTGTGCATCCAATAGGTGTTTTGTGTCATTGGATGAACATTTAGGTCATTTTCGTCCTCCATACACTTAATCTTGTCCAATTAGGGTTTTTAACAAATCTTGTGCATCCAATAGGTGTTTTGTGTCATTGGATGAATAATTAGGTCATTTTCGTCCTCTCTACACTTAATCTTGTCCAATTAGGGTTTTTAACCAATCTTGTGCATCCAATAGGTGTTTTGTGTCATTGGACGAACAATTAGGTCATTTTCGTCCTCCCTAAACTTAATCTTGTCCAATTAGGGTTTCTAACCAATGTTGTGCATCTAATAGGTGTTTTGTGTCATTGGATGAACATTTAGGTCATTGTCGTCCTCCCTACACTTAATGTAGTCCAATTAGGGTTTTTTAACCAATCTTGTGCATCCAATAGGTGTTGTGTCAATGGATGAATATTTAGGTCATTTTCGTCCTCCTTAGGCTAATTCTTGTCCAATTATGGTTTTTAACAAATCTTGTGCATCCAATAGGAGTTTTGTGTCATTGGAAGAACAATTAGGTCATTTTCGTCCTCCCTACACTTAATCTTGTCCAATTAGGGTTTCTAACCAATGTTTTGCATCCAATAGGTGTTTTGTGTCATTGGATGAATATTTAGGTCATTTTCGTCCTCCCTACACTTAATCTTGTCCAATTAGGGTTTTTAACCAATCTTGTGCATCCAATAGGTGTTTTGTGTCATTGGACGAACAATTAGGTCATTTTCGTCCTCCCTAAACTTAATCTTGTCCAATTATGGTTTCTAACCAATGTTGTGCATCCAATAGGTGTTTTGTGTCATTGGATGAACATTTAGGTCATTGTCGTCCTCCCTACACTTAATGTAGTCCAATTAGGGTTTTTTAACCAATCTTGTGCATCCAATAGGTGTTTTGTGTCATTGGATGAACATTTAGGTCATTTTCGTCCTCCCTACACTTAATGTAGTCCAATTAGGGTTTTTTAACCAATCTTGTGCATCCAATAGGTGTTTTTGTGTCATTGGATGAACATTTAGGTCATTTTCGTCCTCCCTAGGCTAATTCTTGTCCAATTAGGGTTTTTATCCAATCTTGTGCATCCATTAGGTGTTTTTGTTTCATTGGATGAACATTTAGGTCATTTTCGTCCTCCCTAGGCTAATTCTTGTCCAATTAGGGTTTTTAACTAATCTTGTGCATCCAATAGGTGTTTTGTGTCATTGGATGAACATTTAGGTCATTTTCGTCCTCCCTACACTTAATCTTTTCCAATTAGGGTTTTTAACCAATCTTGTGCATCCAATAGGTGTTTTGTGTCATTGGATGAACATTTAGGTCATTTTCGTCCTCCCTACACTTAATCTTGTCCAATTAAGGTTTTTAACCAATCTTGTGCATCCAATAGGTGTTTTGTGTCATTGGATGAACATTTAGGTCATTTTCGTCCTCCCTAGGCTAATTCTTGTCCAATTAGGGTTTTTAACCAATCTTGTGCATCCAATAGGTGTTTTGTGTCATTGGACGAACAATTAGGTCATTTTCGTCCTCCCTAAACTTAATCTTGTCCAATTAGGGTTTCTAACCAATGTTGTGCATCCAATAGGTGTTTTGTGTCATTGGATGAACATTAAGGTCATTGTCGTCCTCCCTACACTTAATGTAGTCCAATTACGGTTTTTTAACCAATCTTGTGCATCCAATAGGTGTTTTGTGTCATTGGATGAACATTTAGGTCATTGTCGTCCTCCCTACACTTAATGTAGTCCAATTAGGGTTTTTTAACCAATCTTGTGCATCCAATAGGTGTTTTTGTGTCATTGGATGAACATTTTGGTCATTTTCGTCCTCCCTAGGCTAATTCTTGTCCAATTAGGGTTTTTAACCAATCTTGTGCATCCAATAGGTGTTTTGTGTCATTGGATGAACATTTAGGTCATTTTCGTCCTCCGTACACTTAATCTTGTCCAATTAGGGTTTTTAACAAATCTTGTGCATCCAATAGGTGTTTTGTGTCATTGGATGAATAATTAGGTCATTTTCGTCCTCTCTACACTTAATCTTGTCCAATTAGGGTTTTTAACCAATCTTGTGCATCCAATAGGTGTTTTGTGTCATTGGACGAACAATTAGGTCATTTTCGTCCTCCCAAAACTTAATCTTGTCCAATTAGGGTTTCTAACCAATGTTGTGCATCTAATAGGTGTTTTGTGTCATTGGATGAACATTTAGGTCATTGTCGTCCTCCCTACACTTAATGTAGTCCAATTAGGGTTTTTTAACCAATCTTGTGCATCCAATAGGTGTTCTGTGTCAATGGATGAATATTTAGGTCATTTTCGTCCTCCTTAGGCTAATTCTTGTCCAATTATGGTTTTTAACAAATCTTGTGCATCCAATAGGAGTTTTGTGTCATTGGAAGAACAATTAGGTCATTTTCGTCCTCCCTACACTTAATCTTGTCCAATTAGGGTTTCTAACCAATGTTTTGCATCCAATAGGTGTTTTGTGTCATTGGATGAATATTTAGGTCATTTTCGTCCTCCCTACACTTAATCTTGTCCAATTAGGGTTTTTAACCAATCTTGTGCATCCAATAGATGTTTTGTGTCATTGGACGAACAATTAGGTCATTTTCGTCCTCCCTAAACTTAATCTTGTCCAATTAGGGTTTCTAACCAATGTTGTGCATCCAATAGGTGTTTTGTGTCATTGGATGAACATTTAGGTCATTGTCGTCCTCCCTACACTTAATGTAGTCCAATTAGGGTTTTTTAACCAATCTTGTGCATCCAATAGGTGTTGTTGTGTCATTGGATGAAAATTTTGGTCATTTTCGTCCTCCCTAGGCTAATTCTTGTCCAATTAGGGTTTTTAACCAATCTTGTGCATCCAATAGGTGTTTTGTGTCATTGGATGAACATTTAGGTCATTTTCGTCCTCCATACACTTAATCTTGTCCAATTAGGGTTTTTAACCAATCTTGTGCATCCAATAGGTGTTTTGTGTCATTGGATGAACATTTAGGTCATTTTCGTCCTCCCTAGGCTAATTCTTGTCCAATTAGGGTTTTTAACCAATGTTGTGCATCCAATAGGTGTTTTGTGTCATTGGATGAACATTTAGGTCATTTTCGTCCTCCCTACACTTAATCTTGTCCAATTAGGGTTTTTAACAAATCTTGTGCACCCACTAGGTGTTTTGTGTCATTGGATGAACAATTAGGTCATTTTCGTCCTCCCTAAACTTAAAGTTGTCCAATTAGGGTTTCTAACAAATGTTGTGCATCCAATAGGTGTTTTGTGTCATTGGATGAACAATTAGGTCATTTTCGTCCTCCCCAAATTTAATCTTGTCCAATTAGGGTTTCTAACCAATCTTGTGCATCCAATAGGTGTTTTGTGTCATTGGATGAACATTTAGGTCATTGTCGTCCTCCCTACACTTAATGTAGTCCAATTAGGGTTTTTTAACCAATCTTGTGCATCCAATAGGTGTTTTTGTGTCATTGGATGAACATTTTGGTCATTTTCGTCCTCCCTAGGCTAATTCTTGTCCAATTAGGGTTTTTAACCAATCTTGTGCATCCAATAGGTGTTTTGTGTCATTCGATGAACATTTAGGTCATTTTCGTCCTCCATACACTTAATCTTGTCCAATTAGGGTTTTTAACAAATCTTGTGCATCCAATAGGTGTTTTGTGTCATTGGATGAACAATTAGGTCATTTTCGTCCTCTCTACACTTAATCTTGTCCAATTAGGGTTTTTAACCAATCTTGTGCATCCAATAGGTGTTTTGTGTCATTGTCGAACAATTAGGTCATTTTCCTCCTCCCTAAACTTAATCTTGTCCAATTAGGGTTTCTAACCAACGTTGTGCATCCAATAGGTGTTTTGTGTCATGGGATGAACATTTAGGTCATTTTCGTCCTCCCTACACTTAATGTAGTCCAATTAGGGTTTTTTAACCAATCTTGTGCATCCAATAGGTGCTTTTGTGTCATTGGATGAACATTTAGGTCATTTTCGTCCTCCCTAGGCTAATTCTTGTCCAATTAGGGTTTTTATCCAATCTTGTGCATCCATTAGGTGTTTTTGTTTCATTGGATGAACATTTAGGTCATTTTCGTCCTCCCTAGGCTAATTCTTGTCCAATTAGGGTTTTTAACCAATGTTGTGCATCCAATAGGTGTTTTGTGTCATTGGATGAACATTTAGGTCATTTTCATCCTCCCTACACTTAATCTTTCCAATTAGGGTTTTTAACCAATCTTGTGCATCCAATAGGTGTTTTGTGTCATTGGATGAACATTTAGGTCATTTTCGTCCTCCCTACACTTAATCTTGTCCAATTAGGGTTTTTAACAAATCTTGTGCACCCACTAGGTGTTTTGTGTCATTGGATAAACAATTAGGTCATTTTCGTCCTCCCTAAACTTAATGTTGTCCAATTAGGGTTTCTAACCAATGTTGTGCATCCAATAGGTGTTTTGTGTCATTGGATGAACATTTAGGTCATTTTCGTCCTCCCTACACTTAATCTTGTCCAATTAGGGTTTTTAACCAATCTTGTGCATCCATTAGGTGTTTTGTGTCATTGGATGAACAATTAGGTCATTTTCGTCCTCCGTACACTTAATCTTGTCCAATTAGGGTTTTTAACCAATCTTGTGCATCCAATAGCTGTTTTGTGTCATTGGATGAACAATTAGGTCATTTTCGTCCTCCCCAAACTTAATCTTGTCCAATTAGGGTTTCTAACCAATCTTGTGCATCCAATAGGTGTTTTGTGTCATTGGATGAACATTTAGGTCATTTTCGTCCTCCCCAAACTTAATCTTGTCCAATTAGGGTTTCTAACCAATCTTGTGCATCCAATAGGTGTTTTGTGTCATTGGATGAACATTTAGGTCATTTTCGTCCTCCCTACAGTTAATCTTGTCCAATTAGGGTTTTTAACCAATCTTGTGCATCCATTAGGTGTTTTGTGTCATTGGACGAACAATTAGGTCATTTTCGTCCTCCCTAAACTTAATCTTGTCCAATTAGGGTTTCTAACCAATGTTGTGCATCCAATAGGTGTTTTGTGTCATTGGATGAACATTTAGGTCATTTTCGTCCTCCCCAAACTTAATCTTGTCCAATTAGGGTTTCTAACCAATCTTGTGCATCCAATAGGTGTTTTGTGTCATTGGATGAACATTTAGGTCATTTTCGTCCTCCCTACACTTAATCTTGTCCAATTAGGGTTTCTAACCAATGTTTTGCATCCAATAGGTGTTTTGTGTCATTGGATGAATATTTAGGTCATTTTCGTCCTCCCTACACTTAATCTTGTCCAATTAGGGTTTTTAACCAATCTTGTGCATCCAATAGGTGTTTTGTCTCATTGAACGAACAATTAGGTCATTTTCGTCCTCCCTAAACTTAATCTTGTCCAATTAGGGTTTCTAACCAATGTTGTGCATCCAATAGGTGTTTTGTGTCATTGGATGAACATTTAGGTCATTGTCGTCCTCCCTACACTTAATGTAGTCCAATTAGGGTTTTTTAACCAATCTTTTGCATCCAATAGGTGTTTTGTGTCAATGGATGAATATTTAGGTCATTTTCGTCCTCCTTAGGCTAATTCTTGTCCAATTATGGTTTTTAACAAATCTTGTGCATCCAATAGGAGTTTTGTGTCATTGGAAGAACAATTAGGTCATTTTCGTCCTCCCTACACTTAATCTTGTCCAATTAGGGTTTCTAACCAATGTTTTGCATCCAATAGGTGTTTTGTGTCATTGGATGAATATTTAGGTCATTTTCGTCCTCCCTACCCTTAATCTTGTCCAATTAGGGTTTTTAACCAATCTTGTGCATCCAATAGGTGTTTTGTGTCATTGGACGAATAATTAGGTCATTTTCGTCCTCCCTAAACTTAATCTTGTCCAATTAGGGTTTCTAACCAATGTTGTGCATCTAATAGGTGTTTTGTGTCATTGGATGAACATTTAGGTCATTGTCGTCCTCCCTACACTTAATGTAGTCCAATTAGGGTTTTTTAACCAATCTTGTGCATCCAATAGGTGTTTTGTGTCAATGGATGAATATTTAGGTCATTTTCGTCCTCCTTAGGCTAATTCTTGTCCAATTATGGTTTTTAACAAATCTTGTGCATCCAATAGGAGTTTTGTGTCATTGGAAGAACAATTAGGTCATTTTCGTCCTCCCTACACTTAATCTTGTCCAATTAGGGTTTCTAACCAACGTTTTGCATCCAATAGGTGTTTTGTGTCATTGGATGAATATTTAGGTCATTTTCGTCCTCCCTACCCTTAATATTGTCCAATTAGGGTTTTTAACCAATCTTGTGCATCCAATAGGTGTTTTGTGTCATTGGACGAATAATTAGGTCATTTTCGTCCTCCCTAAACTTAATCTTGTCCAATTAGGGTTTCTAACCAATGTTGTGCATCCAATAGGTGTTTTGTGTCATTGGATGAACATTTAGGTCATTGTCGTCCTCCCTACACTTAATGTAGTCCAATTAGGGTTTTTAACCAATCTTGTGCATCCAATAGGTGTTTTGTGTCATTGGATGAACATTTAGGTCATTTTCGTCCTCCATACACTTAATCTTCTCCAATTAGGGTTTTTAACAAATCTTGTGCATCCAATAGGTGTTTTGTGTCATTGGATGAACAATTAGGTCATTTTCGTCCTCTCTACACTTAATCTTGTCCAATTAGGGTTTTTGACCAATCTTGTGCATCCAATAGGTGTTTTGTGTCATTGGACGAACAATTAGGTCATTTTCCTCCTCCCTAAACTTAATCTTGTCCAATTAGGGTTTCTAACCAACGTTGTGCATCCAATAGGTGTTTTGTGTCATGGGATGAACATTTAGGTCATTTTCGTCCTCCCTACACTTAATGTAGTCCAATTAGGGTTTTTTAACCAATCTTGTGCATCCAATAGGTGCTTTTGTGTCATTGGATGAACATTTAGGTCATTTTCGTCCTCCCTAGGCTAATTCTTGTCCAATTAGGGTTTTTATCCAGTCTTGTGCATCCATTAGGTGTTTTTGTTTCATTGGATGAACATTTAGGTCATTTTCGTCCTCCCTAGGCTAATTCTTGTCCAATTAGGGTTTTTAACCAATGTTGTGCATCCAATAGGTGTTTTGTGTCATTGGATGAACATTTAGGTCATTTTCATCCTCCCTACACTTAATCTTTCCAATTAGGGTTTTTAACCAATCTTGTGCATCCAATAGGTGTTTTGTGTCATTGGATGAACATTTAGGTCATTTTCGTCCTCCCTACACTTAATCTTGTCCAATTAGGGTTTTTAACAAATCTTGTGCACCCACTAGGTGTTTTGTATCATTGGATGAACAATTAGGTCATTTTCGTCCTCCCTAAACTTAATGTTGTCCAATTAGGGTTTCTAACAAATGTTGTGCATCCAATAGGTGTTTTGTGTCATTGGATGAACAATTAGGTCATTGTCGTCCTCCCTACACTTAATGTAGTCCAATTAGGGTGTTTTAACCAATCTTGTGCATCCAATAGGTGTTTTTGTGTTATTGGATGAACATTTTGGTCATTTTCGTGCTCCCTAGGCTAATTCTTGTCCAATTAGGGTTTTTAACCAATCTTGTGCATCCAATAGGTGTTTTGTGTCATTGGATGAACATTTTGGTCATTTTCGTCCTCCATACACTTAATCTTGTCCAATTAGGGTTTTTAACAAATCTTGTGCATCCAATAGGTGTTTTGTGTCATTGGATGAATAATTAGGTCATTTTTTGCCTCTCTACACTTAATCTTGTCCAATTAGGGTTTTTAACCAATCTTGTGCATCCAATAGGTGTTTTGTGTCATTGGACGAACAATTAGGTCATTTTCGTCCTCCCTAAACTTAATCTTGTCCAATTAGGGTTTCTAACCAATGTTGTGCATCTAATAGGTGTTTTGTGTCATTGGATGAACATTTAGGTCATTGTCGTCCTCCCTACACTTAATGTAGTCCAATTAGGGTTTTTTAACCAATCTTGTGCATCCAATAGGTGTTTTTGTGTCATTGGATGAACATTTTGGTCATTTTCGTCCTCCCTAGGCTAATTCTTGTCCAATTAGGGTTTTTAACCAATCTTGTGCATCCAATAGGTGTTTTGTGTCATTGGATGAACATTTCGGTCATTTTCGTCCTCCATACACTTAATCTTGTCCAATTAGGGTTTTTAACAAATCTTGTGCATCCAATAGGTGTTTTGTGTCATTGGATGAATAATTAGGTCATTTTCGTCCTCTCTACACTTAATCTTGTCCAATTAGGGTTTTTAACCAATCTTGTGCATCCAATAGGTGTTTTGTGTCATTGGACGAACAATTAGGTCATTTTCGTCCTCCCTAAACTTAATCTTGTCCAATTAGGGTTTCTAACCAATGTTGTGCATCTAATAGGTGTTTTGTGTCATTGGATGAACATTTAGGTCATTGTCGTCCTCCCTACACTTAATGAAGTCCTATTAGGGTTTTTTAACCAATCTTGTGCATCCAATAGGTGTTTTGTGTCAATGGATGAATATTTAGGTCATTTTCGTCCTCCTTAGGCTAATTCTTGTCCAATTATGGTTTTTAACAAATCTTGTGCATCCAATAGGAGTTTTGTGTCATTGGAAGAACAATTAGGTCATTTTCGTCCTCCCTACACTTAATCTTGTCCAATTAGGGTTTCTAACCAATGTTTTGCATCCAATAGGTGTTTTGTGTCATTGGATGAATATTTAGGTTATTTTCGTCCTCCCAACACTTAATCTTGTCGAATTAGGGTTTTTAACTAATCTTGTGCATCCAATAGGTGTTTTGTGTCATTGGACGAACAATTAGGTCATTTTCGTCCTCCCTAAACTTAATCTTGTCCAATTAGGGTTTCTAACCAATGTTGTGCATCCAATAGGTGTTTTGTGTCATTGGATGAACATTTAGGTCATTGTCGTCCTCCCTACACTTAATGTAGTCCAATTAGGGTTTTTTAACCAATCTTGTGCATCCAATAGGTGTTTTTGTGTCATTGGATGAACATTTTGGTCATTTTCGTCCTCACAAGGCTAATTCTTGTCCAATTAGGGTTTTTAACCAATCTAGTGCATCCAATAGGTGTTTTGTGTCATTGGATGAACATTTAGGTCATTTTCGTCCTCCATACACTTAATCTTGTCCAATTAGGGTTTTTAACAAATCTTGTGCATCCAATAGGTGTTTTGTGTCATTGGATGAATAATTAGGTCATTTTCGTCCTCTCTACACTTAATCTTGTCCAATTAGGGTTTTTAACCAATCTTGTGCATCCAATAGGTGTTTTGTGTCATTGGACGAACAATTAGGTCATTTTCGTCCTCCCTAAACTTAATCTTGTCCAATTAGGGTTTCTAACCAATGTTGTGCATCTAATAGGTGTTTTGTGTCATTGGATGAACATTTAGGTCATTTTCGTCCTCCATACACTTAATCTTGTCCAATTAGGGTTTTTAACAAATCTTGTGCATCCAATAGGTGTTTTATGTCATTGGATGAATAATTAGGTCATTTTCGTCCTCTCTACACTTAATCTTGTCCAATTAGGGTTTTTAACCAATCTTGTGCATCCAATAGGTGTTTTGTGTCATTGGACGAACAATTAGGTCATTTTCGTCCTCCCTAAACTTAATCTTGTCCAATTAGGGTTTCTAACCAATGTTGTGCATCCAATAGGTGTTTTGTGTCATTGGATGAACATTTAGGTCATTGTCGTCCTCCCTACACTTAATTTAGTCCAATTAGGGTTTTTTAACCAATCTTGTGCATCCAATAGGTGTTTTTGTGTCATTGGATGAACATTTTGGTCATTTTCGTCCTCCCTAGGCTAATTCTTGTCCAATTAGGGTTTTTAACCAATCTTGTGCATCCAATAGGTGTTTTGTGTCATTGGATGAACATTTAGGTCATTTTCGTCCTCCATACACTTAATCTTGTCCAATTAGGGTTTTTAACAAATCTTGTGCATCCAATAGGTGTTTTGTGTCATTGGATGAATAATTAGGTCATTTTCGTCCTCTCTACACTTAATCTTGTCCAATTAGGGTTTTTAACAAATCTTGTGCATCCAATAGGTGTTTTGTGTCATTGGACGAACAATTAGGTCATTTTCGTCCTCCCTAAACTTAATCTTGTCCAATTAGGGTTTCTAACCAATGTTTTGCATCCAATAGGTGTTTTGTGTCAATGGATGAATATTTAGGTCATTTTCGTCCTCCCTACCCTTAATCTTGTCCAATTAGGGTTTTTAACCAATCTTGTGCATCCAATAGGTGTTTTGTGTCATTGGACGAACAATTAGGTCATTTTCGTCCTCCCTAAACTTAATCTTGTCCAATTAGGGTTTCTAACCAATGTTGTGCATCCAATAGGTGTTTTGTGTCATTGGATGAACAATAAGGTCATTGTCGTCCTCCCTACACTTAATGTAGTCCAATTACGGTTTTTTAACCAATCTTGTGCATCCAATAGGTGTTTTGTGTCATTGGATGAACATTTAGGTCATTGTCGTCCTCCCTACACTTAATGTAGTCCAATTAGGGTTTTTTAACCAATCTTGTGCATCCAATAGGTGTTTTGTGTCAATGGATGAATATTTAGGTCATTTTCGTCCTCCTTAGGCTAATTCTTGTCCAATTATGGTTTTTAACAAATCTTGTGCATCCAATAGGAGTTTTGTGTCATTGGAAGAACAATTAGGTCATTTTCGTCCTCCCTACACTTAATCTTGTCCAATTAGGGTTTCTAACCAATGTTTTGCTTCCAATAGGTGTTTTGTGTCATTGGATGAATATTTAGGTCACTTTCGTCCTCCCTACACTTAATCTTGTCCAATTAGGGTTTTTAACCAATCTTGTGCATCCAATAGGTGTTTTGTGTCATTGGACGAACAATTAGGTCATTTTCGTTCTCCCTAAACTTAATCTTATCCAATTAGGGTTTCTAACCAATGTTGTGCATCCAATAGGTGTGTTGTGTCATTGGATGAACATTTAGGTCATTTTCGTCTTCCCTACACTTAATGTAGTCCAATTAGGGTTTTTAACCAATCTTGTGCATCCAATAGGTGTTTTGTGTCATTGGACGAACAATTAGGTCATTTTCGTCCTCCCTAAACTTAATCTTGTCCAATTAGGGTTTCTAACCAATGTTGTGCATCCAATAGGTGTTTTGTGTCATTGGATGAACATTTAGGTCATTGTCGTCCTCCCTACACTTAATGTAGTCCAATTAGGGTTTTTTAACCAATCTTGTGCATCCAATAGGTGTTTTTGTGTCATTGGATGAACATTTTGGTCATTTTCGTCCTCCCTAGGCTAATTCTTGTCCAATTAGGGTTTTTAACCAATCTTGTGCATCCAATAGGTGTTTTGTGTCATTGGATGAACATTTAGGTCATTTTCGTCCTCCGTACACTTAATCTTGTCCAATTAGGGTTTTTAACCAATCTTGTGCATCCAATAGGTGTTTTGTGTCATTGGATGAACATTTAGGTCATTTTCGTCCTCCTTATGCTAATTCTTGTCCAATTAGGGTTTTTAACCAATCTTGTGCATCCAATAGGTGTTTTGTGTCATTGGATGAACATTTAGGTCATTTTCGTCCTCCCTAAACTTAATCTTGTCCAATTAGGGTTTTTAACCAATCTTGTGCATCCAATAGGTGTTTTGTGTCATTGGATGAATATTTAGGTCATTTTCGTCCTCCCTACACTTAATCTTGTCCAATTAGGGTTTTTAACCAATCTTGTGTATCCAATAGGTGTTTTGTGTCATTGGACGAACAATTAGGTCATTTTCGTCCTCCCTAAACTTAATCTTGTCCAATTAGGGTTTCTAACCAATGTTGTGCATCCAATAGGTGTTTTGTGTCATTGGATGAACATTAAGGTCATTGTCGTCCTCCCTACACTTAATGTAGTCCAATTACGGTTTTTTAACCAATCTTGTGCATCCAATAGGTGTTTTGTGTCATTGGATGAACATTTAGGTCATTGTCGTCCTCCCTACACTTAATGTAGTCCAATTAGGGTTTTTTAACCAATCTTGTGCATCCAATAGGTGTTTTTGTGTCATTGGATGAACATTTTGGTCATTTTCGTCCTCACAAGGCTAATTCTTGTCCAATTAGGGTTTTTAACCAATCTAGTGCATCCAATAGGTGTTTTGTGTCATTGGATGAACATTTAGGTCATTTTCGTCCTCCATACACTTAATCTTGTCCAATTAGGGTTTTTAACAAATCTTGTGCATCCAATAGGTGTTTTGTGTCATTGGATGAATAATTAGGTCATTTTCGTCCTCTCTACACTTAATCTTGTCCAATTAGGGTTTTTAACCAATCTTGTGCATCCAATAGGTGTTTTGTGTCATTGGACGAACAATTAGGTCATTTTCGTCCTCCCTAAACTTAATCTTGTCCAATTAGGGTTTCTAACCAATGTTGTGCATCTAATAGGTGTTTTGTGTCATTGGATGAACATTTAGGTCATTGTCGTCCTCCCTACACTTAATGAAGTCCTATTAGGGTTTTTTAACCAATCTTGTGCATCCAATAGGTGTTTTGTGTCAATGGATGAATATTTAGGTCATTTTCGTCCTCCTTAGGCTAATTCTTGTCCAATTATGGTTTTTAACAAATCTTGTGCATCCAATAGGAGTTTTGTGTCATTGGAAGAACAATTAGGTCATTTTCGTCCTCCCTACACTTAATCTTGTCCAATTAGGGTTTCTAACCAATGTTTTGCATCCAATAGGTGTTTTGTGTCATTGGATGAATATTTAGGTTATTTTCGTCCTCCCTACACTTAATCTTGTCCAATTAGGGTTTTTAACCAATCTTGTGCATCCAATAGGTGTTTTGTGTCATTGGATGAACATTTAGGTCATTTTCGTCCTCCATACACTTAATCTTGTCCAATTAGGGTTTTTAACAAATCTTGTGCATCCAATAGGTGTTTTGTGTCATTGGATGAATAATTAGGTCATTTTCGTCCTCTCTACACTTAATCTTGTCCAATTAGGGTTTTTAACCAATCTTGTGCATCCAATAGGTGTTTTGTGTCATTGGACGAACAATTAGGTCATTTTCGTCCTCCCAAAACTTAATCTTGTCCAATTAGGGTTTCTAACCAATGTTGTGCATCTAATAGGTGTTTTGTGTCATTGGATGAACATTTAGGTCATTGTCGTCCTCCCTACACTTAATGTAGTCCAATTAGGGTTTTTTAACCAATCTTGTGCATCCAATAGGTGTTCTGTGTCAATGGATGAATATTTAGGTCATTTTCGTCCTCCTTAGGCTAATTCTTGTCCAATTATGGTTTTTAACAAATCTTGTGCATCCAATAGGAGTTTTGTGTCATTGGAAGAACAATTAGGTCATTTTCGTCCTCCCTACACTTAATCTTGTCCAATTAGGGTTTCTAACCAATGTTTTGCATCCAATAGGTGTTTTGTGTCATTGGATGAATATTTAGGTCATTTTCGTCCTCCCTACACTTAATCTTGTCCAATTAGGGTTTTTAACCAATCTTGTGCATCCAATAGATGTTTTGTGTCATTGGACGAACAATTAGGTCATTTTCGTCCTCCCTAAACTTAATCTTGTCCAATTAGGGTTTCTAACCAATGTTGTGCATCCAATAGGTGTTTTGTGTCATTGGATGAACATTTAGGTCATTGTCGTCCTCCCTACACTTAATGTAGTCCAATTAGGGTTTTTTAACCAATCTTGTGCATCCAATAGGTGTTGTTGTGTCATTGGATGAAAATTTTGGTCATTTTCGTCCTCCCTAGGCTAATTCTTGTCCAATTAGGGTTTTTAACCAATCTTGTGCATCCAATAGGTGTTTTGTGTCATTGGATGAACATTTAGGTCATTTTCGTCCTCCATACACTTAATCTTGTCCAATTAGGGTTTTTAACCAATCTTGTGCATCCAATAGGTGTTTTGTGTCATTGGACGAACAATTAGGTCATTTTCCTCCTCCCTAAACTTAATCTTGTCCAATTAGGGTTTCTAACCAACGTTGTGCATCCAATAGGTGTTTTGTGTCATGGGATGAACATTTAGGTCATTTTCGTCCTCCCTACACTTAATGTAGTCCAATTAGGGTTTTTTAACCAATCTTGTGCATCCAATAGGTGCTTTTGTGTCATTGGATGAACATTTAGGTCATTTTCGTCCTCCCTAGGCTAATTCTTGTCCAATTAGGGTTTTTATCCAATCTTGTGCATCCATTAGGTGTTTTTGTTTCATTGGATGAACATTTAGGTCATTTTCGTCCTCCCTAGGCTAATTCTTGTCCAATTAGGGTTTTTAACCAATGTTGTGCATCCAATAGGTGTTTTGTGTCATTGGATGAACATTTAGGTCATTTTCATCCTCCCTACACTTAATCTTTTCCAATTAGGGTTTTTAACCAATCTTGTGCATCCAATAGGTGTTTTGTGTCATTGGATGAACATTTAGGTCATTTTCGTCCTCCCTACACTTAATCTTGTCCAATTAGGGTTTTTAACCAATCTTTTGCATCCAATAGGTGTTTTGTGTCATTGGATGAACATTTAGGTCATTTTCGTTCTCCCTACACTTAATCTTGTCCAATTAGGGTTTTTAACCAATGTTGTGCATCCAATAGGTGTTTTGTATGATTGGATGAACAATTAGGTCATTTTCATCCTCCCTAGGCTAATTCTTGTCCAATTAGGATTTTTAACCAATCTTGTGCATCCAATAGGTGTTTTGTGTCATGCGATGAACATTTAGGTCATTTTCGTCCTCCCTACACTTAATGTAGTCCAATTAGGGTTTTTAACCAATCTTGTGCATCCAATAGGTGTTTTGTGTCATTGGATGAACATTTAGGTCATTTTCGTCCTCCCTAAACTTAATCTTGTCCAATTAGGGTTTTTAACCAATCTTGTGCATCCAATAGGTATTTTGTGTCATTGGATGAATATTTAGATCATTTTCGTCCTCCCTACACTTAATGTAGTCCAATTAGGGTTTTTAACCAATCTTGTGCATCCAATAGATGTTGTGTCATTGGATGAACATTTAGGTCATTTTCGTCCTCCCTAGGCTAATTCTTGTCCAATTAGGATTTTTATCCAATCTTGTGCATCCATTAGGTGCTTTTGTGTCATTGGATGAACATTAGGTCATTTTCGTCCTCCCTACACTTAATCTTGTCTATTTAGGGTTTTTAACAAATCTTGTGCATCCAATAGGTGTTTTGTGTCATTGGATGAACAATTAGGTCATTTTCGTCCTCCCTAAACTTAATCTTGTCCAATTAGGGTTTCTAACCAATGTTGTGCATCCAATAGGTGTTTTGTGTTATTGGATGAACATTTAGGTCATTTTCGTCCTCCCTACACTTAATCTTGTCCAATTAGGGTTTTTAACCAATCTTGTGCATCCAATAGGTGTTTTGTGTCATTGGATGAACATTTAGGTCATTTTCGTCCTCCCTACACTTAATCTTGTCCAATTAGGGTTTTTAACAAATCTTGTGCATCCAATAGGTGTTTTGTGTCATTGCATGAACACTTAGGACATTTTCGTCCTCCCTAGGCTAATTCTTATCCTATTAGGGTTTTTAACCAATCTTGTGCATCCAATAGGTGTTTTGTGTTATTGGATGAACATTTAGGTCATTTTCACCCTCCCTACACTTAATCTTGTCCAATTAGGGTTTTTAAACAATCTTGTGCATCGAATAGGTGTTTTGTGTCATTGGATGAACATTTAGGTCATTTTCGTCCTCCTTACACTTAATCTTGTCCAATTAGGGTTTTTAACCAATCTTGTGCATCCAATGGCTGTTTTTGTGTCATTGGATGAACAATTAGGTCATTTTCGTCCTCCCTAGGCTAATTCTTGTCCAATTAGGTTTTTTAACCAATCGTGTGCATCCAATAGGTGTCTTGGGTCATTGGATGAACATTTAGGTCATTTTCATCCTCCCTAGGCTTATGCTTGTGCAATTAGGGTTTCTAAAAAATCTTGTCCATCCAATAGTTGTGTTTGTGTCATTGGATGAACATTTAGGTCATTTTCGTCCTCCCTACACTTAATCTTGTCCAATTAGGGTTTTTAACCAATCTTGTGCATCCAATAGGTGTTTTGTGTCATTGGATGAACATTTAGGTCATTTTCGTCCTCCCTACAGTTAATCTTGTCCAATTAGGGTTTTTAACCAATCTTGTGCATCCATTAGGTGTTTTGTGTCATTGGATGAACAATTAGGTCATTTTCGTCCTCCCTACACTTAATCTTGTCCAATTAGGGTTTTTAACCAATCTTGTGCATCCAATAGGTGTTTTGTGTCATTGGATGAACAATTAGGTCATTTTCGTACTCCCCAAACTTAATCTTGTCCAATTAGGGTTTCTAACCAATCTTGTGCATCCAATAGGTGTTTTGTTTCATTGGATGAACATTTAGGTCATTTTCGTCCTCCCTACACTTAATCTTGTCCAATTAGGGTTTTTAACCAATCTTGTGCATCCATTAGGTGTTTTGTGTCCTTGGATGAACAATTAGGTCATTTTCGTCCTCCCTACACTTAATCTTGTCCAATTAGGATTTTTAACCAATCTTGTGCATCCAATAGCTGTTTTGTGTCATTGGATGAACAATTAGGTCATTTTCGTCCTCCCCAAACTTAATCTTGTCCAATTAGGGTTTCTAACCAATCTTGTGCATCCAATAGGTGTTTTGTGTCATTGGATGAACATTTAGGTCATTTTCGTCCTCCCTACACTTAATGTAGTCCAATTAGGGTTTTTAACCAATCTTGTGCATCCAATAGGTGTTTTGTATGATTGGATGAACAATTAGGTCATTTTCATCCTCCCTAGGCTAATTCTTGTCCAATTAGGATTTTTAACCAATCTTGTGCATCCAATAGGTGTTTTGTGTCATGCGATGAACATTTAGGTCATTTTCGCCCTCCCTACACTTAATGTAGTCCAATTAGGGTTTTTAACCAATCTTGTGCATCCAATAGGTGTTTTGTGTCATTGGATGAACATTTAGGTCATTTTCGTCCTCCCTAAACTTAATCTTGTCCAATTAGGGTTTTTCACCAATCTTGTGCATCCAATAGGTATTTTGTGTCATTGGATGAACATTTAGGTCATTTTCGTCCTCCCTACACTTAATGTAGTCCAATTAGGGTTTTTAACCAATCTTGTGCATCCAATAGATGTTGTGTCATTGGATGAACATTTAGGTCATTTTCGTCCTCCCTAGGCTAATTCTTGTCCAATTAGGATTTTTATCCAATCTTGTGCATCCATTAGATGCTTTTGTGTCATTGGATGAGCATTAGGTCATTTTCGTCCTCCCTACACTTAATCTTGTCCATTTAGGGTTTTTAACAAATCTTGTGCATCCAATAGGTGTTTTGTGTCACTGGATGAACAATTAGGTCATTTTCGTCCTCCCTAAACTTAATCTTGTCCAATTAGGGTTTCTAACCAATGTTGTGCATCCAATAGGTGTTTTGTGTCATTGGATGAACATTTAGGTCATTTTCGTCCTCCCTACACTTAATGTAGTCCAATTAGGGTTTTTTAACCAATCTTGTGCATCCAATAGGTGTTTTGTGTCAATGGATGAATATTTAGGTCATTTTCGTCCTCCTTAGGCTAATTCTTGTCCAATTATGGTTTTTAACAAATCTTGTGCATCCAATAGGAGTTTTGTGTCATTGGAAGAACAATTAGGTCATTTTCGTCCTCCCTACACTTAATCTTGTCCAATTAGGGTTTTGTGTCATTGGATGAACATTTTGGTCATTTTCGTCCTCCCTAGGCTAATTCTTGTCCAATTAGGGTTTTTAACCAATCTTGTGCATCCAATAGGTGTTTTGTGTCATTGGATGAACATTTAGGTCATTTTCGTCCTCCATACACTTAATCTTGTCCAATTAGGGTTTTTAACCAATCTTGTGCATCCAATAGGTGTTTTGTGTCATTGGACGAACAATTAGGTCATTTTCCTCCTCCCTAAACTTAATCTTGTCCAATTAGGGTTTCTAACCAACGTTGTGCATCCAATAGGTGTTTTGTGTCATGGGATGAACATTTAGGTCATTTTCGTCCTCCCTACACTTAATGTAGTCCAATTAGGGTTTTTTAACCAATCTTGTGCATCCAATAGGTGCTTTTGTGTCATTGGATGAACATTTAGGTCATTTTCGTCCTCCCTAGGCTAATTCTTGTCCAATTAGGGTTTTTATCCAATCTTGTGCATCCATTAGGTGTTTTTGTTTCATTGGATGAACATTTAGGTCATTTTCGTCCTCCCTAGGCTAATTCTTGTCCAATTAGGGTTTTTAACTAATCTTGTGCATCCAATAGGTGTTTTGTGTCATTGGATGAACATTTAGGTCATTTTCGTCCTCCCTACACTTAATCTTTTCCAATTAGGGTTTTTAACCAATCTTGTGCATCCAATAGGTGTTTTGTGTCATTGGATGAACATTTAGGTCATTTTCGTCCTCCCTACACATAATCTTGTCCAATTAGGGTTTTTAACAAATCTTGTGCACCCAATAGGTGTTTTGTGTCATTGGATGAACAATTACGTCATTTTCGTCCTCCCTAAACTTAATCTTATCCAACTAGGGTTTCTAACCAATGTTGTGCATCCAATAGGTGTTTTGTGTCATTGGATGAACATTTAGGTCATTTTCGTCCTCCCTACACTTAATCTTGTCCAATTAGGGTTTTTAACCAATCTTGTGCATCCAATAGGTGTTTTGTGTCATTGGATGAACATTTAGGTCATTTTCGTCCTCCCTAGGCTAATTCTTGTCCAATTAGGGTTTTTATCCAATCTTGTGCATCCATTAGGTGCTTTTGTGTGATTGGATGAACATTAGGTCATTTTCGTCCTCCCTACACTTAATCTTGTCCATTTAGGGTTTTTAACAAATCTTGTGCATCCAATAGGTGTTTTGTGTCATTGGATGAACAATTAGGTCATTTTCGTCCTCCCTAAACTTAATCTTGTCCAATAAGGGTTTCTAACCAATGTTGTGCATCCAATAGGTGTTTTGTGTCATTGGATGAACATTTAGGTCATTTTCGTCCTCCCTACACTTAATCTTGTCCAATTAGGGTTTTTAACCAATCTTGTGCATCCAATAGGTGTTTTGTGTCATTGGATGAACATTTAGGTCATTTTCGTCCTCCCTAGGCTAATTCTTGTCCAATTAGGATTTTTATCCAATCTTGTGCATCCATTAGGTGCTTTTGTGTCATTGGATGAACATTAGGTCATTTTCGTCCTCCCTACACTTAATCTTGTCCATTTAGGGTTTTTAACAAATTTTGTGCATCCAATAGGTGTTTTGTGTCATTGGATGAACAATTAGGTCATTTTCGTCCTCCCTAAACTTAATCTTGTCCAATTAGGGTTTCTAACCAATGTTGTGCATCCAATAGGTGTTTTGTGTCATTGGATGAACATTTAGGTCATTTTCGTCCTCCCTACACTTAATCTTGTCCAATTAGGGTTTTTAACCAATCTTGTGCATCCAATAGGTGTTTTGTGTCATTGGATGAACATTTAGGTCATTTTCGTCCTCCCTAGGCTAATTCTTGTCCAATTAGGGTTTTTAACCAATCTTCTGCATCCAATAGGTGTTTTGTGTCATTGGATGAACATTTAGGTCATTTTCGTCCTCCCTACACTTAATGTAGTCCAATTAGGGTTTTTAACCAATCTTGTGCATCCAATAGGTGTTTTGTGTCATTGGATGAACATTAAGGTCATTTTCGTCCTCCCTAGGCTAATTCTTGTCCAATTAGGGTTTTTAACCAATCTTGTGCATCCATTAGGTGTTTTGTGTCATTGGATGAACATTTAGGTCATTTTCGTCCTCCCTACACTTAATCTTGTCCAATTAGGGTTTTTAACAAATCTTGTGCACCCACTAGGTGTTTTGTGTCATTGGATGAACAATTAGGTCATTTTCGTCCTCCCTAAACTTAATGTTGTCCAATTAGGGTTTCTAACAAATGTTGTGCATCCAATAGGTGTTTTGTGTCATTGGATGAACAATTAGGTCATTTTCGTCCTCCCCAAACTTAATCTTGTCCAATTAGGGTTTCTAACCAATCTTGTGCATCCAATAGGTGTTTTGTGTCATTGGATGAACATTTAGGTCATTTTCGTCCTCCCTACACTTAATCTTGTCCAATTAGGGTTTTTTACAAATCTTGTGCACCCACTAGGTGTTTTGTGTCGTTGGATGAACAATTAGGTCATTTTCGTCCCCCCTAAACTTAATGTTGTCCAATTAGGGTTTCTAACCAATGTTGTGCATCCAATAGGTGTTTTGTGTCATTGGATGAACATTTAGGTCATTTTCGTCCTCCCTACACTTAATCTTGTCCAATTAGGGTTTTTAACCAATCTTGTGCATCCAATAGGTGTTTTGTGTCATTGGATGAACAATTAGGTCATTTTCGTCCTCCCCAAACTTAATCTTGTCCAATTAGGGTTTCTAACCAATCTGGTGCATCCAATAGGTGTTTTGTGTCATTGGATGAACATTTAGGTCATTTTCGTCCTCCCTACACTTAATCTTGTCCAATTAGGGTTTTTAACCAATCTTGTGCATCCATTAGGTGTTTTGTGTCATTGGATGAACAATTAGGTCATTTTCGTCCTCCCTACACTTAATCTTGTCCAATTAGGGTTTTTAACCAATCTTGTGCATCCAATAGGTGTTTTGTGTCATTGGATGAACAATTAGGTCATTTTCGTACTCCCCAAACTTAATCTTGTCCAATTAGGGTTTCTAACCAATCTTGTGCATCCAATAGGTGTTTTGTTTCATTGGATGAACATTTAGGTCATTTTCGTCCTCCCTACACTTAATCTTGTCCAATTAGGGTTTTTAACCAATCTTGTGCATCCATTAGGTGTTTTGTGTCCTTGGATGAACAATTAGGTCATTTTCGTCCTCCCTACACTTAATCTTGTCCAATTAGGATTTTTAACCAATCTTGTGCATCCAATAGCTGTTTTGTGTCATTGGATGAACAATTAGGTCATTTTCGTCCTCCCCAAACTTAATCTTGTCCAATTAGGGTTTCTAACCAATCTTGTGCATCCAATAGGTGTTTTGTGTCATTGGATGAACATTTAGGTCATTTTCGTCCTCCCTACACTTAATGTAGTCCAATTAGGGTTTTTTAACAAATCTTGTGCATCCATTTGGTGTTTTTGTGTCATTGGATGAACATTTAGGTCATTTTCGTCCTCCCTAGGCTATTTCTTGTCCAATTAGGGTTTTTATCCAATCTTGTGCATCCATTAGGTGTTTTTGTTTCATTGGATGAACAATCAGGTCATTTTCGTCCTCCCTAGGCTAATTCCTGTGCAATTAGGGTTTTTAACCAATCTTGTGCGTCCAATAGGTGTTTTGTGTCAATGGATGAATATTTAGGTCATTTTCGTTCTCCCTAGGCTAATTCTTGTCCAATTAGGGTTTTTATCCAATCTTGTGCACCCATTAGGTTTTTTGTTTCATTGGATGAACAATCAGGTCATTTTCGTCCTCCCTAGGCTAATTCCAGTCTAATTAGGGTTTTTAACCAATCTTGTGCGTTCAATAGGTGTTTTGTGTCAATGGATGAATATTTAGGTCATTTTCGTCCTCCCTAGGCTAATTCTTGTCCAATTATGGTTTTTAACAAATCTTGTGCATCCAATAGGAGTTTTGTGTCATTGGAAGAACAATTAGGTCATTTTCGTCCTCCCTACACTTAATCTTGTCCAATTAGGGTTTCTAACCAATGTTTTGCATCCAATAGGTGTTTTGTGTCATTGGATGAATATTTAGGTCATTTTCGTCCTCCCTACACTTAATCTTGTCCAATTAGGGTTTTTAACCAATCTTGTGTATCCAATAGGTGTTTTGTGTCATTGGACGAACAATTAGGTCATTTTCGTCCTCCCTAAACTTAATCTTGTCCAATTAGGGTTTCTAACCAATGTTGTGCATCCAATAGGTGTTTTGTGTCATTGGATGAACATTTAGGTCATTTTCGTCCTCCCCAAACTTAATCTTGTCCAATTAGGGTTTCTAACCAATCTTGTGCATCCAATAGGTGTTTTGTGTCATTGGATGAACATTTAGGTCATTTTCGTCCTCCCTACACTTAATCTTGTCCAATTAGGGTTTCTAACCAATGTTTTGCATCCAATAGGTGTTTTGTGTCATTGGATGAATATTTAGGTCATTTTCGTCCTCCCTACACTTAATCTTGTCCAATTAGGGTTTTTAACCAATCTTGTGCATCCAATAGGTGTTTTGTCTCATTGAACGAACAATTAGGTCATTTTCGTCCTCCCTAAACTTAATCTTGTCCAATTAGGGTTTCTAACCAATGTTGTGCATCCAATAGGTGTTTTGTGTCATTGGATGAACATTTAGGTCATTGTCGTCCTCCCTACACTTAATGTAGTCCAATTAGGGTTTTTTAACCAATCTTTTGCATCCAATAGGTGTTTTGTGTCAATGGATGAATATTTAGGTCATTTTCGTCCTCCTTAGGCTAATTCTTGTCCAATTATGGTTTTTAACAAATCTTGTGCATCCAATAGGAGTTTTGTGTCATTGGAAGAACAATTAGGTCATTTTCGTCCTCCCTACACTTAATCTTGTCCAATTAGGGTTTCTAACCAATGTTTTGCATCCAATAGGTGTTTTGTGTCATTGGATGAATATTTAGGTCATTTTCGTCCTCCCTACCCTTAATCTTGTCCAATTAGGGTTTTTAACCAATCTTGTGCATCCAATAGGTGTTTTGTGTCATTGGACGAATAATTAGGTCATTTTCGTCCTCCCTAAACTTAATCTTGTCCAATTAGGGTTTCTAACCAATGTTGTGCATCTAATAGGTGTTTTGTGTCATTGGATGAACATTTAGGTCATTGTCGTCCTCCCTACACTTAATGTAGTCCAATTAGGGTTTTTTAACCAATCTTGTGCATCCAATAGGTGTTTTGTGTCAATGGATGAATATTTAGGTCATTTTCGTCCTCCTTAGGCTAATTCTTGTCCAATTATGGTTTTTAACAAATCTTGTGCATCCAATAGGAGTTTTGTGTCATTGGAAGAACAATTAGGTCATTTTCGTCCTCCCTACACTTAATCTTGTCCAATTAGGGTTTTGTGTCATTGGATGAACATTTTGGTCATTTTCGTCCTCCCTAGGCTAATTCTTGTCCAATTAGGGTTTTTAACCAATCTTGTGCATCCAATAGGTGTTTTGTGTCATTGGACGAACAATTAGGTCATTTTCGTCCTCCCTAAACTTAATCTTGTCCAATTAGGGTTTCTAACCAATGTTGTGCATCTAATAGGTGTTTTGTGTCATTGGATGAACATTTAGGTCATTGTCGTCCTCCCTACACTTAATGTAGTCCAATTAGGGTTTTTTAACCAATCTTGTGCATCCAATAGGTGTTTTTGTGTCATTGGATGAACATTTTGGTCATTTTCGTCCTCCCTAGGCTAATTCTTGTCCAATTAGGGTTTTTAACCAATCTTGTGCATCCAATAGGTGTTTTGTGTCATTGGATGAACATTTAGGTCATTTTCGTCCTCCGTACACTTAATCTTGTCCAATTAGGGTTTTTAACAAATCTTGTGCATCCAATAGGTGTTTTGTGTCATTGGATGAATAATTAGGTCATTTTCGTCCTCTCTACACTTAATCTTGTCCAATTAGGGTTTTTAACCAATCTTGTGCATCCAATAGGTGTTTTGTGTCATTGGACGAACAATTAGGTCATTTTCGTCCTCCCAAAACTTAATCTTGTCCAATTAGGGTTTCTAACCAATGTTGTGCATCTAATAGGTGTTTTGTGTCATTGGATGAACATTTAGGTCATTGTCGTCCTCCCTACACTTAATGTAGTCCAATTAGGGTTTTTTAACCAATCTTGTGCATCCAATAGGTGTTTTGTGTCAATGGATGAATATTTAGGTCATTTTCGTCCTCCATACACTTAATCTTGTCCAATTAGGGTTTTTAACAAATCTTGTGCATCCAATAGGTGTTTTGTGTCATTGGATGAATAATTAGGTCATTTTCGTCCTCTCTACACTTAATCTTGTCCAATTAGGGTTTTTAACCAATCTTGTGCATCCAATAGGTGTTTTGTGTCATTGGACGAACAATTAGGTCATTTTCGTCCTCCCTAAACTTAATCTTGTCCAATTAGGGTTTTTAACCAATGTTGTGCATCCAATAGGTGTTTTGTGTCATTGGATGAACATTTAGGTCATTTTCGTCCTCCCTACACTTAATCTTGTCCAATTAGGGTTTTTAACCAATCTTGTGCATCCAATAGGTGTTTTGTGTCATTGGATGAACATTTAGGTCATTTTCGTCCTCCCTACACATAATCTTGTCCAATTAGGGTTTTTAACAAATCTTGTGCACCCAATAGGTGTTTTGTGTCATTGGATGAACAATTAGGTCATTTTCGTCCTCCCTACACTTAATCTTATCCAACTAGGGTTTCTAACCAATGTTGTGCATCCAATAGGTGTTTTGTGTCATTGGATGAACATTTAGGTCATTTTCGTCCTCCCTACACTTAATCTTGTCCAATTAGGGTTTTTAACCAATCTTGTGCATCCAATAGGTGTTTTGTGTCATTGGATGAACAGTTAGGTAATTTTGGTCCTCCCTAAACTTAATCATGTCCAATTAGGGTTTCTAACCAATGTTGTGCATCCAATAGGTGTTTTGTGTCATTGGATGAACATTTAGGTCATTTTCGTCCTCCCTAGGCTAATTCTTGGCCAGTTAGGGTTTTTAACCAATGTTGTGCATCCAATAGGTGTTTTGTGTCATTGGATGAACATTTAGGTCATTTTCGTCCTCCCTACACTTAATCTTGTCCAATTAGGGTTTTTAACCAATCTTGTGCATCCAATAGGTGTTTTGTGTCATTGGATGAACATTTAGGTCATTGTCGTCCTCCCTACACTTAATGTAGTCCAATTAGGGTTTTTTAACCAATCTTGTGCATCCAATAGGTGTTTTGTGTCAATGGATGAATATTTAGGTCATTTTCGTCCTCCTTAGGCTAATTCTTGTCCAATTATGGTTTTTAACAAATCTTGTGCATCCAATAGGAGTTTTGTGTCATTAGAAGAACAATTAGGTCATTTTCGTCCTCCCTAAACTTAATCTTGTCCAATTAGGGTTTCTAACCAATGTTGTGCATCCAATAGGTGTTTTGTGTCATTGGATGAACATTAAGGTCATTGTCGTCCTCCCTACACTTAATGTAGTCCAATTACGGTTTTTTAACCAATCTTGTGCATCCAATAGGTGTTTGTGTCATTGGATGAACATTTAGGTCATTGTCGTCCTCCCTACACTTAATGTAGTCCAATTAGAGTTTTTTAACCAATCTTGTGCATCCAATAGGTGTTTTGTGTCAATGGATGAATATTTAGGTCATTTTCATCCTCCCTAGGCTAATTCTTGTCCAATTATGGTTTCTAACAAATCTTGTGCATCCAATAGGAGTTTTGTGTCATTGGAAGAACAATTAGGTCATTTTCGTCCTCCCTACACTTAATCTTGTCCAATTAGGGTTTCTAGCCAATGTTTTGCAACCAATAGGTGTTTTGTGTCATTGGATGAATATTTAGGTCATTTTCGTCCTCCCTACACTTAATCTTGTCCAATTAGGGTTTTTAACCAATCTTGTGCATCCAATAGGTGTTTTGTGTCATTGGACGAACAATTAGGTCATTTTCGTCCTCCCTAAACTTAATCTTGTCCAATTATGGTTTCTAACCAATGTTGTGCATCCAATAGGTGTTTTGTGTCATTGGATGAACATTTAGGTCATTGTCGTCCTCCCTACACTTAATGTAGTCCAATTAGGGTTTTTTAACCAATCTTGTGCATCCAATAGGTGTTTTTTGTCATTGGATGAACATTTAGGTCATTGTCGTCCTCCCTACACTTAATGTAGTCCAATTAGGGTTTTTTAACCAATCTTGTGCATCCAATAGGTGTTTTGTGTCAATGGATGAATATTTAGGTCATTTTCGTCCTCCCTTGGCTAATTCTTGTCCAATTATGGTTTTTAACAAATCTTGTGCATCCAATAGGAATTTTGTGTCATTGGAAGAACAATTAGGTCATTTTCGTCCTCCCTACACTTAATCTTGTCCAATTAGGGTTTCTAACCAATGTTTTGCATCCAATAGGTGTTTTGTGTCATTGGATGAATATTTAGGTCATTTTCGTCCTCCCTACACTTAATCTTGTCCAATTAGGGTTTTTAACCAATCTTGTGCATCCAATAGGTGTTTTGTGTCATTGGACGAACAATTAGGTCATTTTCGTCCTCCCTAAACTTTATCTTGTCCAATTAGGGTTTCTAACCAATGTTGTGCATCCAATAGGTGTTTTGTGTCATTGGATGAACATTTAGGTCATTGTCGTCCTCCCTACACTTAATGTAGTCCAATTAGGGTTTTTTAACCAATCTTGTGCATCCAATAGGTGTTTTGTGTCAATGGATGAATATTTAGGTCATTTTCATCCTCCCTAGGCTAATTCTTGTCCAATTATGGTTTCTAACAAATCTTGTGCATCCAATAGGAGTTTTGTGTCATTGGAATAACAATTAGGTCATTTTCGTCCTCCCTACACTTAATCTTGTCCAATTAGGGTTTCTAACCAATGTTTTGCATCCAATAGGTGTTTTGTGTCATTGGATGAATATTTAGGTCATTTTCGTCCTCCCTACACTTAATCTTGTCCAATTAGGGTTTTTAACCAATCTTGTGCATCCAATAGGTGTTTTGTGTCATTGGACGAACAATTAGGTCATTTTCGTCCTCCCTAAACTTAATCTTGTCCTATTATGGTTTCTAACCAATGTTGTGCATCCTATAGGTGTTTTGTGTCATTGGATGAACATTTAGGTCATTGTCGTCCTCCCTACACTTAATGTACTCCAATTCGGGTTTTTTAACCAATCTTGTGCATCCAATAGGTGTTTTTTGTCATTGGATGAACATTTAGGTCATTGTCGTCCTCCCTACACTTAATGTAGTCCAATTAGGGTTTTTTAACCAATCTTGTGCATCCAATAGGTGTTTTGTGTAAATGGATGAATATTTAGGTCATTTTCGTCCTCCATAGGCTAATTCTTGTCCAATTATGGTTTTTAACAAATCTTGTGCATCCAATAGGAGTTTTGTGTCATTGGAAGAACAATTAGGTCATTTTCGTCCTCCCTACACTTAATCTTGTCCAATTAGGGTTTCTAACCAATGTTTTGCATCCAATAGGTGTTTTGTGTCATTGGATGAATATTTAGGTTATTTTCGTCCTCCCAACACTTAATCTTGTCGAATTAGGGTTTTTAACTAATCTTGTGCATCCAATAGGTGTTTTGTGTCATTGGACGAACAATTAGGTCATTTTCGTCCTCCCTAAACTTAATCTTGTCCAATTAGGGTTTCTAACCAATGTTGTGCATCCAATAGGTGTTTTGTGTCATTGGATGAACATTTAGGTCATTGTCGTCCTCCCTACACTTAATGTAGTCCAATTAGGGTTTTTTAACCAATCTTGTGCATCCAATAGGTGTTTTTGTGTCATTGGATGAACATTTTGGTCATTTTCGTCCTCCCTAGGCTAATTCTTGTCCAATTAGGGTTTTTAACCAATCTTGTGCATCCAATAGGTGTTTTGTGTCATTGGATGAACATTTCGGTCATTTTCGTCCTCCATACACTTAATCTTGTCCAATTAGGGTTTTTAACAAATCTTGTGCATCCAATAGGTGTTTTGTGTCATTGGATGAATAATTAGGTCATTTTCGTCCTCTCTACACTTAATCTTGTCCAATTAGGGTTTTTAACCAATCTTGTGCATCCAATAGGTGTTTTGTGTCATTGGACGAACAATTAGGTCATTTTCGTCCTCCCTAAACTTAATCTTGTCCAATTAGGGTTTCTAACCAATGTTGTGCATCTAATAGGTGTTTTGTGTCATTGGATGAACATTTAGGTCATTGTCGTCCTCCCTACACTTAATGTAGTCCAATTAGGGTTTTTTAACCAATCTTGTGCATCCAATAGGTGTTTTGTGTCAATGGATGAATATTTAGGTCATTTTCGTCCTCCTTAGGCTAATTCTTGTCCAATTATGGTTTTTAACAAATCTTGTGCATCCAATAGGAGTTTTGTGTCATTGGAAGAACAATTAGGTCATTTTCGTCCTCCCTAAACTTAATCTTGTCCAATTAGGGTTTCTAACCAATGTTGTGCATCCAATAGGTGTTTTGTGTCATTCGATGAATATTTAGGTCATTTTCGTCCTCCCTACACATAATCTTGTCCAATTAGGTTTTTTAACCAATCTTTTGCATCCAATAGGTGTTTTGTGTCATTGGATGAACATTTAGGTAATTTTCGTTCTCCCTACACTTAATCTTGTCCAATTAGGGTTTCTAACCAATGTTTTGCATCCAATAGGTGTTTTGTGTCATTGGATGAATATTTAGGTTATTTTCGTCCTCCCTACACTTAATCTTGTCCAATTAGGGTTTTTAACCAATCTTGTGCATCCAATAGGTGTTTTGTGTCATTGGACGAACAATTAGGTCATTTTCGTGCTCCCTAAACTTAATCTTGTCCAATTAGGGTTTCTAATCAATGTTGTGCATCCAATAGGTGTTTTGTGTCATTGGATGAACATTTAGGTCATTGTCGTCCTCCCTACACTTAATGTAGTCCAATTAGGGTTTTTTAACCAATCTTGTGCATCCAATAGGTGTTTTTGTGTCATTCGATGAACATTTTGGTCATTTTCGTCCTCCCTAGGCTAATTCTTGTCCAATTAGGGTTTTTAACCAATCTTGTGCATCCAATAGGTGTTTTGTGTCATTGGATGAACATTTAGGTCATTTTCGTCCTCCATACACTTAATCTTGTCCAATTAGGGTTTTTAACCAATCTTGTGCATCCAATAGGTGTTTTGTGTCATTGGACGAACAATTAGGTCATTTTCGTCCTCCCTAAACTTAATCTTGTCCAATTAGGGTTTCTAACCAATGTTGTGCATCTAATAGGTGTTTTGTGTCATTGGATGAACATTTAGGTCATTGTCGTCCTCCCTACACTTAATGTAGTCCAATTAGGGTTTTTTAACCAATCTTGTGCATCCAATAGGTGTTCTGTGTCAATGGATGAATATTTAGGTCATTTTCGTCCTCCTTAGGCTAATTCTTGTCCAATTATGGTTTTTAACAAATCTTGTGCATCCAATAGGAGTTTTGTGTCATTGGAAGAACAATTAGGTCATTTTCGTCCTCCCTACACTTAATCTTGTCCAATTAGGGTTTCTAACCAATGTTTTGCATCCAATAGGTGTTTTGTGTCATTGGACGAACATTTAGGTCATTTTCGTCCTCCCTACACTTAATCTTGTCCAATTAGGGTTTTTAACCAATCTTGTGCATCCAATAGGTGTTTTGTGTCATTGGATGAACATTTAGGTCATTGTCGTCCTCCCTACACTTAATGTAGTCCAATTAGGGTTTTTTAACCAATCTTGTGCATCCAATAGGTGTTTTGTGTCAATGGATGAATATTTAGGTCATTTTCGTCCTCCTTAGGCTAATTCTTGTCCAATTATGGTTTTTAACAAATCTTGTGCATCCAATAGGAGTTTTGTGTCATTAGAAGAACAATTAGGTCATTTTCGTCCTCCCTAAACTTAATCTTGTCCAATTAGGGTTTCTAACCAATGTTGTGCATCCAATAGGTGTTTTGTGTCATTGGATGAACATTAAGGTCATTGTCGTCCTCCCTACACTTAATGTAGTCCAATTACGGTTTTTTAACCAATCTTGTGCATCCAATAGGTGTTTGTGTCATTGGATGAACATTTAGGTCATTGTCGTCCTCCCTACACTTAATGTAGTCCAATTAGAGTTTTTTAACCAATCTTGTGCATCCAATAGGTGTTTTGTGTCAATGGATGAATATTTAGGTCATTTTCATCCTCCCTAGGCTAATTCTTGTCCAATTATGGTTTCTAACAAATCTTGTGCATCCAATACGAGTTTTGTGTCATTGGAAGAACAATTAGGTCATTTTCGTCCTCCCTACACTTAATCTTGTCCAATTAGGGTTTCTAGCCAATGTTTTGCATCCAATAGGTGTTTTGTGTCATTGGATGAATATTTAGGTCATTTTCGTCCTCCCTACACTTAATCTTGTCCAATTAGGGTTTTTAACCAGTGCATCCAATAGGTGTTTTGTGTCATTGGACGAACAATTAGGTCATTTTCGTCCTCCCTAAACTTAATCTTGTCCAATTAGGGTTTCTAACCAATGTTGTGCATCCAATAGGTGTTTTGTGTCATTGGATGAACATTTAGGTCATTGTCGTCCTCCCTACACTTAATGTAGTCCAATTAGGGTTTTTTAACCAATCTTGTGCATCCAATAGGTGTTTTTTGTCATTGGATGAACATTTAGGTCATTGTCGTCCTCCCTACACTTAATGTAGTCCAATTAGGGTTTTTTAACCAATCTTGTGCATCCAATAGGTGTTTTGTGTCAATGGATGAATATTTAGGTCATTTTCGTCCTCCCTAGGCTAATTCTTGTCCAATTATGGTTTTTAACAAATCTTGTGCATCCAATAGGAGTTTTGTGTCATTGGAAGAACAATTAGGTCATTTTCGTCCTCCCTACACTTAATCTTGTCCAATTAGGGTTTCTAACCAATGTTGTGCATCCTATAGGTGTTTTGTGTCATTGGATGAACATTTAGGTCATTGTCGTCCTCCCTACACTTAATGTAGTCCAATTAGGGTTTTTTAACCAATCTTGTGCATCCAATAGGTGTTTTTTGTCATTGGATGAACATTTAGGTCATTGTCGTCCTCCCTACACTTAATGTAGTCCAATTAGGGTTTTTTAACCAATCTTGTGCATCCAATAGGTGTTTTGTGTCATTGGATGAATATTTAGGTCATTTTCGTCCTCCCTAGGCTAATTCTTGTCCAATTATGGTTTTTAACAAATCTTGTGCATCCAATAGGAGTTTTGTGTCATTGGAAGAACAATTAGGTCATTTTCGTCCTCCCTACACTTAATCTTGTCCAATTAGGGTTTCTAACCAATGTTTTGCATCCAATAGGTGTTTTGTGTCATTGGATGAATATTTAGGTTATTTTCGTCCTCCCTACACTTAATCTTGTCCAATTAGGGTTTTTAACCAATCTTGTGCATCCAATAGGTGTTTTGTGTCATTGGACGAACAATTAGGTCATTTTCGTGCTCCCTAAACTTAATCTTGTCCAATTAGGGTTTCTAATCAATGTTGTGCATCCAATAGGTGTTTTGTGTCATTGGATGAACATTTAGGTCATTGTCGTCCTCCCTACACTTAATGTAGTCCAATTAGGGTTTTTTAACCAATCTTGTGCATCCAATAGGTGTTTTTGTGTCATTCGATGAACATTTTGGTCATTTTCGTCCTCCCTAGGCTAATTCTTGTCCAATTAGGGTTTTTAACCAATCTTGTGCATCCAATAGGTGTTTTGTGTCATTGGATGAACATTTAGGTCATTTTCGTCCTCCATACACTTAATCTTGTCCAATTAGGGTTTTTAACCAATCTTGTGCATCCAATAGGTGTTTTGTGTCATTGGACGAACAATTAGGTCATTTTCGTCCTCCCTAAACTTAATCTTGTCCAATTAGGGTTTCTAACCAATGTTGTGCATCTAATAGGTGTTTTGTGTCATTGGATGAACATTTAGGTCATTGTCGTCCTCCCTACACTTAATGTAGTCCAATTAGGGTTTTTTAACCAATCTTGTGCATCCAATAGGTGTTTTGTGTCAATGGATGAATATTTAGGTCATTTTCGTCCTCTTTAGGCTAATTCTTGTCCAATTATGGTTTTTAACAAATCTTGTGCATCCAATAGGAGTTTTGTGTCATTGGAAGAACAATTAGGTCATTTTCGTCCTCCCTACACTTAATCTTGTCCAATTAGGGTTTCTAACCAATGTTTTGCATCCAATAGGTGTTTTGTGTCATTGGATGAATATTTAGGTCATTTTCGTCCTCCCTACACTTAATCTTGTCCAATTAGGGTTTTTAACCAATCTTGTGCATCCAATAGGTGTTTTGTGTCATTGGACGAACAATTAGGTCATTTTCGTCCTCCCAAAACTTAATCTTGTCCAATTAGGGTTTCTAACCAATGTTGTGCATCCAATAGGTGTTTTGTGTCATTGGATGAACATTTAGGTCATTGTCGTCCTCCCTACACTTAATGTAGTCCAATTAGGGTTTTTTAACCAATCTTGTGCATCCAATAGGTGTTTTTGTGTCATTGGATGAACATTTTGGTCATTTTCGTCCTCCCTAGGCTAATTCTTGTCCAATTAGGGTTTTTAACCAATGTTTTGCATCCAATAGGTGTTTTGTGTCATTGGATGAATATTTAGGTCATTTTCGTCCTCCCTACACTTAATCTTGTCCAATTAGGGTTTTTAACCAATCTTGTGCATCCAATAGGTGTTTTGTGTCATTGGACGAACAATTAGGTCATTTTCCTCCTCCCTAAACTTAATCTTGTCCAATTAGGGTTTCTAACCAACGTTGTGCATCCAATAGGTGTTTTGTGTCATGGGATGAACATTTAGGTCATTTTCGTCCTCCCTACACTTAATGTTGTCCAATTAGGGTTTTTTAACCAATCTTGTGCATCCAATAGGTGCTTTTGTGTCATTGGATGAACATTTAGGTCATTTTCGTCCTCCCTAGGCTAATTCTTGTCCAATTAGGGTTTTTATCCAATCTTGTGCATCCATTAGGTGTTTTTGTTTCATTGGATGAACATTTAGGTCATTTTCGTCCTCCCTAGGCTAATTCTTGTCCAATTAGGGTTTTTAACCAATGTTGTGCATCCAATAGGTGTTTTGTGTCATTGGATGAACATTTAGGTCATTTTCATCCTCCCTACACTTAATCTTTTCCAATTAGGGTTTTTAACCAATCTTGTGCATCCAATAGGTGTTTTGTGTCATTGGATGAACATTTAGGTCATTTTCGTCCTCCCTACACTTAATCTTGTCCAATTAGGGTTTTTAACCAATCTTTTGCATTCATTAGGTGTTTTGTGTCATTGGATGAATATTTAGGTCATTTTCGTCCTCCCTACACTTAATCTTGTCCAATTAGGGTTTTTAACCAATCTTGTGTATCCAATAGGTGTTTTGTGTCATTGGACGAACAATTAGGTTATTTTCGTCCTCCCTAAACTTAATCTTGTCCAATTAGGGTTTCTAACCAATGTTGTGCATCCAATAGGTGTTTTGTGTCATTGGATGAACATTTAGGTCATTGTCGTCCTCCCTACACTTAATGTAGTCCAATTACGGTTTTTTAACCAATCTTGTGCATCCAATAGGTGTTTTGTGTCATTGGATGAACATTTAGGTCATTTTCGTCCTCCCTACACTTAATGTAGTCCAATTAGGGTTTTTTAACCAATCTTGTGCATCCATTTGGTGTTTTTGTGTCATTGGATGAACATTTAGGTCATTTTCGTCCTCCCTAGGCTATTTCTTGTCCAATTAGGGTTTTTATCCAATCTTGTGCATCCATTAGGTGTTTTTGTTTCATTGGATGAACAATCAGGTCATTTTCGTCCTCCCTAGGCTAATTCCTGTCCAATTATGGTTTTTAACAAATCTTGTGCATCCAATAGGAGTTTTGTGTCATTGGAAGAACAATTAGGTCATTTTCGTCCTCCCTACACTTAATCTTGTCCAATTAGGGTTTCTAACCAATGTTGTGCATCCAATAGGTGTTTTGGGTCATTGGATGAACATTTAGGTCATTTTCGTCCTCACTACACTTAATCTTGTCCCATTCGGGTTTTTAACAAATCTTGTGCACCCACTAGGTGTTTTGTGTCATTGGATGAACAATTAGGTCATTTTCGTCCTCCCTAAACTTAATGTTGTCCAATTAGGGTTTCTAACAAATGTTGTGCATCCAATAGGTGTTTTGTGTCATTGGATGAACATTTAGGTCATTTTCGTCCTCCCTACAGTTAATCTTGTCCAATTAGGGTTTTTAACCAATCTTGTGCATCCATTAGGTGTTTTGTGTCATTGGATGAACAATTAGGTCATTTTCGTCCTCCCTACACTTAATCTTGTCCAATTAGGGTTTTTAACCAATCTTGTGCATCCAATAGGTGTTTTGTGTCATTGGATGAACAATTAGGTCATTTTCGTCCTCCCCAAACTTAATCTTGTCCAATTACGGTTTCTAACCAATCTTGTGCATCCAATAGGTGTTTTGTGTCATTGGATGAACATTTAGGTCATTTTCGTCCTCCCTACACTTATTCTTGTCCAATTAGGGTTTTTAACCAATCTTTTGCATCCATTAGGTGTTTTGTGTCATTGGATGAACAATTAGGTCATTTTCGTCCTCCCTACACTTAATCTTGTCCAATTAGGGTTTTTAACCAATCTTGTGCATCCAATAGCTGTTTTGTGTCATTGGATGAACAATTAGGTCATTTTCGTCCTCCCCAAACTTAATCTTGTCCAATTAGGGTTTCTAACCAATCTTGTGCATCCAATAGGTGTTTTGTGTCATTGGATGAACATTTAGGTCATTTTCGTCCTCCCTACACTTAATGTAGTCCAATTAGGGTTTTTTAACCAATCTTGTGCATCCATTTGGTGTTTTTGTGTCATTGGATGAACATTTAGGTCATTTTCGTCCTCCCTAGGCTATTTCTTGTCCAATTAGGGTTTTTATCCAATCTTGTGCATCCATTAGGTGTTTTTGTTTCATTGGATGAACAATCAGGTCATTTTCGTCCTCCCTAGGCTAATTGCTGTCCAATTAGGGTTTCTAACCAATCTTGTGCGTCCAATAGGTGTTTTGTGTCAATGGATGAATATTTAGGTCATTTTCGTCCTCCCTAGGCTAATTCTTGTCCAATTATGGTTTTTAACAAATCTTGTGCATCCAATAGGAGTTTTGTGTCATTGGAAGAACAATTAGGTCATTTTCGTCCTCCCTACACTTAATCTTGTCCAATTAGGGTTTCTAACCAATGTTGTGCATCCAATAGGTGTTTTGTGTCATTGGATGAACATTTAGGTCATTTTCGTCCTCCCTACACTTAATGTAGTCCAATTAGGGTTTTTTAACCAATCTTGTGCATCCAATAGGTGTTTTGTGTCATTGGATGAACATTAGGTCATTTTCGTCCTCCCTACACTTAATCTTGTCCATTTAGGGTTTTTAACAAATCTTGTGCATCCAATAGGTGTTTTGTGTCATTGGATGAACAATTAGGTCATTTTCGTCCTCCCTAAACTTAATCTTGTCCAATTAGGGTTTCTAACCAATGTTGTGCATCCAATAGATGTTTTGTGTCATTGGATGAACATTTAGGTCATTTTCGTCCTCCCTACACTTAATCTTGTCCAATTAGGGTTTTTAACCAATCTTGTGCATCCAATAGGTGTTTTGTGTCATTGGATGAACATTTAGGTCATTTTTGTCCTCCCTAGGCTAATTCTTGTCCAATTAGGGTTTTTAACCAATCTTGTGCATCCAATAGGAGTTTTGTGTCATTGGATGAACATTTAGGTCATTTTCGTCCTCCCTACACTTAATGTAGTCCAATTAGGGTTTTTAACCAATCTTATGCATCCAATAGGTGTTTTGTTTCATTGGATGAACATTTAGGTCATTTTCGTCGTCCCTAGGCTAATTCTTGTCTAATTAGGGTTTTTAACCAATCTTGTGCATCCATTAGGTGTTTTTGTGTCATTGGATGAACATTTAGGTCATTTTCGTCCTCCCTACACTTAATGTAGTCCAATTAGGGTTTTTAACCAATCTTGTGCATCCAATAGGTGTTTTGTGTCATTGGATGAACATTTAGGTCATTTTCGTCCTCCCTAGGCTTATTCTTGTCCAATTAGGGTTTTTAACCAATCTTGTGCATCCAATAGGTGTTTTGTGTCATTGGATGAACAATTAGGTCATTTTCGTCCTCCCTACACTTAATCTTGTCCAATTAGGGTTTTTAACCAATCTTGTGCATCCAATAGGTGTTTTGTGTCATTGGACGAACAATTAGGTCATTTTCCTCCTCCCTAAACTTAATCTTGTCCAATTAGGGTTTCTAACCAACGTTGTGCATCCAATAGGTGTTTTGTGTCATGGGATGAACATTTAGGTCATTTTCGTCCTCCCTACACTTAATGTTGTCCAATTAGGGTTTTTTAACCAATCTTGTGCATCCAATAGGTGCTTTTGTGTCATTGGATGAACATTTAGGTCATTTTCGTCCTCCCTAGGCTAATTCTTGTCCAATTAGGGTTTTTATCCAATCTTGTGCATCCATTAGGTGTTTTTGTTTCATTGGATGAACATTTAGGTCATTTTCGTCCTCCCTAGGCTAATTCTTGTCCAATTAGGGTTTTTAACCAATGTTGTGCATCCAATAGGTGTTTTGTGTCATTGGATGAACATTTAGGTCATTTTCATCCTCCCTACACTTAATCTTTTCCAATTAGGGTTTTTAACCAATCTTGTGCATCCAATAGGTGTTTTGTGTCATTGGATGAACATTTAGGTCATTTTCGTCCTCCCTACACTTAATCTTGTCCAATTAGGGTTTTTAACCAATCTTGTGCACCCAATAGGTATTTTGTGTCATTAGATGAACAATTAGGTCATTTTCGTCCTCCCTAAACATAATGTAGTCCAACTAGGGTTTTTAAGCAATCTTGTGTATCCATTAGGTGTTTTTGTGTCATTGGATGAACATTTAGGTCATTTTCGTCCTCCCTAGGCTAATTCTTGTCCAATTAGGGTTTTTAACCAATCTTGTGCATCCAATAGGTGTTTTGTGTCATTGGATGAACATTTAGGTCATTTTAGTCCTCCCTAGGCTAATTCTTGTCCAATTAGGGTTTTTAACCAATCTTGTGCATCCAATAGGAGTTTTGTGTCATTGGATGAACATTTAGGTCATTTTCGTCCTCCCTACACTTAATGTAGTCCAATTAGGGTTTTTAACCAATCTTATGCATCCAATAGGTGTTTTGTTTCATTGGATGAACATTTAGGTCATTTTCGTCGTCCCTAGGCTAATTGTTGTCTAATTAGGGTTTTTAACCAATCTTGTGCATCCATTAGGTGTTTTTGTGTCATTGGATGAACATTTAGGTCATTTTCGTCCTCCCTAGGCTAATTCTTTTCCAATTAGGGTTTTTAACCAATCTTGTGCATCCAATAGGTTGTTTGTGTCATTGGATGAACATTTAGGTCATTTTCGTCCTCCCTACACTTAATCTTGTCCAATTAGGGTTTTTTACAAATCTTGTGCATCCAATAGGTGTTTTGTATCATTGGATGAACATTTAGGTCATTTTCGTCCTCCCTACACTTAATGTAGTGCAATTAGGGTTTTTTAACTAATCTTGTGCATCCAATAGGTGTTTTGTGTCATTGGATGAACAATTAGGTAATTTTCGTCCTCCCTAAACTTAATCTTGTCCAATTAGGGTTTCTAACCAATGTTGTGCATCCAATAGGTGTTTTGTGTCATTGGATGAACATTTAGGTCATTTTCATCCTCCCTAGGCTAATTCTTGTCCAATTAGGGTTTTTAACCAATCTTGAGCATCCAATAGGTGTTTTGTGTCATTGGATGAACATTTAGGTCATTTTCGTCCTCCCTAAACTTAATCTTCTCCAATTAGGGTTTCTAACCAATGTTGTGCATCCAATAGGTGTTTTGTGTCATTGGAAGAACAATTAGGTCATTTTCGTCCTCCCTACACTTAATCTTGTCCAATTAGGGTTTCTAACCAATGTTTTGCATCCAATAGGTGTTTTGTGTCATTGGATGAATATTTAGGTCATTTTCGTCCTCCCTACACTTAATCTTGTCCAATTAGGGTTTTTAACCAATCTTGTGTATCCAATAGGTGTTTTGTGTCATTGGACGAACAATTAGGTCATTTTCGTCCTCCCTAAACTTAATCTTGTCCAATTAGGGTTTCTAACCAATGTTGTGCATCCAATAGGTGTTTTGTGTCATTGGATGAACATTTAGGTCATTGTCGTCCTCCCTACACTTAATGTAGTCCAATTAGGGTTTTTTAACCAATCTTTTGCATCCAATAGGTGTTTTGTGTCAATGGATGAATATTTAGGTCATTTTCGTCCTCCTTAGGCTAATTCTTGTCCAATTATGGTTTTTAACAAATCTTGTGCATCCAATAGGAGTTTTGTGTCATTGGAAGAACAATTAGGTCATTTTCGTCCTCCCTACACTTAATCTTGTCCAATTATGGTTTCTAACTAATGTTGTCCATCCAATAGGTGTTTTGTGTCATTGGATGAACATTTAGGTCATTGTCGTCCTCCCTATGCTTAATGTAGTCCAATTAGGGTTTTTTAACCAATCTTGTGCATCCAATAGGTGTTTTTTGTCATTGGATGAACATTTAGGTCATTGTCGTCCTCCCTACACTTAATGTAGTCCAATTAGGGTTTTTTAACCAATCTTGTGCATCCAATAGGTGTTCTGTGTCAATGGATGAATATTTAGGTCATTTTCGTCCTCCTTAGGCTACTTCTTGTCCAATTATGGTTTTTAACAAATCTTGTGCATCCAATAGGAGTTTTGTGTCATTGGAAGAACAATTAGGTCATTTTCGTCCTCCCTACACTTAATCTTGTCCAATTAGGGTTTCTAACCAATGTTTTGCATCCAATAGGTGTTTTGTGTCATTGGATGAATATTTAGGTTATTTTCGTCCTCCCTACACTTAATCTTGTCCAATTAGGGTTTTTAACCAATCTTGTGCATCCAATAGGTGTTTTGTGTCATTGGACGAACAATTAGGTCATTTTCGTCCTCCCTAAACTTAATCTTGTCCAATTAGGGTTTCTAATCAATGTTGTGCATCCAATAGGTATTTTGTGTCATTGGATGAACATTTAGGTCATTGTCGTCCTCCCTACACATAATGTAGTCCAATTAGGGTTTTTTAACCAATCTTGTGCATCCAATAGGTGTTTTTGTGTCATTGGATGAACATTTTGGTCATTTTCGTCCTCCCTAGGCTAATTCTTGTCCAATTAGGGTTTTTAACCAATCTTGTGCATCCAATAGGTGTTTTGTGTCATTGGATGAACATTTAGGTTATTTTCGTCCTCCATAAACTTAATCTTGTCCAATTAGGGTTTTTAACAAATCTTGTGCATCCAATAGGTGTTTTGTGTCATTGGATGAAAAATTAGGTCATTTTCGTCCTCTCTACACTAAATCTTGTCCAATTAGGGTTTGTAACCAATCTTGTGCATCCAATAGGTGTTTTGTGTCATTGGACGAACAATTAGGTCATTTTCGTCCTCCCTAAACTTAATCTTGTCCAATTAGGGTTTCTAACCAATGTTGTGCATCTAATAGGTGTTTTGTGTCATTGGATGAACATTTAGGTCATTGTCGTCCTCCCTACACTTAATGTAGTCCAATTAGGGTTTTTTAACCAATCTTGTGCATCCAATAAGTGTTTTGTGTCAATGGATGAATATTTAGGTCATTTTCGTCCTCCTTAGGCTAATTCTTGTCCAATTATGGTTTTTAACAAATCTTGTGCATCCAATAGGAGTTTTGTGTCATTGGAAGAACAATTAGGTCATTTTCGTCCTCCTTACACTTAATCTTGTCCAATTAGGGTTTCTAACCAATGTTTTGCATCCAATAGGTGTTTTGTGTCATTGGATGAATATTTAGGTCATTTTCGTCCTCCCTACACTTAATCTTGTCCAATTAGGGTTTTTAACCAATCTTGTGCATCCAATAGGTGTTTTGTGTCATTCGACGAATAATTAGGTCATTTTCGTCCTCCCCAAACTTAATCTTGTCCAATTAGGGTTTCTAACCAATGTTGTGCATCCAATAGGTGTTTTGTGTCATTGGATGAACATTTAGGTCATTGTCGTCCTCCGTACACTTAATGTAGTCCAATTAGGGTTTTTTAACCAATCTTGTGCATCCAATAGGTGTTTTTGTGTCATTGGATGAACATTTTGGTCATTTTCGTCCTCCCTAGGCTAATTCTTGTCCAATTAGGGTTTTTAACCAATCTTGTGCATCCAATAGGTGTTTTGTGTCATTCGATGAACATTTAGGTCATTTTCGTCCTCCATACACTTAATCTTGTCCAATTAGGGTTTTTAACAAATCTTGTGCATCCAATAGGTGTTTTGTGTCATTGGATGAACAATTAGGTCATTTTCGTCCTCTCTACACTTAATCTTGTCCAATTAGGGTTTTTAACCAATCTTGTGCATCCAATAGGTGTTTTGTGTCATTGTCGAACAATTAGGTCATTTTCCTCCTCCCTAAACTTAATCTTGTCCAATTAGGGTTTCTAACCAACGTTGTGCATCCAATAGGTGTTTTGTGTCATGGGATGAACATTTAGGTCATTTTCGTCCTCCCTACACTTAATGTAGTCCAATTAGGGTTTTTTAACCAATCTTGTGCATCCAATAGGTGCTTTTGTGTCATTGGATGAACATTTAGGTCATTTTCGTCCTCCCTAGGCTAATTCTTGTCCAATTAGGGTTTTTATCCAATCTTGTGCATCCATTAGGTGTTTTTGTTTCATTGGATGAACATTTAGGTCATTTTCGTCCTCCCTAGGCTAATTCTTGTCCAATTAGGGTTTTTAACCAATGTTGTGCATCCAATAGGTGTTTTGTGTCATTGGATGAACATTTAGGTCATTTTCATCCTCCCTACACTTAATCTTTCCAATTAGGGTTTTTAACCAATCTTGTGCATCCAATAGGTGTTTTGTGTCATTGGATGAACATTTAGGTCATTTTCGTCCTCCCTACACTTAATCTTGTCCAATTAGGGTTTTTAACAAATCTTGTGCACCCACTAGGTGTTTTGTGTCATTGGATAAACAATTAGGTCATTTTCGTCCTCCCTAAACTTAATGTTATCCAATTAGGGTTTCTAACCAATGTTGTGCATCCAATAGGTGTTTTGTGTCATTGGATGAACATTTAGGTCATTTTCGTCCTCCCTACACTTAATCTTGTCCAATTAGGGTTTTTAACCAATCTTGTGCATCCATTAGGTGTTTTGTGTCATTGGACGAACAATTAGGTCATTTTCGTCCTCCCTAAACTTAATCTTGTCCAATTAGGGTTTCTAACCAATGTTGTGCATCCAATAGGTGTTTTGTGTCATTGGATGAACATTTAGGTCATTTTCGTCCTCCCCAAACTTAATCTTGTCCAATTAGGGTTTCTAACCAATCTTGTGCATCCAATAGGTGTTTTGTGTCATTGGATGAACATTTAGGTCATTTTCGTCCTCCCTACACTTAATCTTGTCCAATTAGGGTTTCTAACCAATGTTTTGCATCCAATAGGTGTTTTGTGTCATTGGATGAATATTTAGGTCATTTTCGTCCTCCCTACACTTAATCTTGTCCAATTAGGGTTTTTAACCAATCTTGTGCATCCAATAGGTGTTTTGTCTCATTGAACGAACAATTAGGTCATTTTCGTCCTCCCTAAACTTAATCTTGTCCAATTAGGGTTTCTAACCAATGTTGTGCATCCAATAGGTGTTTTGTGTCATTGGATGAACATTTAGGTCATTGTCGTCCTCCCTACACTTAATGTAGTCCAATTAGGGTTTTTTAACCAATCTTGTGCATCCAATAGGTGTTTTTGTGTCATTGGATGAACATTTTGGTCATTTTCGTCCTCCCTAGGCTAATTCTTGTCCAAATAGTGTTTTTAACCAATCTTGTGCATCCAATAGGTGTTTTGTGTCATTCGATGAACATTTAGGTCATTTTCGTCCTCCATACACTTAATCTTGTCCAATTAGGGTTTTTAACAAATCTTGTGCATCCAATAGGTGTTTTGTGTCATTGGATGAACAATTAGGTCATTTTCGTCCTCCCTAAACTTAATCTTGTCCAATTAGGGTTTCTAACCAATGTTGTGCATCCAATAGGTGTTTTGTGTCATTGGATGAACATTTAGGTCATTCTCGTCCTCCCTACACTTAATGTAGTCCAATTAGGGTTTTTTAACCAATCTTGTGCATCCAATAGGTGTTTTTGTGTCATTGGATGAACATTTTGGTCATTTTCGTCCTCCCTAGGCTAATTCTTGTCCAATTAGGGTTTTTAACCAATCTTGTGCATCCAATAGGTGTTTTGTGTCATTCGATGAACATTTAGGTCATTTTCGTCCTCCCTACACTTAATCTTGTCCAATTAGGGTTTTTAACAAATCTTGTGCATCCAATAGGTGTTTTGTGTCATTGGATGAACAATTAGGTCATTTTCGTCCTCTCTACACTTAATCTTGTCCAATTAGGGTTTTTAACCAATCTTGTGCATCCAATAGGTGTTTTGTGTCATTGGACGAACAATTAGGTCATTTTCCTCCTCCCTAAACTTAATCTTGTCCAATTAGGGTTTCTAACCAACGTTGTGCATCCAATAGGTGTTTTGTGTCATGGGATGAACATTTAGGTCATTTTCGTCCTCCCTACACTTAATGTAGTCCAATTAGGGTTTTTTAACCAATCTTGTGCATCCAATAGGTGTTTTTGTCTCATTGGATGAACATTTAGGTCATTTTCGTCCTCCCTAGGCTAATTCTTGTCCAATTAGGGTTTTTATCCAATCTTGTGCATCCATTAGGTGTTTTTGTTTCATTGGATGAACATTTAGGTCATTTTCGTCCTCCCTAGGCTAATTCTTGTCCAATTAGGGTTTTTAACCAATGTTGTGCATCCAATAGGTGTTTTGTGTCATTGGATGAAGATTTAGGTCATTTTCATCCTCCCTACACTTAATCTTTTCCAATTAGGGTTTTTAACCAATCTTGTGCATCCAATAGGTGTTTTGTGTCATTGGATGAACATTTAGGTCATTTTCGTCCTCCCTACACTTAATCTTGTCCAATTAGGGTTTTTAACAAATCTTGTGCACCCACTAGGTGTTTTGTGTCTTTGGATGAACAATTAGGTCATTTTCGTCCTCCCTAAACTTAATGTTGTCCAATTAGGGTTTCTAACAAATGTTGTGCATCCAATAGGTGTTTTGTGTCATTGGATGAACATTTAGGTCATTTTCGTCCTCCCTAGGCTAATTCTTGTCCAATTAGGGTCTTTAACCAATCTTGTGCATCCAATAGGTGTTTTGTGTCATTGGATGAACAATTAGGTCATTTTCGTCCTCCCCAAACTTAATCTTGTCCAATTAGGGTTTCTAACCAATCTTGTGCATCCTATAGGTGTTTTGTGTCATTGGATGAACATTTAGGTCATTTTCGTCCTCCCTACACTTAATCTTGTCCAATTAGGGTTTTTAACCAATCTTGAGCATCCATTAGGTGTTTTGTGTCATTGGATGAACAATTAGGTCATTTTCGTCCTCCCTACACTTAATCTTGTCCAATTAGGGTTTTTAACCAATCTTGTGCATCCAATAGCTGTTTTGTGTCATTGGATGAACAATTAGGTCATTTTCGTCCTCCCCAAACTTAATCTTGTCCAATTAGGGTTTCTAACCAATCTTGTGCATCCAATAGGTGTTTTGTGTCATTGGATGAACATTTAGGTCATTTTCGTCCTCCCTACACTTAATGTAGTCCAATTAGGGTTTTTTAACCAATCTTGTGCATCCATTTGGTGTTTTTGTGTCATTGGATGAACATTTAGGTCATTTTCGTCCTCCCTAGGCTATTTCTTGTCCAATTAGGGTTTTTATCCAATCTTGTGCATCCATTAGGTGTTTTTGTTTCATTGGATGAACAATCAGGTCATTTTCGTCCTCCCTAGGCTAATTGCTGTCCAATTAGGGTTTCTAACCAATCTTGTGCGTCCAATAGGTGTTTTGTGTCAATGGATGAATATTTAGGTCATTTTCGTCCTCCCTAGGCTAATTCTTGTCCAATTATGGTTTTTAACAAATCTTGTGCATCCAATAGGAGTTTTGTGTCATTGGAAGAACAATTAGGTCATTTTCGTCCTCCCTACACTTAATCTTGTCCAATTAGGGTTTCTAACCAATGTTTTGCATCCAATAGGTGTTTTGTGTCATTGGATGAATATTTAGGTCATTTTCGTCCTCCCTACACTTAATCTTGTCCAATTAGGGTTTTTAACCAATCTTGTGCATCCAATAGGTGTTTTGTCTCATTGAACGAACAATTAGGTCATTTTCGTCCTCCCTAAACTTAATCTTGTCCAATTAGGGTTTCTAACCAATGTTGTGCATCCAATAGGTGTTTTGTGTCATTGGATGAACATTTAGGTCATTTTCGTCCTCCCCAAACTTAATCTTGTCCAATTAGGGTTTCTAACCAATCTTGTGCATCCAATAGGTGTTTTGTGTCATTGGATGAACATTTAGGTCATTTTCGTCCTCCCTACAGTTAATCTTGTCCAATTAGGGTTTTTAACCAATCTTGTGCATCCATTAGGTGTTTTGTGTCATTGGATGAACAATTAGGTCATTTTTGTCCTCCCTACACTTAATCTTGTCCAATTAGGGTTTTTAACCAATCTTGTGCATCCAATAGGTGTTTTGTGTCATTGGATGAACAATTAGGTCATTTTCGTCCTCCCCAAACTTAATCTTTTCCAATTACGGTTTCTAACCAATCTTGTGCATCCAATAGGTGTTTTGTGTCATTGGATGAACATTTAGGTCATTTTCGTCCTCCCTACACTTAGTCTTTTCCAATTAGGGTTTTTAACCAATCTTTTGCATCCATTAGGTGTTTTGTGTCATTGGATGAACAATTAGGTCATTTTCGTCCTCCCTACACTTAATCTTGTCCAATTAGGGTTTTTAACCAATCTTGTGCATCCAATAGGTGTTTTGTGTCATTGGATGAACATTTAGGTCATTTTCGTCCTCCATACACTTAATCTTGTCCAATTAGGGTTTTTAACAAATCTTGTGTATCCAATAGGTGTTTTGTGTCATTGGATGAACAATTAGGTCATTTTCGTCCTCCCTAGGATAATTCTTGTATAATTAGGGTTTTTAACCAATCTTGTGCATCCAATAGGTGTTTTGTGTCATTGGACGAACAATTAGGTCATTTTCGTCCTCCCTAAACTTAATCTTGTCCAATTAGGGTTTCTAACCAATGTTGTGCATCCAATAGGTGTTTTGTGTCATTGGATGAACATTAAGGTCATTGTCGTCCTCCCTACACTTAATGTAGTCCAATTACGGTTTTTTAACCAATCTTGTGCATCCAATAGGTGTTTGTGTCATTGGATGAACATTTAGGTCATTGTCGTCCTCCCTACACTTAATGTAGTCCAATTAGAGTTTTTTAACCAATCTTGTGCATCCAATAGGTGTTTTGTGTCAATGGATGAATATTTAGGTCATTTTCATCCTCCCTAGGCTAATTCTTGTCCAATTATGGTTTCTAACAAATCTTGTGCATCCAATACGAGTTTTGTGTCATTGGAAGAACAATTAGGTCATTTTCGTCCTCCCTACACTTAATCTTGTCCAATTAGGGTTTCTAGCCAATGTTTTGCATCCAATAGGTGTTTTGTGTCATTGGATGAATATTTAGGTCATTTTCGTCCTCCCTACACTTAATCTTGTCCAATTAGGGTTTTTAACCAGTGCATCCAATAGGTGTTTTGTGTCATTGGACGAACAATTAGGTCATTTTCGTCCTCCCTAAACTTAATCTTGTCCAATTAGGGTTTCTAACCAATGTTGTGCATCCAATAGGTGTTTTGTGTCATTGGATGAACATTTAGGTCATTGTCGTCCTCCCTACACTTAATGTAGTCCAATTAGGGTTTTTTAACCAATCTTGTGCATCCAATAGGTGTTTTTTGTCATTGGATGAACATTTAGGTCATTGTCGTCCTCCCTACACTTAATGTAGTCCAATTAGGGTTTTTTAACCAATCTTGTGCATCCAATAGGTGTTTTGTGTCAATGGATGAATATTTAGGTCATTTTCGTCCTCCCTAGGCTAATTCTTGTCCAATTATGGTTTTTAACAAATCTTGTGCATCCAATAGGAGTTTTGTGTCATTGGAAGAACAATTAGGTCATTTTCGTCCTCCCTACACTTATTCTTGTCCAATTAGGGTTTCTAACCAATGTTTTGCATCCAATAGGTGTTTTGTGTCATTGGATGAATATTTAGGTCATTTTCGTCCTCCCTACACTTAATCTTGTCCAATTAGGGTTTTTAACCAATCTTGTGTATCCAATAGGTGTTTTGTGTCATTGGACGAACAATTGGGTCATTTTCGTCCTCCCTAAACTTAATCTTGTCCAATTAGGGTTTCTAACCAATGTTGTGCATCCAATAGGTGTTTTGTGTCATTGGATGAACATTTAGGTCATTGTCGTCCTCCCTACACTTAATGTAGTCCAATTACGGTTTTTTAACCAATCTTGTGCATCCAATAGGTGTTTTGTGTCATTGGATGAACATTTAGGTCATTTTCGTCCTCCCTACACTTAATGTAGTCCAATTAGGGTTTTTTAACCAATCTTGTGCATCCATTTGGTGTTTTTGTGTCATTGGATGAACATTTAGGTCATTTTCGTCCTCCCTAGGCTATTTCTTGTCCAATTAGGGTTTTTATCCAATCTTGTGCATCCATTAGGTGTTTTTGTTTCATTGGATGAACAATCAGGTCATTTTCGTCCTCCCTAGGCTAATTGCTGTCCAATTAGGGTTTCTAACCAATCTTGTGCGTCCAATAGGTGTTTTGTGTCAATGGATGAATATTTAGGTCATTTTCGTCCTCCCTAGGCTAATTCTTGTCCAATTATGGTTTTTAACAAATCTTGTGCATCCAATAGGAGTTTTGTGTCATTGGAAGAACAATTAGGTCATTTTCGTCCTCCCTACACTTAATCTTGTCCAATTAGGGTTTCTAACCAATGTTTTGCATCCAATAGGTGTTTTGTGTCATTGGATGAATATTTAGGTCATTTTCGTCCTCCCTACACTTAATCTTGTCCAATTAGGGTTTTTAACCAATCTTGTGCATCCAATAGCTGTTTTGTGTCATTGGATGAACAATTAGGTCATTTTCGTCCTCCCCAAACTTAATCTTGTCCAATTAGGGTTTTTAACCAATCTTGTGCATCCAATAGGTGTTTTGTATCATTGGACGAACAATTAGGTCATTTTTGTCCTCCCTAAACTTAATCTTGTCCAATTAGGGTTTCTAACCAATGTTGTGCATCCAATAGGTGTTTTGTGTCATTGGATGAACATTTAGGTCATTTTCGTCCTCCCTACACTTAATGTAGTCCAATTAGGGTTTTTTAACCAATCTTGTGCATCCATTTGGTGTTTTTGTGTCATTGGATGAACATTTAGGTCATTTTCGTCCTCCCTAGGCTATTTCTTGTCCAATTAGGGTTTTTATCCAATCTTGTGCATCCATTAGGTGTTTTTGTTTCATTGGATGAACAATCAGGTCATTTTCGTCCTCCCTAGGCTAATTCCTGTCCAATTAGGGTTTTTAACCAATCTTGTGCGTCCAATAGGTGTTTTGTGTCAATGGATGAATATTTAGGTCATTTTCGTTCTCCCTAGGCTAATTCTTGTCCAATTAGGGTTTTTATCCAATCTTGTGCATCCATTAGGTGTTTTTGTTTCATTGGATGAACAATCAGGTCATTTTCGTCCTCCCTAGGCTAATTCCAGTCCAATTAGGGTTTTTAACCAATCTTGTTCGTTCAATAAGTGTTTTGTGTCAATGGATGAATATTTAGGTCATTTTCGTCCTCCCTAGGCTAATTCTTGTCCAATTATGGTTTTTAACAAATCTTGTGCATCCAATAGGAGTTTTGTGTCATTGGAAGAACAATTAGGTCATTTTCGTCCTCCCTACACTTAATCTTGTCCAATTAGGGTTTCTAACCAATCTTTTGCATCCAATAGGTGTTTTGTGTCATTGGATGAATAGTTAGGTCATTTTCGTCCTCCCTAGGCTAATTCTTGTCCAATTAGGGTTTTTAACCAATCTTGTGCATCCAATAGGAGTTTTGTGTCATTGGATGAACATTTAGGTCATTTTCGTCCTCCCTAAACTTAATCTTGTCCAATTAGGGTTTCTAACCAATGTTGTGCATCCAATAGGTGTTTTGTGTCATTGGATGAACATTTAGGTCATTCTCGTCCTCCCTACACTTAATGTAGTCCAATTAGGGTTTTTTAACCAATCTTGTGCATCCAATAGGTGTTTTTGTGTCATTGGATGAACATTTTGGTCATTTTCGTCCTCCCTAGGCTAATTCTTGTCCAATTAGGGTTTTTAACCAATCTTGTGCATCCAATAGGTGTTTTGTGTCATTCGATGAACATTTAGGTCATTTTCGTCCTCCATACACTTAATCTTGTCCAATTAGGGTTTTTAACAAATCTTGTGCATCCAATAGGTGTTTTGTGTCATTGGATGAACAATTAGGTCATATTCGTCCTCTCTACACTTAATCTTGTCCAATTAGGGTTTTTAACCAATCTTGTGCATCCAATAGGTGTTTTGTGTCATTGGACGAACAATTAGGTCATTTTCCTCCTCCCTAAACTTAATCTTGTCCAATTAGGGTTTCTAACCAATGTTGTGCATCCAATAGGTGTTTTGTGTCATTGGATGAACATTTAGGTCATTTTCGTCCTCCCTAGGCTAATTCTTGTCCAATTAGGGTTTTTATCCAATCTTGTGCATCCATTAGGTGCTTTTGTGTCATTGGATGAACGTTAGGTCATTTTCGTCCTCCCTACACTTAATCTTGTCCATTTAGGGTTTTTAACAAATCTTGTGCATCCAATAGGTGTTTTGTGTCATTGGATGAACAATTAGGTCATTTTCGTCCTCCCTAAACTTAATCTTGTCCAATTAGGGTTTCTAACCAATGTTGTGCATCCAATAGGTGTTTTGTGTCATTGGATGAACATTTAGGTCATTCTCGTCCTCCCTACACTTAATGTAGTCCAATTAGGGTTTTTTAACCAATCTTGTGCATCCAATAGGTGTTTTTGTGTCATTGGATGAACATTTTGGTCATTTTCGTCCTCCCTAGGCTAATTCTTGTCCAATTAGGGTTTTTAACCAATATTGTGCATCCAATAGGTGTTTTGTGTCATTGGATGAACATTTAGGTCATTTTCGTCCTCCATACACTTAATCTTGTCCAATTAGGGTTTTTAACAAATCTTGTGCATCCAATAGGTGTTTTGTGTCATTGGATGAACAATTAGGTCATTTTCGTCCTCTCTACACTTAATCTTGTCCAATTAGGGTTTTTAACCAATCTTGTGCATCCAATAGGTGTTTTGTGTCATTGGACGAACAATTAGATCATTTTCCTCCTCCCTAGGGTTTCTAACCAACGTTGTGCATCCAATAGGTGTTTTGTGTCATGGGATGAACATTTAGGTCATTTTCGTCCTCCCTACACTTAATGTAGTCCAATTAGGGTTTTTTAACCAATCTTGTGCATCCAATAGGTGCTTTTGTGTCATTGGATGAACATTTAGGTCATTTTCGTCCTCCCTAGGCTAATTCTTGTCCAATTAGGGTTTTTATCCAATCTTGTGCATCCATTAGGTGTTTTTGTTTCATTGGATGAACATTTAGGTCATTTTCGTCCTCCCTAGGCTAATTCTTGTCCAATTAGGGTTTTTAACCAATGTTGTGCATCCAATAGGTGTTTTGTGTCATTGGATGAACATTTAGGTCATTTTCATCCTCCCTACACTTAATCTTTTCCAATTAGGGTTTTTAACCAATCTTGTGCATCCAATAGGTGTTTTGTGTCATTGGATGAACATTTAGGTCATTTTCGTCCTCCCTACACTTAATCTTGTCCAATTAGGGTTTTTAACCAATCTTTTGCATTCATTAGGTGTTTTGTGTCATTGGATGAATATTTAGGTCATTTTCGTCCTCCCTACACTTAATCTTGTCCAATTAGGGTTTTTAACCAATCTTGTGTATCCAATAGGTGTTTTGTGTCATTGGACGAACAATTAGGTTATTTTCGTCCTCCCTAAACTTAATCTTGTCCAATTAGGGTTTCTAACCAATGTTGTGCATCCAATAGGTGTTTTGTGTCATTGGATGAACATTTAGGTCATTGTCGTCCTCCCTACACTTAATGTAGTCCAATTACGGTTTTTTAACCAATCTTGTGCATCCAATAGGTGTTTTGTGTCATTGGATGAACATTTAGGTCATTTTCGTCCTCCCTACACTTAATGTAGTCCAATTAGGGTTTTTTAACCAATCTTGTGCATCCATTTGGTGTTTTTGTGTCATTGGATGAACATTTAGGTCATTTTCGTCCTCCCTAGGCTATTTCTTGTCCAATTAGGGTTTTTATCCAATCTTGTGCATCCATTAGGTGTTTTTGTTTCATTGGATGAACAATCAGGTCATTTTCGTCCTCCCTAGGCTAATTCCTGTCCAATTATGGTTTTTAACAAATCTTGTGCATCCAATAGGAGTTTTGTGTCATTGGAAGAACAATTAGGTCATTTTCGTCCTCCCTACACTTAATCTTGTCCAATTAGGGTTTCTAACCAATGTTGTGCATCCAATAGGTGTTTTGGGTCATTGGATGAACATTTAGGTCATTTTCGTCCTCACTACACTTAATCTTGTCCCATTCGGGTTTTTAACAAATCTTGTGCACCCACTAGGTGTTTTGTGTCATTGGATGAACAATTAGGTCATTTTCGTCCTCCCTAAACTTAATGTTGTCCAATTAGGGTTTCTAACAAATGTTGTGCATCCAATAGGTGTTTTGTGTCATTGGATGAACATTTAGGTCATTTTCGTCCTCCCTACAGTTAATCTTGTCCAATTAGGGTTTTTAACCAATCTTGTGCATCCATTAGGTGTTTTGTGTCATTGGATGAACAATTAGGTCATTTTCGTCCTCCCTACACTTAATCTTGTCCAATTAGGGTTTTTAACCAATCTTGTGCATCCAATAGCTGTTTTGTGTCATTGGATGAACAATTAGGTCATTTTCGTCCTCCCCAAACTTAATCTTGTCCAATTAGGGTTTCTAACCAATCTTGTGCATCCAATAGGTGTTTTGTGTCATTGGATGAACATTTAGGTCATTTTCGTCCTCCCTACATTTAATGTAGTCCAATTAGGGTTTTTTAACCAATCTTGTGCATCCATTTGGTGTTTTTGTGTCATTGGATGAACATTTAGGTCATTTTCGTCCTCCCTAGGCTAATTCTTGTCCAATTAGGGTTTTTATCCAATCTTGTGCATCCATTAGGTGTTTTTGTTTCATTGGATGAACAATCAGGTCATTTTCGTCCTCCCTAGGCTAATTCCTGTCCAATTAGGGTTTTTAACCAATCTTGTGCGTCCAATAGGTGTTTTGTGTCAATGGATGAATATTTAGGTCATTTTGTCTTCCCTAGGCTAATTCTTGTCCAATTAGGATTCTTATCCAATCTTGTGCATCCATTAGGTGTTTTTGTTTCATTGGATGAACAATCAGGTCATTTTCGTCCTCCCTAGGCTAATTCCTGTCCAATTAGGGTTTTTAACCAATGTTGTGCATCCAATAGGTGTTTTGTGTCATTGGATGAACATTTAGGTCATTTTCATCCTCCCTACACTTAGTCTTTTCAAATTAGGGTTTTTAACCAATCTTGTGCATCCAATAGGTGTTTTGTGTCATTGGATGAACATTTAGGTCATTTTCGTCCTCCCTACACTTAATCTTGTCCAATTAGGGTTTTTAACAAATCTTGTGCACCCACTAGGTGTTTTGTGTCATTGGATAAACAATTAGGTCATTTTCGTCCTCCCTAAACTTAATGTTATCCAATTAGGGTTTCTAACCAATGTTGTGCATCCAATAGGTGTTTTGTGTCATTGGATGAACATTTAGGTCATTTTCGTCCTCCCTACACTTAATCTTGTCCAATTAGGGTTTTTAACCAATCTTGTGCATCCATTAGGTGTTTTGTGTCATTGGACGAACAATTAGGTCATTTTCGTCCTCCCTAAACTTAATCTTGTCCAATTAGGGTTTCTAACCAATGTTGTGCATCCAATAGGTGTTTTGTGTCATTGGATGAACATTTAGGTCATTGTCGTCCTCCCTACACTTAATGTAGTCCAATTAGGGTTTTTTAACCAATCTTGTGCATCCAATAGGTGTTTTTGTGTCATTGGATGAACATTTTGGTCATTTTCGTCCTCCCTAGGCTAATTCTTGTCCAAATAGTGTTTTTAACCAATCTTGTGCATCCAATAGGTGTTTTGTGTCATTCGATGAACATTTAGGTCATTTTCGTCCTCCATACACTTAATCTTGTCCAATTAGGGTTTTTAACAAATCTTGTGCATCCAATAGGTGTTTTGTGTCATTGGATGAACAATTAGGTCATTTTCGTCCTCCCTAAACTTAATCTTGTCCAATTAGGGTTTCTAACCAATCTTGTGCATCCATTAGGTGTTTTGTGTCATTGGATGAACATTTATGTCATTTTCGTCCTCCATACACTTAATCTTGTCCAATTAGGGTTTTTAACAAATCTTGTGCATCCAATAGGTGTTTTGTGTCATTGGACGAACAATTAGGTCATTTTCGTCCTCCCTAAACTTAATCTTGTCCAATTAGGGTTTCTAACCAATGTTGTGCATCCAATAGGTGTTTTGTGTCATTGGATGAACAATTAGGTCATTTTCGTCCTCCCTACACTTAATCTTGTCCAATTAGGGTTTTTAACAAATCTTGTGCATCCAATAGGTGTTTTGTGTCTTTGGATGAACAATTAGGTCATTTTCGTCCTCCCTAAACTTAATCTTGTCCAATTAGGGTTTCTAACGAATCTTGTGCATCCATTAGGTGTTTTTGTGTCATTGGATGAACAATTAGGTCATTTTCATCCTCCCTAGGCTAATTCTTGTCCAATTAGGGGTTTTAACCAATCTTGTGCATCAAATAGGTGTTTTGTGTCATTGGATGAACATTTAGGTCATTTTCGTCCTCCCTAGTCTAATTCTTTTCCAATTAGGGTTTTTAACCAATGTTGTGCATCCAATAGGTGTTTTGTGTCATTGGATGAACATTTAGGTCATTTTCATCCTCCCTACACTTAATCTTTTCCAATTAGGGTTTTTAACCAATCTTGTGCATCCAATAGGTGTTTTGTATCATTGGATGAACATTTAGGTCATTTTCGTCCTCCCTAGGCTATTTCTTGTCCAATTTGGGTTTTTAACAAATGTTGTGTATCCAATAGGTGTTTTGTGTCATTGGATGAACAATTAGGTCATTTTCGTCCTCCCTAAACTTAATCTTGTCCAATTAGGGTTTCTAACCAATGTTGTGCATCCAATAGGTGTTTTGTGTCATTGGATGAACATTTAGGTCATTCTCGTCCTCCCTACACTTAATGTAGTCCAATTAGGGTTTTTTAACCAATCTTGTGCATCCAATAGGTGTTTTTGTGTCATTGGATGAACATTTTGGTCATTTTCGTCCTCCCTAGGCTAATTCTTGTCCAATTAGGGTTTTTAACCAATCTTGTGCATCCAATAGGTGTTTTGTGTCATTCGATGAACATTTAGGTCATTTTCGTCCTCCCTACACTTAATCTTGTCCAATTAGGGTTTTTAACAAATCTTGTGCATCCAATAGGTGTTTTGTGTCATTGGATGAACAATTAGGTCATTTTCGTCCTCTCTACACTTAATCTTGTCCAATTAGGGTTTTTAACCAATCTTGTGCATCCAATAGGTGTTTTGTGTCATTGGACGAACAATTAGGTCATTTTCCTCCTCCCTAAACTTAATCTTGTCCAATTAGGGTTTCTAACCAACGTTGTGCATCCAATAGGTGTTTTGTGTCATGGGATGAACATTTAGGTCATTTTCGTCCTCCCTACACTTAATGTAGTCCAATTAGGGTTTTTTAACCAATCTTGTGCATCCAATAGGTGTTTTGTGTCATTGGATGAACATTTAGGTCATTTTCATCCTCCCTACACTTAATCTTTTCCAATTAGGGTTTTTAACCAATCTTGTGCATCCAATAGGTGTTTTGTGTCATTGGATGAACATTTAGGTCATTTTCGTCCTCCCTACACTTAATCTTGTCCAATTAGGGTTTTTAACAAATCTTGTGCACCCACTAGGTGTTTTGTGTCTTTGGATGAACAATTAGGTCATTTTCGTCCTCCCTAAACTTAATGTTGTCCAATTAGGGTTTCTAACAAATGTTGTGCATCCAATAGGTGTTTTGTGTCATTGGATGAACAATTAGGTCATTTTCGTCCTCCCCAAACTTAATCTTGTCCAATTATGGGTTTTAACAAATCTTGTGCATCCAATAGGAGTTTTGTGTCATTGGAAGAACAATTAGGTCATTTTCGTCCTCCCTACACTTAATCTTGTCCAATTAGGGTTTCTAACCAATGTTTTGCTTCCAATAGGTGTTTTGTGTCATTGGATGAATATTTAGGTCACTTTCGTCCTCCCTACACTTAATCTTGTCCAATTAGGGTTTTTAACCAATCTTGTGCATCCAATAGGTGTTTTGTGTCATTGGACGAACAATTAGGTCATTTTCGTTCTCCCGAAACTTAATCTTATCCAATTAGGGTTTCTAACCAATGTTGTGCATCCAATAGGTGTTTTGTGTCATTGGATGAACATTTAGGTCATTTTCGTCCTCCCCAAACTTAATCTTGTCCAATTAGGGTTTCTAACCAATCTTGTGCATCCAATAGGTGTTTTGTGTCATTGGATGAACATTTAGGTCATTTTCGTCCTCCCTACACTTAATCTTGTCCAATTAGGGTTTTTAACCAATCTTGTGCATCCATTAGGTGTTTTGTGTCATTGGATGAAAAATTAGGTCATTTTCGTCCTCCCTACACTTAATCTTGTCCAATTAGGGTTTTTAACCAATCTTGTGCATCCAATAGCTGTTTTGTGTCATTGGATGAACAATTAGGTCATTTTCGTCCTCCCCAAACTTAATCTTGTCCAATTAGGGTTTCTAACCAATCTTGTGCATCCAATAGGTGTTTTGTGTCATTGGATGAACATTTAGGTCATTTTCGTCCTCCCTACATTTAATGTAGTCCAATTAGGGTTTTTTAACCAATCTTGTGCATCCATTTGGTGTTTTTGTGTCATTGGATGAACATTTAGGTCATTTTCGTCCTCCCTAGGCTAATTCTTGTCCAATTAGGGTTTTTATCCAATCTTGTGCATCCATTAGGTGTTTTTGTTTCATTGGATGAACAATCAGGTCATTTTCGTCCTCCCTAGGCTAATTCCTGTCCAATTAGGGTTTTTAACCAATCTTGTGCGTCCAATAGGTGTTTTGTGTCAATGGATGAATATTTAGGTCATTTTGTCTTCCCTAGGCTAATTCTTGTCCAATTAGGATTCTTATCCAATCTTGTGCATCCATTAGGTGTTTTTGTTTCATTGGATGAACAATCAGGTCATTTTCGTCCTCCCTAGGCTAATTCCTGTCCAATTAGGGTTTTTAACCAATGTTGTGCATCCAATAGGTGTTTTGTGTCATTGGATGAACATTTAGGTCATTTTCATCCTCCCTACACTTAGTCTTTTCAAATTAGGGTTTTTAACCAATCTTGTGCATCCAATAGGTGTTTTGTGTCATTGGATGAACATTTAGGTCATTTTCGTCCTCCCTACACTTAATCTTGTCCAATTAGGGTTTTTAACAAATCTTGTGCACCCACTAGGTGTTTTGTGTCATTGGATAAACAATTAGGTCATTTTCGTCCTCCCTAAACTTAATGTTATCCAATTAGGGTTTCTAACCAATGTTGTGCATCCAATAGGTGTTTTGTGTCATTGGATGAACATTTAGGTCATTTTCGTCCTCCCTACAGTTAATCTTGTCCAATTAGGGTTTTTAACCAATCTTGTGCATCCATTAGGTGTTTTGTGTCATTGGATGAACAATTAGGTCATTTTCGTCCTCCCTACACTTAATCTTGTCCAATTAGGGTTTTTAACCAATCTTGTGCATCCAATAGGTGTTTTGTGTCATTGGATGAACAATTAGGTCATTTTCGTCCTCCCCCAACTTAATCTTGTCCAATTAGGGTTTCTAACCAATCTTGTGCATCCAATAGGTGTTTTGTGTCATTGGATGAACAATTAGGTCATTTTCGTCCTCCCCAAACTTAATCTTGTCCAATTAGGGTTTCTAACCAATCTTGTGCATCCAATAGGTGTTTTGTGTCATTGGATGAACATTTAGGTCATTTTCGTCCTCCGTACACTTAATCTTGTCCAATTAGGGTTTTTAACCAATCTTGTGCATCCATTAGGTGTTTTGTGTCATTGGATGAACAATTAGGTCATTTTCGTTCTCCCTAAACTTAATGTTGTCCAATTAGGGTTTCTAATCAATGTTGTGCATCCAATAGGTGTTTTGTGTCATTGGATGTACATTTAGGTCATTTTCGTCCTCCCTACACTTAATCTTGTCCAATTAGGGTTTTTAACCAATCTTGTGCATCCAATAGGTGTTTTGTGTCATTGGATGAACAATTAGGTCATTTTCGTCCTCCCCAAACTTAATCTTGTCCAATTAGGGTTTCTAACCAATCTTGTGCATCCAATAGGTGTTTTGTGTCATTGGATGAACATTTAGGTCATTTTCGTCCTCCCTACATTTAATCTTGTCCAATTAGGGTTTTTAACCAATCTTGTGCATCCATCAGGTGTTTTGTGTCATTGGATGAACAATTAGGTCATTTTCGTCCTCCCTACACTTAATGTAGTCCAATTAGGGTTTTTTAACCAATCTTGTGCATCCATTTGGTGTTTTTGTGTCATTGGATGAACATTTAGGTCATTTTCGTCCTCCCTAGGCTATTTCTTGTCCAATTAGGGTTTTTATCCAATCTTGTGCATCCATTAGGTGTTTTTGTTTCATTGGATGAACAATCAGGTCATTTTCGTCCTCCCTAGGCTAATTCCTGTCCAATTAGGGTTTTTAACCAATCTTGTGCGTCCAATAGGTGTTTTTGTTTCATTGGATGAACATTTAGGTCATTTTCGTCCTCCCTAGGCTAATTCTTGTCCAATTAAGGTTTTTAACCAATGTTGTGCATCCAATAGGTGTTTTGTGTCATTGGATGAACATTTAGGTCATTTTCATCCTCCCTACACTTAGTCTTTTCAAATTAGGGTTTTTAACCAATCTTGTGCATCCAATAGGTGTTTTGTGTCATTGGATGAACATTTAGGTCATTTTCGTCCTCCCTACACTTAATCTTGTCCAATTAGGGTTTTTAACAAGTCTTGTGCACCCACTAGGTGTTTTGTGTCATTGGATAAACAATTAGGTCATTTTCGTCCTCCCTAAACTTAATGTTATTCAATTAGGGTTTCTAACCAATGTTGTGCATCCAATAGGTGTTTTGTGTCATTGGATGAACATTTAGGTCATTTTCGTCCTCCCTACAGTTAATCTTGTCCAATTAGGGTTTTTAACCAATCTTGTGCATCCATTAGGTGTTTTGTGTCATTGGACGAACAATTAGGTCATTTTCGTCCTCCCTAAACTTAATCTTGTCCAATTAGGGTTTCTAACCAATGTTGTGCATCCTATAGGTGTTTTGTGTCATTGGATGAACATTTAGGTCATTGTCGTCCTCCCTACACTTAATGTAGTCCAATTAGGGTTTTTTAACCAATCTTGTGCATCCAATAGGTGTTTTTTGTCATTGGATGAACATTTAGGTCATTGTCGTCCTCCCTACACTTAATGTAGTCCAATTAGGGTTTTTTAACCAATCTTGTGCATCCAATAGGTGTTTTGTGTCAATGGATGAATATTTAGGTCATTTTCGTCCTCCTTAGGCTAATTCTTGTCCAATTATGGTTTTTAACAAATCTTGTGCATCCAATAGGAGTTTTGTGTCATTGGAAGAACAATTAGGTCATTTTCGTCCTCCCTACACTTAATCTTGTCCAATTAGGGTTTTGTGTCATTGGATGAACATTTTGGTCATTTTCGTCCTCCCTAGGCTAATTCTTGTCCAATTAGGGTTTTTAACCAATCTTGTGCATCCAATAGGTGTTTTGTGTCATTGGATGAACATTTAGGTCATTTTCGTCCTCCATACACTTAATCTTGTCCAATTAGGGTTTTTAACCAATCTTGTGCATCCAATAGGTGTTTTGTGTCATTGGACGAACAATTAGGTCATTTTCCTCCTCCCTAAACTTAATCTTGTCCAATTAGGGTTTCTAACCAACGTTGTGCATCCAATAGGTGTTTTGTGTCATGGGATGAACATTTAGGTCATTTTCGTCCTCCCTACACTTAATGTAGTCCAATTAGGGTTTTTTAACCAATCTTGTGCATCCAATAGGTGCTTTTGTGTCATTGGATGAACATTTAGGTCATTTTCGTCCTCCCTAGGCTAATTCTTGTCCAATTAGGGTTTTTATCCAATCTTGTGCATCCATTAGGTGTTTTTGTTTCATTGGATGAACATTTAGGTCATTTTCGTCCTCCCTAGGCTAATTCTTGTCCAATTAGGGTTTTTAACCAATGTTGTGCATCCAATAGGTGTTTTGTGTCATTGGATGAACATTTAGGTCATTTTCATCCTCCCTACACTTAATCTTTTCCAATTAGGGTTTTTAACCAATCTTGTGCATCCATTAGGTGTTTTGTGTCATTGGATGAACAATTAGGTCATTTTCGTCCTCCCTAAACTTAATCTTGTCCAATTAGGGTTTCTAACCAATGTTGTGCATCCAATAGGTGTTTTGTGTCATTGGATGAACATTTAGGTCATTGTCGTCCTCCCTACACTTAATGTAGTCCAATTAGGGTTTTTTAACCAATCTTGTGCATCCAATAGGTGTTTTTGTGTCATTGGATGAACATTTTGGTCATTTTCGTCCTCCCTAGGCTAATTCTTGTCCAAATAGTGTTTTTAACCAATCTTGTGCATCCAATAGGTGTTTTGTGTCATTCGATGAACATTTAGGTCATTTTCGTCCTCCATACACTTAATCTTGTCCAATTAGGGTTTTTAACAAATCTTGTGCATCCAATAGGTGTTTTGTGTCATTGGATGAACAATTAGGTCATTTTCGTCCTCCCTAAACTTAATCTTGTCCAATTAGGGTTTCTAACCAATGTTGTGCATCCAATAGGTGTTTTGTGTCATTGGATGAACATTTAGGTCATTCTCGTCCTCCCTACACTTAATGTAGTCCAATTAGGGTTTTTTAACCAATCTTGTGCATCCAATAGGTGTTTTTGTGTCATTGGATGAACATTTTGGTCATTTTCGTCCTCCCTAGGCTAATTCTTGTCCAATTAGGGTTTTTAACCAATCTTGTGCATCCAATAGGTGTTTTGTGTCATTCGATGAACATTTAGGTCATTTTCGTCCTCCCTACACTTAATCTTGTCCAATTAGGGTTTTTAACAAATCTTGTGCATCCAATAGGTGTTTTGTGTCATTGGATGAACAATTAGGTCATTTTCGTCCTCTCTACACTTAATCTTGTCCAATTAGGGTTTTTAACCAATCTTGTGCATCCAATAGGTGTTTTGTGTCATTGGACGAACAATTAGGTCATTTTCCTCCTCCCTAAACTTAATCTTGTCCAATTAGGGTTTCTAACCAACGTTGTGCATCCAATAGGTGTTTTGTGTCATGGGATGAACATTTAGGTCATTTTCGTCCTCCCTACACTTAATGTTGTCCAATTAGGGTTTTTTAACCAATCTTGTGCATCCAATAGGTGCTTTTGTGTCATTGGATGAACATTTAGGTCATTTTCGTCCTCCCTAGGCTAATTCTTGTCCAATTAGGGTTTTTATCCAATCTTGTGCATCCATTAGGTGTTTTTGTTTCATTGGATGAACATTTAGGTCATTTTCGTCCTCCCTAGGCTAATTCTTGTCCAATTAGGGTTTTTAACCAATGTTGTGCATCCAATAGGTGTTTTGTGTCATTGGATGAACATTTAGGTCATTTTCATCCTCCCTACACTTAATCTTTTCCAATTAGGGTTTTTAACCAATCTTGTGCATCCAATAGGTGTTTTGTGTCATTGGATGAACATTTAGGTCATTTTCGTCCTCCCTACACTTAATCTTGTCCAATTAGGGTTTTTAACCAATCTTTTGCATTCATTAGGTGTTTTGTGTCATTGGATGAATATTTAGGTCATTTTCGTCCTCCCTACACTTAATCTTGTCCAATTAGGGTTTTTAACCAATCTTGTGTATCCAATAGGTGTTTTGTGTCATTGGACGAACAATTAGGTTATTTTCGTCCTCCCTAAACTTAATCTTGTCCAATTAGGGTTTCTAACCAATGTTGTGCATCCAATAGGTGTTTTGTGTCATTGGATGAACATTTAGGTCATTGTCGTCCTCCCTACACTTAATGTAGTCCAATTACGGTTTTTTAACCAATCTTGTGCATCCAATAGGTGTTTTGTGTCATTGGATGAACATTTAGGTCATTTTCGTCCTCCCTACACTTAATGTAGTCCAATTAGGGTTTTTTAACCAATCTTGTGCATCCATTTGGTGTTTTTGTGTCATTGGATGAACATTTAGGTCATTTTCGTCCTCCCTAGGCTATTTCTTGTCCAATTAGGGTTTTTATCCAATCTTGTGCATCCATTAGGTGTTTTTGTTTCATTGGATGAACAATCAGGTCATTTTCGTCCTCCCTAGGCTAATTGCTGTCCAATTAGGGTTTCTAACCAATCTTGTGCGTCCAATAGGTGTTTTGTGTCAATGGATGAATATTTAGGTCATTTTCGTCCTCCCTAGGCTAATTCTTGTCCAATTATGGTTTTTAACAAATCTTGTGCATCCAATAGGAGTTTTGTGTCATTGGAAGAACAATTAGGTCATTTTCGTCCTCCCTACACTTAATCTTGTCCAATTAGGGTTTCTAACCAATGTTTTGCATCCAATAGGTGTTTTGTGTCATTGGATGAATATTTAGGTCATTTTCGTCCTCCCTACACTTAATCTTGTCCAATTAGGGTTTTTAACCAATCTTGTGCATCCAATAGGTGTTTTGTCTCATTGAACGAACAATTAGGTCATTTTCGTCCTCCCTAAACTTAATCTTGTCCAATTAGGGTTTCTAACCAATGTTGTGCATCCAATAGGTGTTTTGTGTCATTGGATGAACATTTAGGTCATTGTCGTCCTCCCTACACTTAATGTAGTCCAATTAGGGTTTTTAACCAATCTTGTGCATCCAATAGGTGTTTTGTGTCATTGGATGAACATTTAGGTCATTTTCGTCCTCCATACACTTAATCTTCTCCAATTAGGGTTTTTAACAAATCTTGTGCATCCAATAGGTGTTTTCTGTCATTCGATGAACAATTAGGTCATTTTCGTCCTCTCTACACTTAATCTTGTCCAATTAGGGTTTTTAAGCAATCTTGTGCATCCAATAGGTGTTTTGTGTCATTGGACGAACAATTAGGTCATTTTCCTCCTCCCTAAACTTAATCTTGTCCAATTAGGGTTTCTAACCAACGTTGTGCATCCAATAGGTGTTTTGTGTCATGGGATGAACATTTAGGTCATTTTCGTCCTCCCTACACTTAATGTAGTCCAATTAGGGTTTTTTAACCAATCTTGTGCATCCAATAGGTGCTTTTGTGTCATTGGATGAACATTTAGGTCATTTTCGTCCTCCCTAGGCTAATTCTTGTCCAATTAGGGTTTTTATCCAATCTTGTGCATCCATTAGGTGTTTTTGTTTCATTGGATGAACATTTAGGTCATTTTCGTCCTCCCTAGGCTAATTCTTGTCCAATTAGGGTTTTTAACCAATGTTGTGCATCCAATAGGTGTTTTGTGTCATTGGATGAACATTTAGGTCATTTTCATCCTCCCTACACTTAATCTTTCCAATTAGGGTTTTTAACCAATCTTGTGCATCCAATAGGTGTTTTGTGTCATTGGATGAACATTTAGGTCATTTTCGTCCTCCCTACACTTAATCTTGTCCAATTAGGGTTTTTAACAAATCTTGTGCACCCACTAGGTGTTTTGTGTCGTTGGATGAACAATTAGGTCATTTTCGTCCTCCCTAAACTTAATGTTGTCCAATTAGGGTTTCTAACAAATGTTGTGCATCCAATAGGTGTTTTGTGTCATTGGATGAACAATTAGGTCATTGTCGTCCTCCCTACACTTAATGTAGTCCAATTAGGGTGTTTTAACCAATCTTGTGCATCCAATAGGTGTTTTTGTGTTATTGGATGAACATTTTGGTCATTTTCGTCCTCCCTAGGCTAATTCTTGTCCAATTAGGGTTTTTAACCAATCTTGTGCATCCAATAGGTGTTTTGTGTCATTGGATGAACATTTAGGTCATTTTCGTCCTCCATACACTTAATCTTGTCCAATTAGGGTTTTTAACAAATCTTGTGCATCCAATAGGTGTTTTGTGTCATTGGATGAATAATTAGGTCATTTTCGTCCTCTCTACACTTAATCTTGTCCAATTAGGGTTTTTAACCAATCTTGTGCATCCAATAGGTGTTTTGTGTCATTGGACGAACAATTAGGTCATTTTCGTCCTCCCTACACTTAATCTTGTCCAATTAGGGTTTCTAACCAATGTTGTGCATCTAATAGGTGTTTTGTGTCATTGGATGAACATTTAGGTCATTGTCGTCCTCCCTACACTTAATGTAGTCCAATTAGGGTTTTTTAACCAATCTTGTGCATCCAATAGGTGTTTTGTGTCAATGGATAAATATTTAGGTCATTTTCGTCCTCCTTAGGCAAATTCTTGTCCAATTATGGTTTTTAACAAATCTTGTGCATCCAATAGGAGTTTTGTGTCATTGGAAGAACAATTAGGTCATTTTCGTCCTCCCTACACTTAATCTTGTCCAATTAGGGTTTCTAACCAATGTTTTGCATCCAATAGGTGTTTTGTGTCATTGGATGAATATTTAGGTTATTTTCGTCCTCCCTACACTTAATCTTGTCCAATTAGGGTTTTTAACCAATCTTGTGCATCCAATAGGTGTTTTGTGTCATTGGATGAACATTTAGGTCATTTTCGTCCTCCATACACTTAATCTTGTCCAATTAGGGTTTTTAACAAATCTTGTGCATCCAATAGGTGTTTTGTGTCATTGGATGAATAATTAGGTCATTTTCGTCCTCTCTACACTTAATCTTGTCCAATTAGGGTTTTTAACCAATCTTGTGCATCCAATAGGTGTTTTGTGTCATTGGACGAACAATTAGGTCATTTTCGTCCTCCCTAAACTTAATCTTGTCCAATTAGGGTTTCTAACCAATGTTGTGCATCCAATAGGTGTTTTGTGTCATTGGATGAACAATTAGGTCATTTTCGTCCTCCCTACACTTAATCTTGTCCAATTAGGGTTTTTAACAAATCTTGTGCATCCAATAGGTGTTTTGTGTCTTTGGATGAACAATTAGGTCATTTTCGTCCTCCCTAAACTTAATCTTGTCCAATTAGGGTTTCTAACGAATCTTGTGCATCCATTAGGTGTTTTTGTGTCATTGGATGAACAATTAGGTCATTTTCATCCTCCCTAGGCTAATTCTTGTCCAATTAGGGGTTTTAACCAATCTTGTGCATCAAATAGGTGTTTTGTGTCATTGGATGAACATTTAGGTCATTTTCGTCCTCCCTAGTCTAATTCTTTTCCAATTAGGGTTTTTAACCAATGTTGTGCATCCAATAGGTGTTTTGTGTCATTGGATGAACATTTAGGTCATTTTCATCCTCCCTACACTTAATCTTTTCCAATTAGGGTTTTTAACCAATCTTGTGCATCCAATAGGTGTTTTGTATCATTGGATGAACATTTAGGTCATTTTCGTCCTCCCTAGGCTATTTCTTGTCCAATTTGGGTTTTTAACAAATGTTGTGTATCCAATAGGTGTTTTGTGTCATTGGATGAACAATTAGGTCATTTTCGTCCTCCCTAAACTTAATCTTGTCCAATTAGGGTTTCTAACCAATGTTGTGCATCCAATAGGTGTTTTGTGTCATTGGATGAACATTTAGGTCATTGTCGTCCTCCCTACACTTAATTTAGTCCAATTAGGGTTTTTTAACCAATCTTGTGCATCCAATAGGTGTTTTTTTTTCATTGGATGAACATTTAGGTCATTTTCGTCCTCCCTAGGCTAATTCTTGTCCAATTAGGGTTTTTAACCAATGTTGTGCATCCAATAGGTGTTTTGTGTCATTGGATGAACATTTAGGTCATTTTCGTCCTCCCTACACTTAATCTTGTCCAATTAGGGTTTTTAACCAATCTTGTGCATCCATTAGGTGTTTTGTGTCATTGGATGAACAATTAGGTCATTTTCGTCCTCCGTACACTTAATCTTGTCCAATTAGGGTTTTTAACCAATCTTGTGCATCCAATAGCTGTTTTGTGTCATTGGATGAACAATTAGGTCATTTTCGTCCTCCCCAAACTTAATCTTGTCCAATTAGGGTTTCTAACCAATCTTGTGCATCCAATAGGTGTTTTGTGTCATTGGATGAACATTTAGGTCATTTTCGTCCTCCCCAAACTTAATCTTGTCCAATTAGGGTTTCTAACCAATCTTGTGCATCCAATAGGTGTTTTGTGTCATTGGATGAACATTTAGGTCATTTTCGTCCTCCCTACAGTTAATCTTGTCCAATTAGGGTTTTTAACCAATCTTGTGCATCCATTAGGTGTTTTGTGTCATTGGACGAACAATTAGGTCATTTTCGTCCTCCCTAAACTTAATCTTGTCCAATTAGGGTTTCTAACCAATGTTGTGCATCCAATAGGTGTTTTGTGTCATTGGATGAACATTTAGGTCATTTTCGTCCTCCCCAAACTTAATCTTGTCCAATTAGGGTTTCTAACCAATCTTGTGCATCCAATAGGTGTTTTGTGTCATTGGATGAACATTTAGGTCATTTTCGTCCTCCCTACACTTAATCTTGTCCAATTAGGGTTTCTAACCAATGTTTTGCATCCAATAGGTGTTTTGTGTCATTGGATGAATATTTAGGTCATTTTCGTCCTCCCTACACTTAATCTTGTCCAATTAGGGTTTTTAACCAATCTTGTGCATCCAATAGGTGTTTTGTCTCATTGAACGAACAATTAGGTCATTTTCGTCCTCCCTAAACTTAATCTTGTCCAATTAGGGTTTCTAACCAATGTTGTGCATCCAATAGGTGTTTTGTGTCATTGGATGAACATTTAGGTCATTGTCGTCCTCCCTACACTTAATGTAGTCCAATTAGGGTTTTTTAACCAATCTTTTGCATCCAATAGGTGTTTTGTGTCAATGGATGAATATTTAGGTCATTTTCGTCCTCCTTAGGCTAATTCTTGTCCAATTATGGTTTTTAACAAATCTTGTGCATCCAATAGGAGTTTTGTGTCATTGGAAGAACAATTAGGTCATTTTCGTCCTCCCTACACTTAATCTTGTCCAATTAGGGTTTCTAACCAATGTTTTGCATCCAATAGGTGTTTTGTGTCATTGGATGAATATTTAGGTCATTTTCGTCCTCCCTACCCTTAATCTTGTCCAATTAGGGTTTTTAACCAATCTTGTGCATCCAATAGGTGTTTTGTGTCATTGGACGAATAATTAGGTCATTTTCGTCCTCCCTAAACTTAATCTTGTCCAATTAGGGTTTCTAACCAATGTTGTGCATCTAATAGGTGTTTTGTGTCATTGGATGAACATTTAGGTCATTGTCGTCCTCCCTACACTTAATGTAGTCCAATTAGGGTTTTTTAACCAATCTTGTGCATCCAATAGGTGTTTTGTGTCAATGGATGAATATTTAGGTCATTTTCGTCCTCCTTAGGCTAATTCTTGTCCAATTATGGTTTTTAACAAATCTTGTGCATCCAATAGGAGTTTTGTGTCATTGGAAGAACAATTAGGTCATTTCCGTCCTCCCTACACTTAATCTTGTCCAATTAGGGTTTCTAACCAATATTTTGCTTCCAATAGGTGTTTTGTGTCATTGGATGAATATTTAGGTCACTTTCGTCCTCCCTACACTTAATCTTGTCCAATTAGGGTTTTTAACCAATCTTGTGCATCCAATAGGTGTTTTGTGTCATTGGACGAACAATTAGGTCATTTTCGTTCTCCCTAAACTTAATCTTATCCAATTAGGGTTTCTAACCAATGTTGTGCATCCAATAGGTGTTTTGTGTCATTGGATGAACATTTAGGTCATTTTCGTCCTCCCCAAACTTAATCTTGTCCAATTAGGGTTTCTAACCAATCTTGTGCATCCAATAGGTGTTTTGTGTCATTGGATGAACATTTAGGTCATTTTCGTCCTCCCTACACTTAATCTTGTCCAATTAGGGTTTTTAACCAATCTTGTGCATCCATTAGGTGTTTTGTGTCATTGGATGAACAATTAGGTCATTTTCGTCCTCCCTACACTTAATCTTGTCCAATTAGGGTTTTTAACCAATCTTGTGCATCCAATAGCTGTTTTGTGTCATTGGATGAACAATTAGGTCATTTTCGTCCTCCCCAAACTTAATCTTGTCCAATTAGGGTTTCTAACCAATCTTGTGCATCCAATAGGTGTTTTGTGTCATTGGATGAACATTTAGGTAATTTTCGTCCTCCCTACATTTAATGTAGTCCAATTAGGGTTTTTTAACCAATCTTGTGCATCCATTTGGTGTTTTTGTGTCATTGGATGAACATTTAGGTCATTTTCGTCCTCCCTAGGCTAATTCTTGTCCAATTAGGGTTTTTATCCAATCTTGTGCATCCATTAGGTGTTTTTGTTTCATTGGATGAACAATCAGGTCATTTTCGTCCTCCCTAGGCTAATTCCTGTCCAATTAGGGTTTTTAACCAATCTTGTGCGTCCAATAGGTGTTTTGTGTCAATGGATGAATATTTAGGTCATTTTCGTCTTCCCTAGGCTAATTCTTGTCCAATTAGGATTTTTATCCAATCTTGTGCATCCATTAGGTGTTTTTATTTCATTGGATGAACAATCAGGTCATTTTCGTCCTCCCTAGGCTAATTCCTGTCCAATTAGGGTTTTTAACCAATCTTGTGCGTCCAATAGGTGTTTTTGTTTCATTGGATGAACATTTAGGTCATTTTCGTCCTCCCTAGGCTAATTCTTGTTCAATTAAGGTTTTTAACCAATGTTGTGCATCCAATAGGTGTTTTGTGTCATTGGATGAACATTTAGGTCATTTTCATCCTCCCTACACTTAATCTTTTCAAATTAGGGTTTTTAACCAATCTTGTGCATCCAATAGGTGTTTTGTGTCATTGGATGAACATTTAGGTCATTTTCGTCCTCCCTACACTTAATCTTGTCCAATTAGGGTTTTTAACAAATCTTGTGCACCCACTAGGTGTTTTGTGTCATTGGATAAACAATTAGGTCATTTTCGTCCTCCCTAAACTTAATGTTATCCAATTAGGGTTTCTAACCAATGTTGTGCATCCAATAGGTGTTTTGTGTCATTGGATGAACATTTAGGTCATTTTCGTCCTCCCTACAGTTAATCTTGTCCAATTAGGGTTTTTAACCAATCTTGTGCATCCATTAGGTGTTTTGTGTCATTGGATGAACAATTAGGTCATTTTCGTCCTCCCTACACTTAATCTTGTCCAATTAGGGTTTTTAACCAATCTTGTGCATCCAATAGGTGTTTTGTGTCATTGGATGAACAATTAGGTCATTTTCGTCCTCCCCCAACTTAATCTTGTCCAATTAGGGTTTCTAACCAATCTTGTGCATCCAATAGGTGTTTTGTGTCATTGGATGAACAATTAGGTCATTTTCGTCCTCCCCAAACTTAATCTTGTCCAATTAGGGTTTCTAACCAATCTTGTGCATCCAATAGGTGTTTTGTGTCATTGGATGAACATTTAGGTCATTTTCGTCCTCCGTACACTTAATCTTGTCCAATTAGGGTTTTTAACCAATCTTGTGCATCCATTAGGTGTTTTGTGTCATTGGATGAACAATTAGGTCATTTTCGTTCTCCCTAAACTTAATGTTGTCCAATTAGGGTTTCTAATCAATGTTGTGCATCCAATAGGTGTTTTGTGTCATTGGATGTACATTTAGGTCATTTTCGTCCTCCCTACACTTAATCTTGTCCAATTAGGGTTTTTAACCAATCTTGTGCATCCAATAGGTGTTTTGTGTCATTGGATGAACAATTAGGTCATTTTCGTCCTCCCCAAACTTAATCTTGTCCAATTAGGGTTTCTAACCAATCTTGTGCATCCAATAGGTGTTTTGTGTCATTGGATGAACATTTAGGTCATTTTCGTCCTCCCTACACTTAATCTTGCCCAATTAGGGTTTTTAACCAATCTTGTGTATCCATTAGGTGTTTTGTGTCAATGGATGAATATTTAGGTCATTTTCGTCCTCCCTAGGCTAATTCTTGTCCAATTATGGTTTTTAACAAATCTTGTGCATCCAATAGGAGTTTTGTGTCATTGGAAGAACAATTAGGTCATTTTCGTCCTCCCTACACTTAATCTTGTCCAATTAGGGTTTTTAACCAATCTTGTGCATCCAATAGGTGTTTTGTGTCATTGGATGAACAATTAGGTCATTTTCGTCCTCCCCAAACTTAATCTTGTCCAATTAGGGTTTCTAACCAATCTTGTGCATCCAATAGGTGTTTTGTGTCATTGGATGAACATTTAGGTCATTTTCATCCTCCCTACACTTAATCTTTTCCAATTAGGGTTTTTAACCAATCTTGTGCATCCAATAGGTGTTTTGTGTCATTGGATGAACATTTAGGTCATTTTCGTCCTCCCTACACTTAATCTTGTCCAATTAGGGTTTTTAACAAATCTTGTGCACCCACTAGGTGTTTTGTGTCATTGGATGAACAATTAGGTCATTTTCGTCCTCCCTAAACTTAATGTTGTCCAATTAGGGTTTCTAACAAATGTTGTGCATCCAATAGGTGTTTTGTGTCATTGGATGAACATTTAGGTCATTTTCGTCCTCCCTACACTTAATCTTGTCCAATTAGGGTTTTTAACCAATCTTGTGCATCCATTAGGTGTTTTGTGTCATTGGATGAACAATTAGGTCATTTTCGTCCTCCCTACACTTAATCTTGTCCAATTAGGGTTTTTAACCAATCTTGTGCATCCAATAGCTGTTTTGTGTCATTGGATGAACAATTAGGTCATTTTCGTCCTCCCCAAACTTAATCTTGTCCAATTAGGGTTTCTAACCAATCTTGTGCATCCAATAGGTGTTTTGTGTCATTGGATGAACATTTAGGTCATTTTCGTCCTCCCTACATTTAATGTAGTCCAATTAGGGTTTTTTAACCAATCTTGTGCATCCATTTGGTGTTTTTGTGTCATTGGATGAACATTTAGGTCATTTTCGTCCTCCCTAGGCTAATTCTTGTCCAATTAGGGTTTTTATCCAATCTTGTGCATCCATTAGGTGTTTTTGTTTCATTGGATGAACAATCAGGTCATTTTCGTCCTCCCTAGGCTAATTCCTGTCCAATTAGGGTTTTTAACCAATCTTGTGCGTCCAATAGGTGTTTTGTGTCAATGGATGAATATTTAGGTCATTTTCGTCTTCCCTAGGCTAATTCTTGTCCAATTAGGATTTTTATCCAATCTTGTGCATCCATTAGGTGTTTTTGTTTCATTGGATGAACAATCAGGTCATTTTCGTCCTCCCTAGGCTAATTCCTGTCCAATTAGGGTTTTTAACCAATCTTGTGCGTCCAATAGGAGTTTTTGTTTCATTGGATGAACATTTAGGTCATTTTCGTCCTCCCTAGGCTAATTCTTGTCCAATTAAGGTTTTTAACCAATGTTGTGCATCCAATAGGTGTTTTGTGTCATTGGATGAACATTTAGGTCATTTTCATCCTCCCTACACTTAATCTTTTCAAATTAGGGTTTTTAACCAATCTTGTGCATCCAATAGGTGTTTTGTGTCATTGGATGAACATTTAGGTCATTTTCGTCCTCCCTACACTTAATCTTGTCCAATTAGGGTTTTTAACAAATCTTGTGCACCCACTAGGTGTTTTGTGTCATTGGATAAACAATTAGGTCATTTTCGTCCTCCCTAAACTTAATGTTATCCAATTAGGGTTTCTAACCAATGTTGTGCATCCAATAGGTGTTTTGTGTCATTGGATGAACATTTAGGTCATTTTCGTCCTCCCTACAGTTAATCTTGTCCAATTAGGGTTTTTAACCAATCTTGTGCATCCATTAGGTGTTTTGTGTCATTGGACGAACAATTAGGTCATTTTCGTCCTCCCTAAACTTAATCTTGTCCAATTAGGGTTTCTAACCAATGTTGTGCATCCAATAGGTGTTTTGTGTCATTGGATGAACATTTAGGTCATTTTCGTCCTCCCCAAACTTAATCTTGTCCAATTAGGGTTTCTAACCAATCTTGTGCATCCAATAGGTGTTTTGTGTCATTGGATGAACATTTAGGTCATTTTCGTCCTCCCTACACTTAATCTTGTCCAATTAGGGTTTCTAACCAATGTTTTGCATCCAATAGGTGTTTTGTGTCATTGGATGAATATTTAGGTCATTTTCGTCCTCCCTACACTTAATCTTGTCCAATTAGGGTTTTTAACCAATCTTGTGCATCCAATAGGTGTTTTGTCTCATTGAACGAACAATTAGGTCATTTTCGTCCTCCCTAAACTTAATCTTGTCCAATTAGGGTTTCTAACCAATGTTGTGCATCCAATAGGTGTTTTGTGTCATTGGATGAACATTTAGGTCATTGTCGTCCTCCCTACACTTAATGTAGTCCAATTAGGGTTTTTTAACCAATCTTGTGCATCCAATAGGTGTTTTTGTGTCATTGGATGAACATTTTGGTCATTTTCGTCCTCCCTAGGCTAATTCTTGTCCAAATAGTGTTTTTAACCAATCTTGTGCATCCAATAGGTGTTTTGTGTCATTCGATGAACATTTAGGTCATTTTCGTCCTCCATACACTTAATCTTGTCCAATTAGGGTTTTTAACAAATCTTGTGCATCCAATAGGTGTTTTGTGTCATTGGATGAACAATTAGGTCATTTTCGTCCTCTCTACACTTAATCTTGTCCAATTAGGGTTTTTAACCAATCTTGTGCATCCAATAGGTGTTTTGTGTCATTGGACGAACAATTAGGTCATTTTCGTCCTCCCTAAACTTAATCTTGTCCAATTAGGGTTTCTAACCAATGTTGTGCATCCAATAGGTGTTTTGTGTCATTGGATGAACAATTAGGTCATTTTCGTCCTCCCTACACTTAATCTTGTCCAATTAGGGTTTTTAACAAATCTTGTGCATCCAATAGGTGTTTTGTGTCTTTGGATGAACAATTAGGTCATTTTCGTCCTCCCTAAACTTAATCTTGTCCAATTAGGGTTTCTAACGAATCTTGTGCATCCATTAGGTGTTTTTGTGTCATTGGATGAACAATTAGGTCATTTTCATCCTCCCTAGGCTAATTCTTGTCCAATTAGGGGTTTTAACCAATCTTGTGCATCAAATAGGTGTTTTGTGTCATTGGATGAACATTTAGGTCATTTTCGTCCTCCCTAGTCTAATTCTTTTCCAATTAGGGTTTTTAACCAATGTTGTGCATCCAATAGGTGTTTTGTGTCATTGGATGAACATTTAGGTCATTTTCATCCTCCCTACACTTAATCTTTTCCAATTAGGGTTTTTAACCAATCTTGTGCATCCAATAGGTGTTTTGTATCATTGGATGAACATTTAGGTCATTTTCGTCCTCCCTAGGCTATTTCTTGTCCAATTTGGGTTTTTAACAAATGTTGTGTATCCAATAGGTGTTTTGTGTCATTGGATGAACAATTAGGTCATTTTCGTCCTCCCTAAACTTAATCTTGTCCAATTAGGGTTTCTAACCAATGTTGTGCATCCAATAGGTGTTTTGTGTCATTGGATGAACATTTAGGTCATTCTCGTCCTCCCTACACTTAATGTAGTCCAATTAGGGTTTTTTAACCAATCTTGTGCATCCAATAGGTGTTTTTGTGTCATTGGATGAACATTTTGGTCATTTTCGTCCTCCCTAGGCTAATTCTTGTCCAATTAGGGTTTTTAACCAATCTTGTGCATCCAATAGGTGTTTTGTGTCATTCGATGAACATTTAGGTCATTTTCGTCCTCCCTACACTTAATCTTGTCCAATTAGGGTTTTTAACAAATCTTGTGCATCCAATAGGTGTTTTGTGTCATTGGATGAACAATTAGGTCATTTTCGTCCTCTCTACACTTAATCTTGTCCAATTAGGGTTTTTAACCAATCTTGTGCATCCAATAGGTGTTTTGTGTCATTGGACGAACAATTAGGTCATTTTCCTCCTCCCTAAACTTAATCTTGTCCAATTAGGGTTTCTAACCAACGTTGTGCATCCAATAGGTGTTTTGTGTCATGGGATGAACATTTAGGTCATTTTCGTCCTCCCTACACTTAATGTAGTCCAATTAGGGTTTTTTAACCAATCTTGTGCATCCAATAGGTGCTTTTGTGTCATTGGATGAACATTTAGGT